>JBAJHX010000011.1:7401646-7504155 GCA_037176925.1 Amniataba percoides | reverse complement strand
ACACACACCGCCCCTCCCTCAGGGTGAGGGATGGTGGCTCCTCCGTGACACAAAGAGAGGTGAGCGGCGGACTAACCTCCCATACAGATTAAGCCAGTGTCTGAGCAAGAGGCCGGAGTGCATGCAGTGCCCAAAGAGGATTGAACAGAATACATACAAAGTGCATCCTGCTTAAATCCCTTGATGGAGGGCATCTTAGGCAAAATAACAAAGGCTTTTGATCAGTGCGGGCTTAAAGGAAATCCATTACTGAGGGCTGAAATGTCTTTAGTCGCAGCCTGTAGTGCCCAACATAGGCTGGGAGTCCAACACATGTGTGGGAAAACCTATGTGACGAGATGCTGGCCACACACACACTCACTCACACTCACACTCACACACACACACACACACACACACCACATGCATCCCTCTCACACAGGATGCCAATTATTGACTTGACATGTTGGAATCTGTCCATGGTGCTGAAATGACTCGCCTCACGCTCGCCTCAGGATTTAACTCCTTCCTGTTGGCTGCGTTGGAAACTTCGATGGCATACATTCATTCAGCCTCACACACACAATATTAAAGTGACACCATATGGATTAAACCATTTGGCACTTTAAAATCCTGTGTGAACCAGAGGAATTAAAGATAAGACTAAAGGAGTAAAACACACCATTGAGATCTGACTTTCTTATTTAGCATCAATTCTTCTTTAATCTCCTGCATGTGTTTCCTATATTATTGGGATTGTATTGATCCCCCCCCCTCAGTTATTCTAGGCCAGTCAAATTGTGTGTGTGATTAGAGATGCGATTGCGTCACCAGCTTGGCAGCCGGGACAGATGACAGGCGCAGATGTAGAGTCAAGGCAGCGAGAGGAAGAGCGGAAATCAGATCTGTGTGTCTTCAAAATAAGAGGAGACAGAGAGCTTGGATGAAGACGTGGCAGTGATGTGCACACGCTTGCATGTACCGAGGGTGATTCAGGGGTGTGTTATCAGATGCTGCATGTGGGGAGCAGCTGCTGTCACACCATGTTCACTTGTTTCATCATAATTAATATAGCTCATGGGTTAAAATACACACTTTGCATGGGCCTGGTGGACTTTTACAAACTATAAAAGGAGTGACTTTTTTTCAGGCCTCATTCTTCAAGTTTAAATGCCCATCTTGACTTGACCATATGAGAATAAAACAGTGATTACTTTAGTGAGCATTTTAAAGCAAATGTATTAATATTTTAATGGCACAAGTGGACACACCCTAATCACTGAACTAAATGTGGCCTCTGCTGTGATGCAAAAAAGAGTTACTGCTTTTTCAGATTCAAGCTGATGTACTTTTTTCCTGCATGTTTTAGTGATTTTGATGTGATACATGTATCAAGTAAAGTCCTTTTTTAAAATCTGTATTGCCTAGAATCACAAATAGTCTCTCTGTCCTTAACCCCTGCACTCTGACAAGGAAAACATTTAAAAAAAATGGAAATAAAACAAAAATTAAGTGGAAGAAACCATCAGAAAAAGCAGCTGAGGAGGATGTGTACAGAAAAAAAAAATCACCAAACTCATAAAGGCTTTTGCTCCAAACATAAAGATGATTTTCACACGTGACAATATGTTATGTTACCTTATTCACAGCGACACTTATTTTGAAAGCGTCGGCCGGCAGCGGGCTCGTTAAGCTCCTGCAGCTTGTCTCTGCTGCTCCTGCCTCAGATCCCGATCAGCAGTCGTCCCCGGCAGGACAGCGGAGCCGGATCGCTCCTGACGCGCAGAGACGCGCTCCAAACACGCTGCGCCCCGGCACCACTGCGGGAGAAGAAGGAGGAAGAAATACAGAAAAAACATAAGAGAGCGTGCTGATTTCATTATTTTGATAACTGTAGGAGGAAAGTAAGTGGATGTTTAGTGCGATAGCTGCAAGTTTTGGACACCTGTTCCCGCGCGCACACCGGGACATGGTCCCACCTGCGAGCCGGAGCCGCGCGTACCTGGAGGGAAGCTGCGGGATGAGACGAGGGGGAGAGTGAGTTTCTGCCCCCCCCCCTCCTCCTCTTCTTCCTCCCTCCCCACCATGGAGGAGAAGTTCAGCAGGCTCATCTTCATCCCCATCGCGGCGGTGCTCTTCCTCATGATCGGGTATCAGTACGTGTGCCCGGCGGACAGCAACACCTGCCGCTTCCGGGGCGCGGAGGGGGCCCCCCCCCTGCAGCAGCAGCCCCGGCCCGAGCCCCTGTACGCGGAGCCGGACCCGGACGAGGACCTGCCCTCCAAGATCACGTCCCGGTTCAACTTCACGGAGCGCGACCTGGACCGGCGCGTCGACTTCAACATCCGCGGGGACGACGTGATGGTTTTCCTGCACATCCAGAAGACCGGCGGGACCACGTTCGGCCGCCACCTGGTCAAGAACATCCAGCTGGAGCAGCCCTGCGACTGCATGCCCGGACAGAGGAAGTGCACCTGCCACCGGCCGGGAAAAGCCGAGTCGTGGCTCTTCTCCCGGTTCTCCACCGGCTGGAGCTGCGGGCTGCACGCGGACTGGACCGAGCTGACGAGCTGCGTGCCCGTGGTGATGAACAAGAGGGACAAGAAGAGCGCGCAGAGGAGCAAGAGGTGAGCACGGCTGATGGAGAAGTGATGGAGAGGTGATGGACAGGTGATGGAGAAGTGATGGATAAATGATGGACAGGTGATGGAGAGGTGATGGAGATGCAGAATGAGCAGATCAAAGTCACTGATTGAACTCGCAGATCATTTGCTTCCTCCTAGTCTCATTTGGTTTAAGTCACTCAGCTCATTTAGTTGTTAGCCACTGATTGACTGATTGATTCATTCACTTACACTTACAGGGTTGTGTTTGTAATATTTCATTCACTCCTTTGCTCGCATCTTTTGCACATGAGAGCGTTCATCTTCACTCGCTCCCCTCCACCTCTTTATTCATTCACTCATTCACTCCGGCTCGTTCGCTCACCCCTTCACTCAGTCACTCAGTCACCCTTTCACTCATGCACCCTTTCACTCATGCACTCATTTAATTTGACGTCATTCATTCACTCAAAATGAAGCGTCAGACAGTCGAGGAACAAAACCGACCTGAGTGCTAATTAGCACGATGAGTCGATTAATCGATCAGTCAGTTGACAGGAAATGATTGGAGGTCAGTTTTGGACAGGCTGACATTTTCATAAATCAAACACTTTCACATTTTGGACCGAACAGGCGACTCGAAGATGACACACAGGTTGATTTTTCACACTTTCCGTTACACACAAACATCGACCAATCGAGCTGATGGTAAAAACAATAGTTAGAAGCAGACTTTTAATTTGACAGAGGCTTTTTTTTTTTTTTTAATTTATAGCGGCCTTTCACCGGCAGCAGGCGTCTCCTCCGGCGGATGCAGGCGGGCCTCCTCCTCACAGCCAAGGCTCTGTTTCAATTTCCTGTAATTACAGAACCAGCGCAGCTAAGCTTAAGGGAGTAAATCACTTAAGAAGGGCAGGGTCCTCTGAGGTGTGCCGCCTGCGTGCTGAAGCCAATTTACCTTGTAGTCGGTTCAGGGAGCAAATCTCCATATGTTACAGGGAGTGTTAAGGGAAGGTGGGGTGGTTGGTGTGGAGGGGGGGTGGTCGACAAGGACAGGGAGCGCCTTCGAGAGGCCTTCCAGTCCATTAAGCGTCCTCGGTGGCAGCCATCAGACTTCATTTGACGCTTTTAAATAGTTTTGAAGCGGCGCCTCGGAGCTGTATCAGCATTCTGAGCGAATCAACAACACCCCAGTCAACACTTGTCAACTCAATATAATAGTCAGTGAAAAAATCAGCGCTCATTAGCTTTGGCACTTTGGCTGCATACGAGGCTCGCAGCAGACGTGACCTGGGTTCATGTTTTCAAACTGAGGCCTGGACTATGCGTGCAGCAAATCGTCCCGCTATCAAGTGTCAATTTTTTTTAATGGTTATTTTGACAGGAGGAGTTTGATTGGAGGATCGTTTTTCCGCTAATGAACTCGACGGTGGTTCATCACAGCACCGGGGCCTCATCCGATATATAACGTGATACAGCGGCGAAGTGCTCACTGATGATGTGATACCTCATCGATCCCTGCGGTGAAGTGCTCTGCCCCACCGCAGGGGGAGGTCAGAGGCCACTGCGGCTTCTTGGGGATTCAGCACCTCGCTCAGGGTCAAACGTGTCCGAGTGTCACGTTGCATTGTACACAATTTTTGATACAAAGATGAAGTTTTGTCCTTGGTGAGCCACAAATGATTATATTCAGTTTTTTACAGCTTTTATATGTAACTGAAGTCTTGCTGTCACATATGACCGGATGCAAGGTGTTTATATAAATATATATAGGAAGGTATCATATTTTGAGCCAAATGCACCATGAGTCATAACTCATTCTATACCAGCGAGTTTGTTGGATGAAAAATGACTCATAACTCATTCAACGGCCACAAATCTGTCACATGAACTTCTCATTTCCCCGGGATAATGCCAGGTTGATTTTCTGTCCACACACTGTTATTCTATTTTCTTTTAAAACATTTGGGGGGTGGAGGGGGGCCATGACGCTGCACCGATCAGCCTGGAAACGAGTGAACAATTAAGTGAGGCCCTCCTGTCGGCTTAGATTAAAAGCGCTGAATAAAGAGCACACGGAGGGCCCGTTGTGGGCTCGATGATGTGTTGCCACGAGGCTTTGTGTCGCGGTTTTATCAGACCTGAAAGGCTCTTGTTCTGTCACTTCGGGCCACACCGCCCCTCCGTGATGGACTGTGACGCACACAACGGTGGCAGCCGAGGGAATCGAGCGAGCGTGGATCAGTGTACGCTCGTGTTGCACCAACGCATGTCACTGCTCAACTTAATACAATACTCAGTGCTACTCTCTTCTTTGGAAGATGGCTCTGCTTTGATAGATTTGTAGTTAAGCCCCGATCCCTCAGTTCTTAAGAGAAGTTAAGCGAGGTTAAAGAGTATTATAGTTGTTTTTATAATATATATTTAATCCCCATTGCTGTCCCCTGTGCTCAGGACCTGAACTTCAGGCATAATCATTCAGTATTTTATAAGGTTGAAACAATTTCATGTATTCATAAAGCACTCAAACCTTTTTTTTCCCCCCTAGTCTGATTAGAAAAGACCGTCCAGCTCAGTAATGGCATGCTGATATTGAAGGATGACTCGTCTTATACAAGTCGCATATAGAGATGTGATAGCAGACAGTCAGGGATCAAACATCATCGGAATAGCTGACGCCCACACGTATCTCAAGGCTACGTCCTGCAGGGTGTGATGTGGTTTGCAGAGGGAGTTTTTATCTCTCAGACCCACAGTGGTTTATCTGAGTCTTGAGCATGTGGTATTCCTACACCCCCCAACACACACATCACCCCCCCAGCCCAAAGAGTACATGTAGTCAAATACAGAGCTGCCACGTGACTCATTACACTAAAGCAGTGTGCAGATGGAAGATAGGTGTCTATAGCATGAGTTTACATAAATTAAATGCAGTTGAGGAGTCTGCCGCTGGTGGCGCTAAAACGAGGTGACGTCGGTGTAAGAGTGCCAATCAAAACGATGGAAAACAGTTTTGAGAAATGTGATGGAAATCTGACATTTCCATTAGTTGGATTACGGATTCATTTGACGATGGCTACCATCTCATCATCGCTCCGCGCAGATCTTCGCCGAAGCCGACCAACCAACTTTTCCAGGAAGCGTAAAAGCATGTTTTTTTTTAGCGATAATTCGACTTTTTTTCTCTCCCCCACTCGCTTTGAATTTCCCTCAGGTGGATGAAAATGCACTTTGTGAGTCATTAGCAGTGACTGAAATAATGAAATTGATTGTTTCATTCAGTTAGACGGGCTTGGCCCGCAGAAGTTACCTTTAAAAAAATGATAAGATTATCATTAAATTGCACTAAAAAGCGATGATTTGTAAAAAGTCCGGAAGATTAAAGTAATTTTTTCTGTGTAGCAGAATTTGAACCATTAATCATCCCATGACCCCCCCAGAATTATCTTGTGACTCTTTGGAGTGGCAATACATTAATGGTTACATGCATTAGTATTATCCAGTAATGTGATATATAAGGAGCAGAAGTAATGCTCACTGAATGATAATGTATATATAAATAGGGGCTTTAACTTATTGTAGTGAGCTGCCTCTGCTGTTGCTTCATTTGCCCGCTCTTCGTCCCCTTTTTTTCAGATATATTTGGGTCTCGGGGAGGGGGTTGTGAAATGAGGTGGCTAAAAATTCTCGAGTGCACACTAAATGTACAGAACACTTCAAGGCCTTTCTGCAGCCTACATCTCAGCTGCGTCGGAGCGCTCCACTGTACCTCATGAAAAGACGCGGTGTGCGTTGTCCCGAGGCATCCGTCTGCTTCCAAGAGCTTCACAGTCGCATTGAAGTCAACTCTCCTCCACCGCCGCCGCCCTACAAAGCACCAGCAAACACACAAACCAGAGCTGGATATCACAAAAAAACGTAACCATGCCTGCAGTGAAGTAGCTGCAAATGTTTCATATTCTTGGTGGTATTTTTAGCTTTTTTTTTCATGTGATTGTGGGTTGTTGACATGCGAAAAGTTTATTCAAGGTAGATGTTAAATGAGAGAATGATCACTAATTAGCTCCTTGGTAACCAGGCATAGTTGGCATAGCAACCGGCCCCACTTTGGTGAGAGCACAGCCAGAGACGCTTTATGGGCGACAGTGGCGGGGCTTCGACGCGTCTTTGTCAAACCGGAGCAATCGCTCTGCTCTTGTTGAGAGGACGCTCCGGCGAAAACTGGTGCTAATGAATTGGATCATATTGCAGCGCACAGAGGCATATCAACATTTTTAATCCACCTCCTGGAGATCCCCCCCTTCCCTTGTTTCCGAGCAGCATATGTTGCATTAACCTGCATTTCTTCCACGCGCCTTCCTCACGTCTGGCAATCTCACCCCTAACACGTAAACTTCAGCGAGTGCTTCGAGGGGGGCTCGAGTACTTTTTGATAGCCGCGCCACTGGTCAGAGGGCCCCCGCAGGGTTTCGCTGGCGGCATGTGGCGACAACATTCGCAACTCGGCAGGCTGTGAGATTGCTTCAGGGGCCAGACGCCGAAGCTGCCTCGATTGCCGGGCTGCCCTGTTCATCCACGGCAGCCGGACTCACACTGAGCAGTCAGAGAGTCTAACCTTATTACTGACCTCATTATTTCAGATTAGGGCAAAGAATGCAGTCTGGCCAAACTGCAGATCAGCCTGAGTCTAATTAGCCTAGTTCATTCTGCACACAGGTGGTTTCAGCTATTAATTTGGCTATTACGATGACGGCGCTGACACAGAAGGAATTAAAATATGCAGAAATATGCAGAGTGCTGACAAGGTTTGGTAGTCAAACAGGGATGAAAAGAAATGATTTTATCAAAATGTGGTTTTCAAGATACGCAGTCTTCTGTTTGCATCTTGATAAACCATGTTTCACTGAAATACTTTAATAGACTATACGGGGAGGAAAAAAAAATAAACATCTGCTTGAAGTTTTTGACATTAATCTCTCCTCGCAGAGTCAGTGGAAAATCCGCAGCAAAAGGGAGCCATACATAAGCAAGAGATTTCAGAGAGGGATGTATATTATTGAGAAAATGCGAGAGTATTTCTGAAATCCTCGAGGCGTAATACTGCCCTTTTACTGTCAGCGTCGCTTTTGACTGTAGTGTCAGTCTCTGAGCTTACACGTCAAGTTATTTCGAGCTGCTGACAGCCGCGCATTGTTGGATTAAAAATAAATAAATAAATAAATGGAAAACTTGATGTGACGGGGACGTGGGTTGTCGAAAAATGTGACCTTAACGTAACTCAGGGCCGCTCTTCTGACGTTTTAAAGCGAGGCCAGGTGACTTCTGAGTGAGGAAATAACACTTTTACTCAGTGTAAAACACTTAAACATGGCTTTGTTTAACCAATTTGGCTAAACCTGAAGTCTCTAACTAAAACAACAAAGGAGGCAAAAGTCACAAAGTTGGTGTTGGATGCTGTGCATTCCTTCACTCTTTATAGGACACATTTCACAGAAGCTCGGATTCGTCACTTCTTGTGGGTGGGAAAGTATACTTACAGCACCTGACACCAGTGTTTTATTTTTGGCAAAAGAGGTGAATGTGCGGGGCCTATTGGGAGATCATATGCAGCAGTCTGATGCAGCGGTGTGGGCTCGTGAAGCATAAGGATCCCTCTTTAGGGCGGCGTTGAGCTTCTTCCGAGGCTTTCACAACACCGGGCTTGATGACATCAGGTGCTGTCGCTAATGAGCTGCAGACGTCAGGTGCGCTCATCCGGATGTATCTGTGACAGTGTGTCTCTTCACACTCTCCGCATAACAAATCCTCGGCAGCCTGTCGGTGACATCTGGCAGAATTAAAGACATCACCTGCGGATATTTAGTGACTTGTGCCATGGTCTGCGTCACTGTCACGGGAAACATGACCTTAATTGCACATGATGATCCTTAAAAATGAGCTTTAAATGTGTTAACTTCTTCCTTAGATGCACAAATGATCGTCGTTCCTCAGTCATGTCTTTTTCATTTGGAGCTTTACTAACGTCATTTTTTACCGCCCGTCTCTGCAGGGCTGAGGTCATATCTGAAGGCACGACTGATCCTCGAGGGGCATATACGTCACTGAAACACACACACTTATAAAATCTGCATTTGGACCAGATGTATGCCAATGCAGTCTATCGCAGGGGTGTGAATATGATAATGAACTGATAATGACTTTCAATACCTTGTTCTGCCAGCACTGGTGAATTTTCATTTTGCGTTTTGTGTTTGTGTTTATGCACTTATACAGTTGGTGGGGTGAGAAGATTCCCATATATCCCACCAGTAATTACCTAATAATTACTCACACACATTCCCTACTTACCCATGATCTCAGCTTACTAAAACTTTTGTCACTTGAAAATGTGTGTTTTGCCACACGATCGTCACACTTTTGCATAATTGTGACTATATTAAGCTAATGATAGGATTTGAACATGCCTAGGCCTTTTTTTGTTTCACATCAATTTGATGATTGATTGCTTTCAAAACTCTCGCCACTCATAATCATGCTTAATTAGGTCATAAATGAGTCATGAGAAATGTGAGAATATTTCAGAAGTACATAAAGGTCAAAAGCCAGAAGTGAAGGGAAAAATGCTTGAGGTGTCCTTGTTTGGATCCCACAAACTGAACTTGATTTTAAAAGATGGTTGTACAGTCTAATATGGGATCAAGTTGATTAATTCATACACAAAGTTCATTGTTTCTGTTAAATCGGACCCTTGGTGCTCCCCGCTTCATGACAGCGAGCAGCGTGTTGTATTCTTGCGAGAAATGTGAGATATTCAGAGGATCTTGATAATCTCCACACTCCTTAGGGGGATTAGGGGCAGCCGAAGACAGGTTTTATTATGCTGGGGAGGAGGAAACAGGGAGGGTGGGGTGGGTTAATCCAGAAGTCCAGATTTATTCAGAAACCTGTCGACGAGATTGAGGATTTCTTTTTACAAAACAGTGTGTCGATTTTGTTAAAAGAGAGAAAAACACCACAGAGAGGAGTCTGCGCTCGACACATCATTATATGCTATCCATCAAACCGCCTCATGGTTTCTATTCTGTGCCGTCAGGCTTTCTGTAGGATGGATGCCGGGTAAGTCATCATGGAATAAAACTTTTTAACTGCACCAGATTCAACAAAGTCCTCAATCTCTAGTTTGGGAAGTTGATCCAACACACTGTGTCTTATATTGAAATCATTTTTTTTACAGAGTAATAATCACAGGAAGCACACAGGCTGTGAATCACTCGCAGCATTCAAAGACTCAATGTCAAAATGCTGCAAGAAAACATACAGCACAGTGTCGGAAACAGCCTTCACATATTGCTAAAAAGTGGGTTGCCTTTCAGAAATTCCACCCTAGTTTGTGTGGGAAGATGTGACCTTTGCAGAGTACAGTCTCCCATTTATCCTTTCCATATCTACATGGACCTAGAGGACCGGCTGACACCTCACAAAGCTGCAAAGATTAAGATGTCAAGCAAAGGTTAAGGCTAAGACGCTAAAGCTACTAAAGCTGCACACGCCAGGCTGTTGTGCGCGCGGATGTCCTCGACACTAGGCCTGCCGTGGGCGTGTTTAAAAACCAAATGAACTCCGGGGAGATGTAGCTACCTGAAATGCGGCCAGATTTGAATAAATACAGATGGATGTGCCTGCCTCTCCTGAAAAAAAAGTCTGTGCAGAGCTGATTTTGTATTGAACCTTTAAATACTGCATAATTTCATTTGCCTGAGCGTGCGTTGGCTGCGGCTCCTCGCGCCGTCTATCACCCAGTTTCCAGCAAAAACCACATCTTCACACCCTCGCCTGCCCGGACACCTCGTCTTTCTGGAAGCGCTCTCCGTTCCCTCGTCTCCACACCAGCATCCCTGGGGCTTTTCCTTTATCGCCCAAAATAGCAACTCATATCTGCGGCCAATGGAGATCACAGTGCAGTCTCCTCGCTCATCATTTTCCTTCCACACACACACACACACTCGCTCTCCGCCTCAATCCGAGCCACTTCATGATTTATCAAGTGCCTCTACCTGCAGATGTCCTCGAGAAGAGGGTTGTGTTTTGGAGGGGAGGGTGTCGACGGATCGTTTGAGTCGTGCGTCGGACGGTGGATCCCGCCGCGAGCAGATGGGAACGGCGATGGTTTTTACCCGTAATTGGCAGACAAAGATTAAATTAGCGCAAAGAGAGAGAATCAGACGAGTGAAAATGGATCCCGCTTGACCTCTTGGTCCAGAGATTGATGCGATGAGACTCCACCCCCCTGGTCTCTGTGCAGCTGAGTGGCGTCACTCATTATCTTGATAACATCCCCTCTAACATTCAGACCTGCTGTTCGCCGAATCCGCGCCCTCTCACATTCCTCTTTCCCTCCTCTAATTGCCATTTTTTTGGGATTGTGTGGCCCCTCCGCTGTGTTTTATAGCTCGTGCCATTTGTTACCCCCCCCTCGCTCCTCACTACTCATCCACTCGCAGTGAAGTTGGCTCTTCTGAAAATGAAGCAGGCTAATATTTTATCTGCTTTCGCCAAATGAAGTGTTACCCACGAAAGCCTTCCAAAGTCTAAAGGCCGAATCGTCTCCCTGCTGAGAGGCTCATTCGCCTTCGCTGCCAGGGCGACCATTACAACCAGAGATTTGGTTAAATTGGTTAAAATTAGGGTGTTTTTGTTCTTTGTGCATGGAAAGCTTCAAAGAAAGTGTTTGAGTTAATGAAATATTCATTACTGATTAGGCAAAGAATCATTAAAAGTTTGTGTTAATTAAAATCTCACACAGACAAAAAAACCCACAAATCTCAAACTTTGGCAAAAAGTGTCATCATGATTTCAGAAAAACTGTGAAACAAGTTTTAGTGTCTGGACAGCTGGCAGATTATAGCAGATAACATTCATCAAGTAAAATCCTGAAGTCATGAGAGTCGTGTTTTTGTGTTCACCTGATGAATTTCTGTCTGATGTCATCTCTCACTGTAAGTCTGGTCGCGCCGCTTTTGGTCTCCTCCAGCTCCTGAGAATAATATATGAGTTTTAATTTTTAATTAGCCCACTATTCTCATATTATACAGTTATTTGATCCATGGTTAGAGTAAGAACACCATGCACAGCAGCTTTAAACACATTTACGAATTCATTCAATTCAGAAACATATATAAACACTATTTCAGAGTTGTAAAATCAAGATTATGATTTAATACAATTCTTAAATAACACTAAACATGTATATTTAAAACCAAAAATCTGAGTAAAATTAAGAAGATTTTCAGGTGAGTTATATTAAAAGTCTTGTTAAAATTTACAGCGGGTCACATTCTCACCCAAAGTGTGTTACCTCATTTAGTGACAGATAGTGACATCATTATTTAAATGAAACCATCAAAATTTTAACTCTAAGATATTTTTTGTTGTCCTTTACGCTGCTCCTGTCGAGGTGTGGCTCATTTTCTCATGTTGGATGTCGAAAACAATTAGCAAAGCTGTCATTATCACAACCAGAGGGGGCATAAAAAAGTGATTTTAGGTAAATCACTGAAGACTGAAGGTTTTTTTTCTCTTCCCCCCAAAGATTGCAATTCCCTCATGGAGGCAACGGTTAAGGGATCCCTCGTGGGCACAGAAACACCTTTAAAATGGATTTTCTCCAACTGTGGGAGTTATCAACACCCTGACTTCGGTGTGAAATTGATGTGCAGTCCTGCGCTTGTTTTCAAATCCTCCTTTTCTCTCCCAACCTGGCCGATAGAAACGGCCTGGAAAGTGATACTTCATTGACGGCGCTCGATGGAGCAGTGCGAGTTCAAGCTGGAGCAGCGAAACCTCAGAAAACGTGACGTGCGTTAAAAAGAAAAGACGAAATAAATAAGATTGTTGTCGATCCGGACACTTTTTGTGTGGGCTGCTTCTTCGCCGGCATAAATAGTTTCCATCAAGGCTTTTATCACGAGGCCGACTGTGTCCTTGATGGTAGTGAGTGAATTAACAAGGCAGATATCGATCTTTCGCTGGGAGTTTCCTCTGTAGCTTTTTGATGGTGATTTAGAGAGTGAGTGAGAGAGAGAGACAATCAGGGAGAGAGACAGAGTGGGGGGGGGCGATCAATAGTGTTAGCAGGTTTGCTGTGTGGAGAAAGGTGACAGGCGGCAAGAAGGGCACGGACGAGGCTTCGGGATTGATCAGTAGCAAAATGTGACAAGCTGATTTAACTTTCCCTTTAGGAACACGCACACATGATCGCACACACACATGCACGGTTGTGTGTTGGCAGCAATTGTGCCCTAACATGACGGGGGGGTTTCAGTTTATTCGCTCGAATCTCCCTGAGAACATTGGATTTCGGCTCGATCAATCAGGTATTGGAGAACGCCGAAAAATGTTCCCACTTTGTCCCGTTTAGGCCTGAAAGCCATTTAGCACATTAGCGAGGAGCTCAGGCACCGGCGCGGAATAAACCGGGGTTAAATGGCAGAGGATGATTTAGGCCGATGAGGAGCTCTGGAAAACATCGTCAAACCAACAAACAAGTTGCATGTAAAAGGCAAAGATGCTGCTTTGTCCTTGAAATTGCAGGAAGCTCGCAAGAAATTTTGGAGAATTTCGAAACACTGTGACATTTAAAGCTGCTATAATCAATAATTTTATAAAAATAACAGATCAAATGACTGTGTGTAATATGAAAGGGCTTCATTTTCACACCTTTCATCTGTGTTTTATTGGGGCTGTAGAAATCTACTGAAGACTAAAGCAGCAAACAGAGACAAAAAAATAGATTGCAGCCAATCAACCCAGTAGAACATTTAACAACTAAAAAGCCACATCTTGGAGTTGGTGGAGACCAAAACTCGGCTAAAATGGGAGTTAATATTAACATTATATTCATTATCTGACATGACTTCAATCTAATTGTAATCTTGCTTCACATAGAAAATGTTTTGCCAACATGTGCCCCATATCAAATTAAAAAAGCTGATTACATGTTAGTCTCATGTTTCCAGCTTGTTGTTTGTCAAGTAGCCAAAAAATGATAATTAAAGGTTTAAAAATTAAGACAAAGCCGCCTTTGTTTTTCGACCTCCGTGGATGCTATAAAACGCTCCATCAAAGTGACACTGTCTGTTTCCTGCATGAGTTAACCTCAGCCGTTTGTCCGACGAGTAATTATTCTTGACCTTCATAATCTGACCCTGCCTCTGTCCCTGACACGAGTAAGAAGAGAGCTTTGACATTTGCTGCTCTTTGTCAATAGGTCACGATGAAAGCACAGACGCAGAGAGGCGGGGCTGCACGGACATTTATCGATCCGGCTGTCTCGCGGCTAGCTGTACAGATAGATGATAGGCACAGGAGGAGGAAAAGACTGAGCTCTTTTCCAGGAAGTACAACAAAGGCCGCTTTGTGAGGCGCTCGTGTGTGTCCATCCATCTCGTGCTGTCCGTTCAAGCCGGCGAAGATGGCAGGGTAATTCACTTAGCTTCCACTGTGGATGGCCATTATCTCGGGGTGGTGTGCCTGTCTGCGGGTGTGTTCTGCCATGATATCATCATGGCACTCACTTAAGTATATATCACAGCTGATTGATCTCTGCCGTCTGGCAATAATTGCTAAATTGTGGACCTTTTAAGGCTGTTTGGCTGTGCACTCTTTGCTCAGTAACGCGACTTCGCTCTCAATTAATCAGATTTCTCCGTTTAGCAGCGAGCTCGGAACAATAACAGCTGTACAGATGCTCTCAGTTTTCACACGGCTGCTGCCTTTTACATCTGAAACACGGCAGGTTCAGAGCAAGGGCGCGAAACTGAATTTTAACATGTGTCCTAAAACCTTTCCTTCTAGCATTTGTCTCACAAAAGTATAAAATAATGTTGTCATTTGGTTCAAAACACTAAAATAAATTAAATAAAACAAAACAAATCATCTACTGCATTAGTGTCTTTTAAGAAATCACTGCACCCAAAGCTTTTGTTTTTAAGTGAATATTTTCATGGTAGCTTTTCCTTTTATGTTTTGATTCCATCTTTTGTTTAATAAAAAAAAAAGAATCAGGAAAACATTTTTTTTCTTCAGCAATTAAGTGGAAAATTTGGAGAGGATCACTGAAACGTGACTCACATGCACAACTAGACGAAACCGTGTGGAAAAAAGACACGATGGAGTTTGGTAATGGACAGAGGCAGAGGAAGGGCTGGAAAACAACAGATGACCCAGCAACAAACAGCGACTAAAGGGCAGGTTTAAAGAGCGGAGAGCTGATGTGCTGCAGGTGTGGGGTCAGCTGACATCCAAGAAAACTGGAGGGAGGTGGAGGAGACGTTTGGGACTGTGTGAAAATGATTCTATCTTTTTGTTCTTTCCCCAATTATTAATGCATCAGGCGCTTTATTTTCTCATAAAAATCTAACAGGATTAACATGATCAAACACTTTTTATTTTTATTTTAATATAATGGAAAGAAGGTGTTGCAAATGCTTGATAATCATCAATATTATTATTTTGTTGTTTGTCTTATTAACCTGTTGTAATATCATTAGTTTATTCGTTCTTTTTTTATTTCTGTTGTAGCATTTGCGCTTAACGGGCTGCTAAATGACGCCTTTGTGTCTGTTTTAAGATAAGAAAATCCAGATGAAAGTTTAACACACAGTTCACACATCCCCCTCGCCCCAAAAGTTTTCCTACAATCCATCAGTAACATTAATAATTAGCCGCCTCTCTTATCGGTTTCTCACTGTTTCAAGGGCTTTTAATGTTTTTGATGACAACAACACAGTGAGTCAAATTAAGTATGTCACGGCGAGTGCATCTCGCCAAGACAAACAGTCCAAACACACCTTCAGCTGATCGCACACACTCAGGTGAAATCCACAAACCATAAGGGATCTGATTTTCAGGAGCCTGTCCAGCTTATCACAGCTCATCTCGGCCAAACTCGGCCCACAGAGACTCACTCACTAACAGGTAGCGCCAACAAGTTATAAGGCTGCATTTAGGGTGGAAAGGAAGCGTCATGTATAAGGATGGAAGGAGAAATTTTCAGAGCAACACTGCAGCAAAACGTCCTTGAGTCTGAATTCTTTATTTAGCCATTGAATGAAAGCTCCCGGAAAGGTAAAACTTGCAACCCCGCGGACGCAAAAGAAATAAAATGTTCAGCTTCTTGTTTGGGCTGTATATTTGGTTTCCGTCTCTGACACCGTGAGGTCATGGCGGTATTAGTGCACAAGATGAACACTTTCAATTTCCCTTTTATCTATGTTGTCTTCCCTGTAAAGAAAAAAAAACAACCTTTTGAAAATGGCTGAAATTCCACCGGCGCGTCTCCTTCAGTCACCTCGCTGTTATGGCGGTCATCACAGAGCTCAATAGATAAGAGCAGAGAGCTGCGTTTGTTAGTTGAAAGGTTTTTTCGTGCGGCGGGGTTACAGCAATTTTTAAAGCGCCGTTCGTGGCAGATCAGAGCGAACTCGGAAAAAGGTGCTGGAGATAGGAAAAAAAAAAAACTAAAAAAAAATAACCCGAAACTCGTTACCAGAGGTAGGCAGGAGCAAATTACTGTGACAAAAATAATTTCACATCTGCAGGATATTAAATGCCATACATGCTTGGTTTGCATTGCTTTCTGTGTCATTATTCTCTAACACCCTCAGATGCACTTGATGTTTTTCATTTAAACCCTAATCACACTCCCCGTATATATCCAGCACTGTGGAATTTGTTCCTGTTCACAATTCTCTTTTAACCGCAGCAGGATATGAGAAATTTGATGTATTGTTTCATCCTTCCGTCGCCGTAGTGAAAATGTGGCTGGCTTGCGTTTCGCCGGCAGTTTCTTCAACCTCTGTGACGTTCTTTGACTAAACTGTGTTCAGTTCAGTCTGTAAATGATGATTTGGGGACGAAATAAAGGTCAAATTAGCTATACAGAGATGTAAAACATATAGAAAGAAAATAAATAAGCATGTATTCCTGAATGTTTAATTCATTTGAGTTAGAGAAAGCCAGCTGAGCCACAATCCAGGATGTCAGTGAGCCCGTCATCTGATGAAATTCTTCTCTCTGTGTCTGCAGGAATTTCTACTACATCACCATGCTACGTGACCCTGTGTCACGCTACCTCAGTGAGTGGAAGCATGTGCAGCGCGGCGCCACGTGGAAAACGGCGCTCCACATGTGTGACGGCCGCACACCCACTCAGGACGAGCTCCCCGCCTGCTACAGCGGCGAGGACTGGACGGGCGTCCCCCTGGCGGACTTCATGAGTTGCCCCTCCAACCTCGCCAACAACCGGCAGGTCCGCATGCTGGCCGACCTGAGCCTGGTGGGCTGCTACAACATGTCCACCGTCAGCGAGCTGGAGCGCGGCCGCGTGCTGCTCGCCAGCGCAAAGGCCAACCTGCGCAACATGGCCTTCTACGGCCTGACGGAGTTCCAGCGCAAGACGCAGTACCTGTTCGAGCGGACGTTCGGCCTGCACTTCATCCGGGCCTTCACGCAGATCAACAGCACGCGCGCCGCCAGCGTGGGGATCAGCGAGAAGGTGCGGTGGCGCATCGAGGGGCTGAACGCCCTCGACGTGGAGCTTTACGAGTACGCCAAGGAGCTGTTCCTGCGGCGCTATCAGTACAACCGGCAGAAGCAGCACCAGGAGGAGCGTCTGAGGAGGTGGCAGGAGAGGCAGCAGAGGCAGCGGATGCACAGGACCTATCTGGCCGAGCTGTGGAGACTCGGAACAGGAGGAGGGGGAGGAGAGGAGGAAGTGGAGGAGGAGGGAAAGGCGCTGGAGGAGGTGGCCACTACAGAGGACTACAGCAGCCAGGTGGTGCGGTGGTGAGGCGGACACGGGAACTAAAACACCAACGAACTGAGTGGCTGTTTGATTGGTTGTGCTTCTCCTCCCTCCTCCTCCCTCTTGTCTCCCCTCCTCTGTGAATCCGCCAAAACCTCCTGCCCTCATAGAGCTTTGTCGGACTGCCGAATGGTGTCTTAATATTTATGATGGATGTATTTGTCATGGCAACTTAAACATTTTGTATTTTCTTTCTAATGGCTATTTTTGGCACTGCAGTTGTGGATTGTATTTATTTATTCATTAGCAAGCGCTTTGAATGTCCTCAAAGCGGTGAAAACATTTCTTAAATTTCGCTAATAAAGTAAAGTAGAACTGAAATAAATAATCGCGAGGAAGGCCAGTTTTAGTCTATTTTAAAAATGGTGAATGACTCGAAGGATCCTCTGTGTCATGTTTGTGATCTAGCGCCGTGTTGATCAGTGAAATCTTGTAGTTACTCTGTGGTGTTTGGCTTCATAAGAATATCAAAGCACAAACTTGGCAAAAAGTCTGCAGTGTGTTTCTTTTTTTTTCCTTCAATCAAGGCAATTTCTCGCAGGAAATGTGTTCAATAAAAAGATGCAGCATCCAGTGATGTAAATTTGTCCCCAATGGACTCTCTCTCATGTGTACATGAACGTGTTCTGCTCCTTTTTCACAGCATGTTCTCACCATAAAAATCTGAAATCTTCATGCGGTGTGCCAACTTCTTCCACATCCACGCACGTCCAGACACACTGACGCACACTGACGAGGCCTTTTTTTTTTTCCTCGAGGAGGCGAGAGGAGAGCTGCGGGCCCTGAAAGACGGGCTGTCAGAGCCAGTTTCAGCACCCTTACATCACAGAGAGAGAACATTGGTGTTTCCACCATTAGCTCATTGATCACAGCCTCTTCGCTTCCAAATTGATCATTTAAAGTTTAATTGACCGTGACGCTGGCGCAGCAGAAAATAGAAGAAACCCAGCGGCTCGCCGAACGCTTTCCCCCTCCACAATCTGACAAGCATACAGTACTCAGCCCGGGTGACGTTCCATTTGCACTCCGGCAGAAAAACAATCTATTTCAACACATTTTCCACGCCCAACAGGCCTTTGAGACGTTAGGTGCAGGAATGATTGCTTTACATTAATATCCCGTGGCTGTAATGAGCACTTCCCAGACCGCTCGGTGCTGGCGCTTTGCTCGTGAGGAAGGAAAATGAGGATGAGGAATTCAGTCAGGAGGCAGAAAAGGAAATGTCCACAGACCAAAATAGCCTTTCCATCCCCAGCTGCAGTCTCTATTCTACGTGCATGGAGAAAGATTAGAATTATATAAGCCTGTGGTAATGACGCTGGATTTTTCTGCTCAGTGTGCAGCATGCACGCACACGGAGAAGTGACAGCCACCTTAAAAAGTCCATCTCATGTGATGAAAGTCTTTGTTGTGTGGCACCGCTCGCTAATTGTTGGCAATTGTGATCTCAGCCATAAAGCAGGGCAGGGTGTTGCTGCAGAAAGACACGCGGTATCCAGGATGAATCAGAGAGCGGCAACTGATAGTCAAATAAGGCAACGGTGTGTTTTATCTGCAGAGGATGTCTCTTTGTTGACAGGGAGAATTTGTTCCGGGAGGTGAGAGGAAGACGCGGGTGTTTGGTGTTTCTCTATTCTCAAAGATTTCTTTCCAGTGAAACATCTTTTTTTTGTTTGCATTACACGGTAGTAATGACCTCTTCGAAGAACTCAGATTTCAGCCCTTTGGTTCTTTTGTCGTCAGCTCTTTCAGCATCGCCACATAGAGAGCGGCGCTTTCAGAAACGAGGAATGTGCCGCCCGCCTCGTTAGCTCACGGGGAAGGTGAATGTGTCTGCACAGTCGAACTCGGCTGAGTGCTCGGATACAGCCTCGGAGTCTTTCACAGATCAGTAGCTGCAGGAGGTGTTGTTGGGCTGTAAAATCATTTTTATCACACTGCTGGGGAGACAAATGTGGCAAACCCTGATGATTGATATGGCCTCTTTCTCGTGCAATCGCTTTCAAATTCCCATCCAGCTCCAAAGGTACCGTTAAGGAAGGAAATGCACAACAAATAAACAAATTCTGCTAAATGATCAATTCCTAAAAGGTGACCCCCCTTGGGAGGCAAGTTAGCGGCTCTCCTCAGCAGGGCCGCTTCAGTTACCAAATTCAATCTTCCTTTAGACCAGTAAAACAATTATAGCTCTGATTGCACAGTTACAATGATTAGAAACCCTCAAAAGCTATTTTCCTACCCAGCAGTGGCAGTTTTTGTATGTATAAATGTATAAATATGAAATAATGAAATAAAATGTGGACATAAATGGGAATATACATTATGCGTATGGGATAAAAACTCATTATGTTAATTAAGTGGCCTTGTTATCAGTCATTGCTAACCTATGCCGCAGGATAAGACAACACAATGATGGTGCATTTAATCTGTTTTAATTTACTTCCTTTGGAAACTGGAAAATATTAACCTTACCTAATGTGGATGATGTTACTGTAAGTCATCTCAAGTCGATGAGATTGTTCAGTCTGACTCCCTGGAAACAGTTATACCAGGATTTTAATCAATCAACTTTATATTTCACATGTGAATTTATACAAAGTAAAAAAATGGTTTAAACAGAATAGTTATGAATACATGCGGGGATTCGGATTACTCCAAACTGCTGTAATACACACTGAAATAATCATATATGTACACACACACACACACACACACACACACACACACACACGAGGGTCATGGCAGGTGAGGCACTGACGTCATCAGTCAGCGTTACAAACATGAACCCTACAGAGGAGTTTTCCACTGTTTGACTCTACAGAGTAGTTTATTCACCATTTGACTGCCAAAAATTAACGTGTTTTGTTTAAAATTTCAAGTCAGCATTCTTTACATGTAAATTGTAGCATAGAAAAAAGCACATTTAGAAAAAAAACTTATTATCGTCTTACCGTGACTTATAAATGAAGTCCATGCGCCGCTCCTTCTGAAGAAAAGCACCGATAACTTGACTTAGAAGAAAATTCTTCATTCTTTCAGTTTAGAAATGTAATGCTACATTTTCAAAATAAGGCCAAACAAGAGGAAAAAATAAATGGCTAGCTGCACTTGACTTGCTAACTGTTTACTTTAGTTTGCTGTCGCTAATTCTGCTATTCTGCAGTTTAGGCGTCGTAAAAAGAAAGAGTGGGATCACCAGCGCCCCCTCGCATGAGGCAAGAGAACTGCATGTCTCACCTGGTGCCTCTTCGCATGATGGCTCAGCACAAGAAACACGTTACACACACACACAGTTGTTGATTAAAAAATACACTGTACATTATATACATCAGCTAAACTATGGAAATTTGATTCATATAATAAAGTGTTTGAACATTTTAATAGCGACATACAGAGAGACAGCAATGCGATCTCACTGCATAGCTTAGTATTTGAACAGTAAATGTGAAAATTCAGCGATTTTGAAAAAAAAAATTAAAAATGGTTGAAGCTGAAGTTGAATGGAAAAAGTACAAATCACTGAATAAATATAACCATTTAATTTATTTTTCATTTTACATTTTTTTCTTTCCATGATGACAGGTGAGGCCGTCACTGACTGCACGTCACTGATTATGTAGTATAACATTTCATGAAAGTCACAGATCATATTCAAACACCTGGCAGGAAAAAAAACATACCTGACAAGTGAACTCACAGCTCAGAAACTCATTATCAGGTTTCAGAATGACAAGCTGAAACCCTCTGAAGGTATTTTCATGGCCGCAGACAAAAGAATCCATCAGTCAAGTAAAGTATACTCACGTGGTTTTTCAGCCAGAGAGAGAAGTTAACGAGCAAGTTGTCCAGCTTTCATCTTTAGTGGTTTATGTTTACATTTCAGGGGCGGGCAGTTTCTGCCCAAGACAAACCAAACCATTTATTTGTCTCTTTGAGGAAACCTCGACTGTCGTGAGGCTTTACCGACATCACGTTTAAGTATATCCAAAGTGTGAGGCAAAGCAAAGAAAAGTATTATTATTTATTCAGCAGGCTTGTTGCTGCTTTCCTTGCTGATGGTCGCGAGGTGGAGCAGAGACCTCGCCTTGGTCAACCAGCATTCCCAGTTGAAAGTGCTGAGGAAGGCCCTCCTGAACTTATCGCCTGACAGCGTGTACAGAGCCAGGTTAAAAAACGTGTTGAGTCCAGCAAGAGGCCTGGAGAGGATGTACGCCGCGTGCACGACGCGCTCCACCTTGCACGACGCCTTGCGGGTGTTTATCCGCAGCACGCGCAGGACGTGGTACGGCAGGAAACAAACCACGAACGCCACCAGGATCAGCACGGTCGTGCGCCGCGCTCGCATCCGACTCGGGCTGCTCGTGTGGGGCCCTTTTGCCAGCTGCTTCACGACGCCGATGTAACACAAGATCACCACCACCAGGGGGAGCAGGAAGCCGAGCGCAGTGAGAAACCAGCCGTACCACTGCATGTCGTCTTCAGCGAGGGCACTGGCAAAGTCCAAGCAGTAGGTCTTGTTATCGTACTCCTCCAAGGAGATTATCGCCACCATGGGCACCATTTCTGCGGCGGCAATGATCCAGACGACTGAGCACGCCATTATTCCCCACAACTTCTGCTGCACCTGTGCTGCCATCAAGGGCTTAACCACCACCACGTAACGGAAAACCGCCAGGCACGTCAAGAAGAGGATGCTCCCGTACAGGTTGAAATGGAAGCCAGAGCGCACGAAGCGGCACATGAAGTGGCCGAACGCCCACGAGTCCCCGTTGGTGTAGTAGTGGACCAGGAAGGGGAGGCTGAGGACGTAGAGGAGGTCGGTCAGCGCCAGGTTGACCAGGATGATGTTGCTGCTCTTCCAGGGACGCAGCTTTGTCAGGTAAATGCCGATGGAGGTGACGTTGCCCACCAGGCCCACGGCGAAGATGATGGCGTAGGAGACGGGCAGGTAATAGCGTTTCATCAGCTCGTCCACGTCGGTACAGTTGTGATCTTCCATGCTGGTCTCTGGCCGAGCCCTGTTGAGTGTAAAAAAACAATTTTACAAAATGTTTAAAAAATGAAAATCAGAGGCCAGGGTTGCAGCTGGCATTGAGGACACAGTGAAAGAGGTTTCTGGCACAGCTTCACCCACATTCAAGGTACACGGAGGAGGGAAAATGTCTGAAGAGGTCAAAACTTCAGAAACAATTGTTATATTTAGAACAACTTCATTATCAGACCAATGCATTTAAACTTAAGGACCTTATCAGGGACATTGAAGATGAAGCTGTCCTAATTTTTATGATTTTAGAGAAAATGCAAGATGTTCTACATTCTATATTTACACACAAATGATATTTATTCATATTTAAATCTGAGTCAGTTTAAGGCCTTAAAACTGCATTTTCTGCAGATGTTCTTACAGAAAACATACCTAACACTTGAATACATGAATTAATTCATAAAAACAAAACATGAAAAACAAGTTAGTAGTTATAATACAGTATTTTTTGGGGGGGTTGGTCTACATATTGTAAGGAGGAGCTCCATTGACAACCAGAAAACACTGTTTTAAAAAGCTGCCAAAACTGTAAAGCTGCAAACCAAAAGAAAGAGTTGAAAAATGCTGAGTGGAACAACAGAATCACTACAAATGGCGTCTTTCAAACAACATATACCCTAATTATCTCATTTAATGTTTATTGGAAATAATAATTTGTGCAGCCAGCTTTAATCTTTCCAATTCCCAATTCAAGTGAATTCACATACGTTGTTGGACGTGTGGAAAAAAATGAGGCTATGAGCAAATCATCAGTCCCTTTTCCCTCAGCTGTCATATCCATGTCACTGGCAATTACTGCTTGAGGAAGAGATGTAGAGAGAGCCGGGAAAGAAACCCAGAGGCGAGCGGGCTAGGAAAGAAACAAACAATCAAGCAAACTCAGTGGGAAAGAAGCAAACAAAATCTTCTTCTCTGCTCGTCAACAGTCTGGTTTGTGGAAGCCTCTCAGGATGTGACAGCGCCTATTGCATCCTGGCTTGATGGCTGCCTCCTGTAATGCTGTCAGTACAATCTGCTCTCATTATAGATGTGAGGAGATGTGTGAGGTGCCATTTACACATTGCATGTACTCCCAGAATTCATAAGTTCAACTTGCACTCATTAAAATCATCACATTTTGAGTTTTCTTGAAGAATGCAAGCTCAACCCCAAATCTAATCCCATCAGCCGAGTTAAGACGCACACTCAGAGGCTGAGTCATAAAGGTGTACAGTCTGAAAAAGAGACTTTTCTACTCACTTTTAGTTACAGCATCCTCATCAGCGCTCAGTCCAAGCCCTCAGCGTCTCATCTTGTTTTTCACATCCATTCCTCCGTCACTCCTCCTCCACTCCCTTCCAGTCTTCCACACCCATGGGGGGGAAACTCCAGCATATTTTAGCTTGAAAGCCCACTGTTGTGTGCTTCACCTTCGGCCATGTGCGCCGACTTCCTGGTGTCATGCTTGAGCTGATAAAGCTCAAGGGTCACTCTTGACACAGATCGGGTTTCAGGTGAATTTGGAGAGAAAAAAGGGAATTGAACGCGGGGCAGGCAACGCATTTCTCGCTTAATTTAACACTCTGCAGCACCTTTTGTTCAGAAATATGAACTTGGGAGTTTCTAGTCTTTGTTATTTCATCAAACTGGCATGTGATTACCTCAGTGTGACACCGTGGAGCTAAATTTGGCACAGGCGCCGGCCTCGGTTTCTGTTTAAAGTAATGAGGAAGTTTGTGAGAAAGTGGGAAATGAACACTTAAATGACTTAAATGAATTAATTATTTTTCAGATCCCATACCTGCGATATGAGTCCAAACTCAGACGTATAATTTAATAACAGCTGCCACTGATTCATAGCTCTGTGAGCAAATTTAAAATCAATATTTGTCAATTCTGAACATCTGTCAGTGATTTAATCTGCAATTACTAATGCTGAAGTTCATGTTTCATTTATCACAAATAATCCTGCAGAATATAAATACAGATAAATGTGCACTCACGCCTTCAATTGTGCAGTAAAAATAAGTGCGAACGAATAAAGAATAACAGAACTGATAGATGATGATGGTAACTATAGCAGTAACTTTGAATGCTAAGTAATTAAAACTAGTCTCAGGGCAATTCTCAGGCAGTGTCCTCATTCAGGATCCTGCTGGCCTGAGGGTAGAAACTCTTCCTAAGTCTCTCAGTGCTGGCCTGGTGTATCTGGTATCTTCCTCTCCACTGTAGCCTGAAGAAAAGGCCGTTATCCGGGTGCCTGAGTTCCTCAGCAATTCAGTCTTGTGTGCTTATTGTTGCTCAAGATACCTGTGACTCCTGCAAATGCAACATTTCTTATTAACACTTGCAGCACATATAGAGGCATCCATTTGCTTCTGTTTCCGTTCACCTCATGAAACTAAATCAAATGTTCACACTTCTTTTTACGTCTATTTTGGTCTCTGCCGGATACTGAGGGAATGTCTCACTCTGAATAAATAGATACATGTTCTGCCAAATTCACAAGCTTGGGGAAAACTTTAGTTTGTCTGCTGCCAAAATAACGAGCTAGAAGACACTAAAATGCAAATCCACAGAGATAAAACAAACTGCACAATAATATTGTGTAATATTAACATTAACAATTTGCCCATGTTTAGTAAAGTTGCTGTGTCTTTTCCCTTGTCAGCCACCATAGTTTCTGGACCCAATTAAATTCGACTGATGAGTTTGATGACATGCTGTTTTGCTTTTGAAATAAATATTACAAACTTTAAAGCCTTTACTAGCATTAGAATGCTTTAGTTTCTTTATTGTTCTCTGATCAGTCAAATTTGAATCCAAATTTGAAACCCACAATTTGACATCTATCTCTAAACATTGGCATTAATTTCTTTCAGGACTTTCATCAAGCAGCACTTCATCTTCAGTTTATTGTGATGTAAAATATCCTGCTATCATCCTATTAATGTAAGTGTAAAAACAAGTATAAACACTGTTATCGTTCAGTATGAATGTATTTAATTCAGTGTGAGGTCAAACTCCACCTCAGCCTTTCACATTTGTTGCAGCACAGTGACCCTCAGTCATGTTGACACACACGTGACTCATGTTTGAAGATCATTATGCTGCGTTTAAAAGTCGATATGCATCACCGGCGTTTAACCCAGTTCCACTTCCTCATTTACCTGCGAGTACAAAGACGCTACAAATATACATCTGCCGTCCCCCGGCTGCCCTCGTCGTGCTGATGCAGCCTCTGTAATGTCACTTTTCTGCACACCACACAAAATCAAAAAACATTAAAGAAGCAGAAGTTTACAAATGTTTATTTTACAAAAGAAGAGCTAGAAATGATGTAAACAGAGCTTTATAGATCAGTCTAAATCGTGGTTTCTTGTCTTTTTTTTCTTTTTTTTTAAATACCGAGGGGATGGTGCAGTCTTTGAAGAGGCAGCAGAACCGAGAGTTTATAGTACAGATAAAAATCATCTGAGTTCAGAGAAAAAATTAATGTCAAAGATCACCTCGACGCACAGAAATCTGAGTGCAGAAGATGAGACGCTTCGGAGGCAGCTCGCTGGGGGAGGAAGGGGGTGTCAGAAGGTGTAGCTGGATGGGGGGGCGGCTAAGAAAGATAGCGGTTCTGTCTACAGTTTGGGCATCCTGGCAGCGTTGAGGCGCATGGACACACAGGAAGAGCCGGCGGCATAACGCATCTCCCTCAGCATGCCACTCCACTGCTTCTTGTCATCCTCGTACCTGACAAAACCGAGAGGAAGAGTCAGATCCCGCAGCAAAAAAACCAAAAACAGCAGCCGACCAACACATGTAAACCTCGGTTGGGAAGACTTACTGCCAGACGTCGGTGACCTCTGTGGGAGCCACTTCCTTGTTCTCCATCTGGACCATAGCGAAGCCGCCCACAGCGTACAGGGAGCTGCCGTTGCTCAGCAGGTTGACGGAGCTCCTCTCTTGGGGAAACTCTGTGAAGGGCTCCCACCTGAGGAGATGGAAACATCAGGAGAAGGTCAAGAGGAAGATGGAGCTCTCATTTTAGATGGCTTTTCAGTTCAGTTCAATGTTTAACCGGGATGTGGTGTATGGAGGCCGAAAGAGTGCAATATTGACTGTTTAAATAAAGCATTATAATATAAATATGCGAGGCCAACACAAGTAGTTATTCTTTTTCAGTTTTGTTCATATTCATTTTTATTTAACTGCCCTTTTTTTCTCTTTTTTTCTTCACGTCATAGTGATGTTTTCAAGCTCAAACACGTTCAAACGGGATCATACTTGTTTGCCGTGAAGTCGTAAGCTTCGCACGTAGCAGTGAGGCCCTCCTCGTTGACGCCACCGGCCACCACGATCTTGCCGTTGTGGACGACGGCTCCGAACATGGCTCTGGGGGTCTTCATGGCCGCCAGCTCCCTCCACTCGGACTGCTTGTGGTTGTACACAAACATCTTGTTGAGGGCTTTGCTGTGGAGACGGAAATCGATGGTGGGATTTTTAGTGTTGGAAGATGACACTCAGAAATTGATGGCAGAAGTTTGTGTTCCTTCAGGTTGTTCAGAGTAATTGTCAGAAAAAGCACCTTGTTCCTGTATAACACCTTAAATTACACGACAAATAGCAGATAATGGAAAAGTGCTTATCACATAGTTGAAAATAAGGATGATTTGGAATTAATTGCTCTGTAAATATTATTAGTAATATGTTTGTTTTCTCCCAAAAGACATTTCAGCTGAAGGACGCCATTCCAGTAAGTCACGATTAAAAAGGTTGCAATCAGCAATCAGCAGGAAAACACACCTACACCTGCGAGAGAAAAGATCCACGAAGCCCCAACAGCTGAGAGGCTCAGAAAAGAAGTGAAGGAAACAGTAATGAAAAACACAATGAGACAAAATACATGAATATGATGATAGTAATGCATGTAGTGTTTATATATGTGTTTTTTAATAATGAATGGGATACACGCTTTTATTCATTTTTAATATAACTTATTTTCATACCTTATTGTCATTTCAGCCCTAATTATTATTGAAAAAAAAGCAAACAAAAAACCTCAGCAAAATGTTATAAATTTTCTCTTTAGAAACACATAAATATATTTATTTCTTATTCTTTATATTAATCTTCTGTTGATTTCTTTTCTTTCCTTGTATATTCCTTCATATCTGGTGTTGTGGAACTTCTTTGTCTGGCTGGTTTAATTATTTTCCTGCTCATTATTAATTACATGTTGTGTCCATTAAAAAAAAAAAAAAATTGTTGGGGGGGGCTTTTGTGCTTATGTCTCCTTTTTTTTAGACGGAGCCCTCAGTAAAAGAGAAGCACACCTGTTTCCTCTTAATGGGAAGCCGATCGCCCGGCTGACAGCTGAAAACACAACATTGATTGATGAGCTTCTTATTAGATACAGTTTTCAATCAGGTGTGAATTCAGCCGTGAGGACCCGTCAGATGCGCCGCGAACACAGTGAAGATTGCAGCACGTGTTGTGTATTATATTAATAATGGGGCACTTTATTATCACCGCACCAGTCAACAAGAGATGTGCAGGATCAGGACTTTCCATTATTTTAACATATTACACTGTCCTGGACAGGAGCAGGGTAATTGTTATCTGTGACGTCCCGTGCAGTCCTGCAGGCTGCCACAATGACAGACCACAAGCAGCTGCAGCTCACAGCATAAGGTCACACACACACACACACACACACACACACACACACTCATTGACTCACTTGTCATCTGTCTTTCCTCCAATGCAGTACACCAGTCCTTTGTGGGAGATGACAGCATGGCCGTGGATCTTCAGAGGGAGCTTTTTGGTCTCACTCCACTTCATCTTCCTGAGGGATTAAATACAGTTAAATTAGTTGTTCCCCTCAATTTGTTGCTTCTCAGTACTTGAAATGTGTCGTAAGGCCAAATCAATCTGGATATGTGATAAATATAAGTAAATAAGTTACATATTTTGGCTATAAGTTCCATGAAAAACAACTCCATAATTGCCAAAGAAACAACCGGAGCCAATTAAAGAGGTGAGAGCGCGTCAAATGTGATTCATTATTCTTAAACACAACATATTCCTTTTTTAAATTGTTTGTGGGAAGCAATTTAGTTAATTTCCTGAAATTAATCATCACCTGAATGCCGCGCCGAAGGTGAGAGGAAGGTGAGAAACAAAGAGGGAGGGAGAGAAGGAAAGAAGCAAATAATAACACCACTAACTCGACATCGTAGCACATCACGTTATCCAGCGACTCGTTGGTCTGGAGGTCCTTTCCGGCCACGGCGAACAGCAGGTTATCGCTCTCTCCGATGTTGAAGAGGCATCTCGGAGAGGGCATGGGCGGCAGGGCGACCCAGTCGGACGTGAGCGGATCCAGCTGCGGAGGAAAAAGTGCATTAAAACGCAGAACGCACCCTCTTAGCTGGGTGTCTTTATCTCCTCATGGAGAGGAGAATGAATCATCGTGCTGTATGGTATCCACATATTGATTACGCTGCACAATATAGGTATTTAAGGCCTCCATCACTTCCTTCAGTGAGGTTTAGACCTGATGGGCCGCAGGGGAAACATAATCCATCGATTGATTGCAGAGGGATTGAGGAAAAACTGCATCCCAGTCATTCATGTGGTTACAAACTGAAAAATTCTCATCAAACTAAAAACATTTCCCAGTTTTCTTTAAATAATTCATCAAATAGAGTTCTGAGTGATAGAAAAAGCTGGTTACCGTGTAGACGTAACATTGAAGGGGCACGTCTTTGTTTTCCTCGTCCACAAACAGCCCCCCGATGATGTAGAGCTGGTTCTTCTGTGACACCATGCTGACGTGGTTGCGCGGCACCTGCTCCGCCATGGCCGCCAGGAAGCACTCGTTCTCACTGACGTCGTACGCCACCGCCGCCGTGTCGTTGATCATGAGGATGAAGTCGCGTGCGTACATGCCGTGTCGGCGGTTGTCGTTCAGGAAGCCTGGGAGAAGGCTGTCCTCCTCGCCGGCGCCCTCCTCCCCCTCCTTCCTCTTGGGTTGCTCCGGAAGCTTCCCCTTGAAGGCGTCTCTGATGACCTGGATCGTCTTCTGCAGCTCCGGGTCGGCCTTGATGATCTCATCGGTCTCCACTCTGTCTTTGAAGTACTTCTCTGGCAGCAGGCGGAAGCGGATGCAGTTGAAGGCGTCCTTCAGGACCTTAACGCGCTCCTTGTCGTGGCGGACCCAGTTCATGACCGCCTCGAACACCAGCTCCTCGTTCCCCACGTTCAGCGAGTCTCCGCCGATGACGGCGAACAGTTCGTGGGCCGCCAGCTTGAGGAACTCCTCGTCCTTGTAGAGGAGCTCGAAGCGGTCGGCGATGTAGTTGCGCGCAGCCACGGCGAGCCTGGGACAGCTGAGCACCAGGCCCATCCTGAAAATGGCCATGCAGTTATTGAGAGACAGCTTCTTCTGGAGGTAGTTGACGCAGACCGTGAAGACAGAGGGGATCTGGAATCTGTTCGCCACAGCAATGATGTCCTGAACGTTGTCATCGGTGAGGTCAATCTCGGCCGAGTAGAGGTACTGGACGATCATGTCCAGGATGGAGGGGTTGACGTCCTCCAGAACCACCTCCTTGGTGTTCTCCACCTCCTTCCCGTCCTCCGTGAAGAAGATCTCCCTGAAGTAAGGGCTGCAGGCGGCCATGATGAGCCGGTGGCAGGGGAAGCTGCGGTCGCCTACCTTCAGGGTGCAGTCCACAAACTTGTTCTCATTCAGCAGCTCCTTCAGCCCGTCCTGGAGCAGGGTGCTCTGAAACAGGCGCAGCTCCTCCTTGATGGCGTTGGGGTCCATGGCGTGTCAGGAGGGGAAACGGGTGAACGAGGGGGTCTGTGGAGAGAGGAAGGAGACGGCGGCCACGGGTCCTTTTGGCAGTAGGTCCTGGCTGGAAAAGGCAGAGCAGAGAAAAGGTTCCCAGTGTGAAGACCCTGCAATTTAATCCCACCCCGCTCTAAATATAGCTCCATCTGCCCCCTGCCTGCTTCAGCTCCAGAGGAATCTGACGGGGCCAAATCACGGCGCGGCGCAGGCCTTGGCTCGAGCAGCTGCTGTCACAGACTGAAAGAAGCAACTGGCTGCTCGGGCTGAGGATCTGCCACCATGATTCAGCTTCCAAAGTGTCATGTGGCCGACTAACAGCGGAGACAATGCTGTCAAAGCCCTCAAATAGCTCGAGGGCTATACGAATAGCTATGACTAGGAGGGTATTTAAAGGAGTCACTGTCACATTCAGAAATACGTGTATTTTCTTGACTTTGGACGGATTGTCTCTTTTCATTTTTACCTGATTTTTATTCACTCATACATCTATCTATAGTATCCATAATACAGATGATACTAGATAGAGTTACTGCTAGGGTTGCAACAAGTGATTATTTCCTCATTATATAAAATTTGAAAGTAGGAAAAGGTCCTGCCTTTAAGTTACCTTTGTTTTTTTTTATCCCTCTTCCTCAAATTTAAATTTCCTGTTACATATATCAATGAAAAGCAGCAAATACTCACATTTGAGAAGCTGGAGGCACCTTTTTTTTCTTAAAAATCCACAAATGTTTTGTACCACAGTTTTTTTTTTTTTACTTTTATTTCTATAGTACCTTATTATTTCTAATTTCTTCTAGCTCCTTGCTGTTTTTTTCTCCCTCAGCTTAATGTAATTAGCTCTGCCAAATGCTGCAATTCCTCAAAGGAACCACCAAAGTCAATACAAAATCTTGTCACAGCATGGCATTATTGAAGTGAGAATGAAGAGCACAAAAACACTGTGCTAAAAATGGAGCAGGAAAGTTTGGGTGCAGCAGCTGTGTGCAGAGACAGGTGAGAGCCACACACACACACTGTTCAGTCCACCAATCAGCACAGGCCTCCCATTTCCCAGTGGGGTGTATTATTGTCCAGCTGCTTGCTTCTGTGTGTGTGTGTTGCTCTGCAGATAAACCTTTTAAAACACACTTCAATCAATGAGATTTAAGTGCTGAAAACATTTATTCGCTCTGTTTTCTCTCCTCTCGCAGATAAATTGTGTCACTTTGCTCACAGCCACACATTAGTACAAAACGTTAAAACTGACTATTAGGAGATGCCGTCGCTCATGCACCTGGATCGATAAGCTCTTACATTGTCTTATTTCTGTGGCCTGTTAAAGTGTGAGGAGTGTGTAGAGTTAGGTAACATTTCTCCTGTGGGTAGGACTAAAGATAGATCAGACTACGCCACTTGTCGAGGAGTGTCTAACATGTAATTTAAGCAGACGGGGAGAGCAGATTCTGCATAAGAAAGAAAGCTCTGTCACTTCCCCAAAGCCACAGCAGATTAATAAAGAAAGGTCCTAAGACATGGTTGTGAATACATGCTCATTTTTGTAGAGTATTTAGGGAGTGCATGGAAATTATTTGAGAAGGTGACTTTTTCTTTCTTTCTTTCCTTTTCTTTTGAGTCAGAAAAACTCCTTCAACTTTTATAATTTAAGATGTAAAACATAAAGAATTTGAGATATAAACATTTATAACATAACACATTTATAACATTTATAACATATTCTATATAATCTTAAATAAGCACATTGAAAGAGAAACTGGTGACTGCTAAATTGATGATTTCAGCCAATGAATCAAGAACTATGTGCTATTCCAACAGTGAGCTCCTGTTTTAAAATTGTTTTACATGCAAATTTAAATCTATCCAATTTAAGTGTCTTGTTTAGAGTTTGACTAACTGCCCGTGGACAGAAACCATGTGTGCAGAACTGATCATATTATAAATGTGTCTATAACTATAAACAGCCACAGTCAACAACATGTTTCATCTCACTGCACTAATACGTAGAGCTGGCAACGTGCACTGCTGAACTTGCAGCATATTACTTTAAATATGACTGTTGTCTGCTAAATAAAGATGCACCTGTGAATTAATGACAAAATTGAAGCACACTATGTTTTAGTACATTTCTGATATTATTCACATTTTCTCCATTTATGAGAATAACTGTTCCCATAATAAAGCCTTAAAACAGCTTTATGATGGGAATAATTTACTCTTTTTCATACAATAAATCACTAAACTGAACCATCTTCAGTCTTAATGAAAATTATAAACTCCTTCTTTCTGCTTCAGCGCCCTGAAATAATTTCCGCACAGTCCCTTAGCATGAATTCGATGAATCTGCACACTATGTTTAAATCAGATTTATTAAAAATGTCTCACATCAATTGTTGACCATGTAATAAACAGTACAATATGGATTTATACAGTCAGTACAGCTGGGTAACATAAAGACAGAGCGGTTGTTCGACAGTAAAAGTAAATCTCTGCTCACACAGTATCTTCAGTGATATCAGCATGTGTTGCCCAGTAGAGGGCAGTGTGTGTATATATGTGTCTGTCCATCAGAGTAATGTAAGAAAACTGCTTGAACAATGGAAGTTAGTGAAAAGAAAAAAAAGTAATGTAAACACAAAACATCACATTTTCATTCAGAAAATCTAAAAAAAAAAAAAAAACATTCAAAAGCACAAAATTATTCCATGACGTTACAGAGCATCAGTCATTTTTATATAAAAACACATTATAATAATATTTTATTGATATAAGTGATGAGAGGCTTCATTTTGTGTTATTGGCTCTTGTGATTATGCACTAATAAACCCTGCAGTGATTGTTTGAGTATAGAAATGAATAGCTACACTACGTCTCCCTGGCATATTGATTGATTGATGTGATTTATGATTCTGGCACTGACGAGACACCAGACGTATTACCGGTCAAGTTGAGCAAAGTTTTTCTTTTTTCACAATCTTTACAGCGCTAGCAGGCTGTGCTAGAGGAAAACGATTGTGTCCCATAGACGTGGGAGCCTCCGGGGAACGGGACACAGTGAGAGTGCTCGTCTGTATTCCTGAGTAGGAGTGATGGGAGTATCTCCTGTGTGCTGATATTAAAAGAAAACAGTGGAGGTATCTATCAAACCAGGCTCTCTTTCACTGTAATTAGATGTGGATAATTTTACAATAAGTGCTACAGGAGGGGGCACAAAGACAGGAAGTGAAACGGTGGTATGTAGCGTCAGTGTACATGAGAGTATATGCCTGAGACTTATGCAGAAACTTGACATAACCCTGTGGAAAATGACTGGTATTAGCTGCTCCTCCTTGAAGTATCTACAGCAGATGTATGGCAGATGCCTTCACTCAGCCTCCTGGAAAAAGAAAACACATGAGAGAGTCAATACTCTAAAACATTTGGAACCATTTTGACTGAGGAAATTGTATAAAAAAAGAAAGAAAATGACACGTTTGCTGGTTAAGTGTGAATGACATAAATGGCATTAATATAGAGGGGGTGAATCATGAGAGCGTACCGGTGGATCTGGCAATCACACACGTCCTCTTGCACTCCTCCTCAGTGTCAAAGCGGTTTCGGTTGCCGTTACAGCCGCCGTACCAGAACTGCGCACAGGCGTTGGCTTGTTTGTCGTAGTACCAGCGGATGTTATAGTCCCGACATGTGCCCTGATCGAGAACCAAGCCACAGCGAGGGTCCAGGGGTACGGTCTCTGAGGGTAAAGACGTCATAAGATGGGATGAAATCAGATCGCCAAAAGCCTTCGCTGTCTCTTTGATGATCCTGTCCAGCTAATTCCACCTCAAAGACGCCTCTTCTGCTCTCTTCTGGGGGAACATCTGTTTCTTAACCTCGCTCTCAGGAAGGAGCAGATTCTATAAAATCATCCACACTGCTTCAAAAAAAGAATTGGCTTCTCTACTCGTCACCTACACGACCTCATTACTGAGCCTGTCAATCACACATCACACTCATCAAAACCCGGAGACAGACAGAGTCAGTGGAGATTCGCCATCACAGGACATCATGGCGGACACGATCAGATCAGATTTTGACAAAAATGCAAAAACAAAGATGCTTTTAGGATTGTGTTTCTGTTGCTTTGTCACTCAGCATCCGGGCTGAAACGTAGCCGCAAGTTTGACCCGTCTGACAGAGATATTTTAGACCGGTCTGTAGTGTCAGGCTTGTTTAATCCAACTTAGACAGCACAGACTTATTTTAAGCATGAAATGTTAGCTACCTCACCTGCAGGCTGAATAAGGGCCATGTTTCCATGGTGACAATCAGTGACCAGTTACATCACATGACAAAAAAAGACGATGAAACACTATTCATAACATGCAGTTGTGTTGTTAATGAGCAACCAATTGGAAATAAACAGCACAACTACATATATATACACTACATAAGAAGAGCTATTCAGACGTCTGACTGCTGGTTTGAAGTGAGTCTTTCTTTGTGAAACTGACTGCTGCATGAGAACAGGCACAGATGCATTTGAACAGCAGCAAACGCGATGAAGTTATCTTCTGAATCCCGCTCAGGCGGTTTCAAGAAACGCCTCAGAGAAGCTCTCTCCACCCACAAGGTGGTAATTAAAGAAAATGGTTTCACATTTTCCACCTGAGCAACCTTATTACTAACACCAGGGAAGTAATTCAGAGCCATGACTGGAACAATATAAGGCGCTTGTGTCATCAATTAATGTCTGCTCGTACTTCAATTATCACAAAAATGCTATATTTCATCAGTCTAATACAGACTTAAATCATTTTGCAATAACGAGTTATCTTCTGTTGCGTCAGTGTTCACAGGCAACCTTCTTTTCAGTACATCCACACAGCTGGATTAGTTTAACATCTGAAAGTATTATAAATTAATAAAGTGATCTGAGATGTACAAATACACTGAAGTTCCAGGCTACTTCACAAAAAGTTTTGCAGAACAAAAGCAACATCACTGCCTGAAATGTAAGTATGTTTTTACAGAATGAACTAAATGGAAGATGAAAAGTAAATATTTGATTGGCTGACTGGCTGTAATGATCCAATCACTGGGCAGCCACTCTTAAATGTTTCGCTCTAAGGGCGGGTGAGTCAGCTGCATATTTTTACTGCGAAGTTTGCTTCTTGGAGAGCTCTGACGTGTGTTGACGTTATGACGACTTCTATTGGTGCATAAAAACTACCTACAGGACAGCAGGTTTACTTAAGTGGATAAAAAAATATAATTAATGGTGAAATAATGCTTAACTCCAACATGATATGATCAATGCTGGTGCAAAAACAACTGACATGTTGGACAAAACACATCCAAAAACATTACAATCATTTAAAAAGAGCAACAGTTATTAATTATTAACATGTGTGTGTCCAAACACTTGGAGGAATGATGCATTTCCAAACACTCTTGTGGACAAACACTGTTAGTTGTTTGATTTCAGTAGACTCATTTCACTTCTGCTGCCCGAGGAGAGCCTGCGTCATTTACAGGAAACTGCCTCGCCTGTTCATTTCCCTCTGTTGATGGTGTTTTTCTGTAATTGCTATCAAGCGGTTTTGCAAATGGGTCTATAACTGTGTCATGATTCTGCATGCACTGTTATTGAAAGATAATTTTCCATCTGTGAAAAAGAGTATTTGCGCGTACCTTTGGGAAGAGCTGGTCTGGAAGCAGGTACGTACTGTACAGATACACCTGAGGATGACGTGGTTATATTTGTAGAAGAAGAAGATGATGAAGATGATGAAGAGGAGGATGAGGAGGAGCCTTGGGTACTGGAGGAGCTCTCTCTGGAGGGAATGACAAACGTGTCTCCACGGTTGGTTCCCCACTCTGTTGTCTCAGTGTGCACTCGCTGCCCTCCTCTTTCCTGATAGGGACACAACCAGCAAACACTGTTAGCTTTTTATAATCCGCTTAGTTAACATACTTGTGAATTTGCAGCTGTTTGTATCATACTTGTGCCATGCTGGATCCTTTGCTGCCATGCTGGGAGGTCTCTACCCGTCCTCCGAGGCTTTGAGTGCTGGTGGCGGTGCCGGTCTGACGGCCGTTCAGTGTTTCCTGCCCAGTCACGGGCCGGTACCCGTAACCGCCGATGGCGTAATTCCCATTGATGCCATTCCTGTTGCCGTTGTTGCCATTGTAGCCATTGTAGCCGTTGGTCACTCTGTTATATATCAGCGCTCCGTTCTCGTCCTCACAGAACTGACTGACCAACTTGGATTCCAGAGCTGAGAGAGAAAGACACAGACGGAGAAGTTGGTTATCTTTTAACTTCAACAGCAAAACTAATGACATCACTATTATATTTTTAGACTTTTAGATCAAAGCATCACTGTGTTTTTTGGGTTAGTGACTGATGAGTTTCTCAAACCTGGCAGTGTGTTGAAGTCATCGATGAGGAACATGTGCTCGGTGTCCGGGTCAGAGGCGATCAGATTCAGCTCTCTCATGAACTCAGCCTGCGTCGGGTCAGACGTGTTCACGATCCCCAGAGCGAACATCTCGATGTTGGCAGCGTGCGCTTCTCGCACCGCTATGTCCAGCTTCACTGGCTCTCGCTTGTCCGTCTGCCCGTCAGTGATCACGATGGCCACTTTGCTGACTCCCAGGCGTGAACTGTAGAAGGCCTCCTGGGTGGCTTTGCGGATGGCTGTGCCAGTATAGGTGCCCTCTCCCATGTATGGGATGTTTCTGATGGCCTGCTTGATGTCCTGCTTGGTGACGTAGCGGGCCAAATTGAACACCAGCTTCACCTCCAGGCTGTACAGCACCAGGCCGATCCTGGTGGCGTTGCGGCCCACGGTGACCCGGTCTACCAGCGCGTTTACAAAGTCCTTGATAATCTCAAAGTTCTCTGGGCCCACGCTCTCCGAGCTGTCAATGACAAACACCAGCTCCATGGGCCTCTCCTTACACTTGATCCCACATCCTGGAATCACATCACATCAGCATATGAGATCATGGCTGAAATGTCAGCGTGACGAGCTTCACCCTGTGGAATCTGATCTAATGATTTGCAGATAAGACGAGGCAGTGGCTTACATTCAGAAGCTAAACCTTCTCTTGTAACATCTGTGTGGCTGAGTCAATACTGAGAAGTGAAATAAATATTGCAAAGATCACAAGACACTTTACCGCAGATCTCTTTGATCATTCGAATGATGTCCTCTCTCTGAAATGAATACACCAACACAGTGTGAGCATATAAATAAACATGAGCAGATGAAAAAGCCAGTGGTGGAAAAAGTATTTTGATCTTTTAAAAGTACTAAAACCAAACTTTGTAAATACTCCACCACAAGCATTAAAAACTCACTTAAGCAACCATGATGTATGATGGAAGTATTATCAACAAAATGTTAAAGCATCAAAAGTTAAAGTACCCACTGTCAATATTGTACAATTATATCTGATGTTTCTGTATTAATATTACTGCTGCATTAATGTGTGTGTTTCATTTTACTGCTGAACTTCATATATTGTGGGCTAGTTTGAGCTACAGCAATGCATCATGGTCTATAAGCTCATCATATTATTGTAGCATCGCTCTCCACAGTCAGCAAATGTACATCAAATGAAAAAGTAAAGTAAGACAACTCACAGTGAGGCCTGCTTCACCTTTGACACCAGGTCGGCCCTAAGAATGAGAAGATAAGAAAACAAATATTCTTGGTAAAATGAGTAACAGTGAAGTCCAATAATAATCAATTTACTAAAGAAGGGTTCGAACTGTAAGTAATAATTGGACAGATAAAGCAGCATTAATCACTCACAGGTAGTCCCGAGGCTCCAGGATCTCCCATATCTCCTTTGACTCCCTTCAGCCCTCTTTCTCCTGCCGAGCCACGGTCACCCTGTAGTACATTAGGTGGCACAATGTCAGTGATCAGAACATAATGTGCAGACAAACCCACAGAAAAGGTACAAGACAACACGGTGACTCACTTTAGCTCCAGGAAAACCTTCTCCTGGTAGCCCCCTCGGTCCTATCACTCCCTGAGATCCTTGTTCGCCCTGAATCCAACACACAGGTCGATGACTTTTCATGTGCAGGACAGTAAAAATGTTTACACAATTAATTTTTTATCAGAAGCTCAACAAATATTACCTTTGGTCCTTGAACTCCTTGTCCTTGTGGCCCTGCTGGCCCTGGAGGGCCCGGCCGTCCAATGTTACCCTGCAGTACAGAGGATGCAGTGAGCATCACGTTGAAATAGACTTCCTAAAATGTTTAAAGATGAACCCAAGAAGCACAGACACTGATGGACTCAGAGGTGCCCTGCATAAAAAAACACCACAAAAGTGCCCTCTTGGATGCTCCAGGTAGATAAAAAAAATGATAAAGTGCCCACTAGAGTGCCCTCCAGTGGAGAAAAAATTATGACTTGCCCTCTTGGGTGCTGTTTGAGAGGACCAAAGGCAATATGGTGCCATATACTGCACCGCACAGAGCCATCTCAAAGTTGCTTTTTATTGAGAAAATCTTTTGGCAATCAGGAAAAGGATTTGTGGTAAAAATGAAGAAAAGGATTTATTTGATCAGTTCCAGTCTGTTTTCTGAAGCCCTTTGTGGAGTCATAAAACTTGGTGGTTTGGCGTTTCACTGGTGCTTCCTTGCCGTGGTGATGGATGCACCCACACCACACTGACAACCTAAAAGACCCACTCAGCCTCATGTCTTCACTTCAATTTCACCCTTATGTGAAATTTAAAATGAGACAAAACTACAGTTTAATTTGACGAACAATAGCCGCTGCGGTTACAAGTCACAATTACAGAAAGAATTGTGAAATAAACTCACTCAGATACCCAGCAACACTTTGGAAAAGTTTGGTAACATTAGCCCCATATGTTACTGATCAATATCTAATTTCACTTTTTAAAATTTAAAACATGCATCATCAGCTTGATTCCCAAAAGCTCTAATGTGTTTTTATTTCTAAACATTGCTTGATTTTTTTATTTAAAGGCCCCCTTCCACTGTAAAACGTGTGTATTGTTCCTTCATTTTGATGTTTGAGCTTCTCTGAGGAAAAAGATGTTTGTTTTTACATTTTACATCAGTCTGCTGGAGGAAGAATGATTCTCCAAGTTTGTTAAGATGAGATTTTGTAACCTAACTCGGCTTTAGTGTGCTGTGGAGACATGAAACCTCCACTGAGAACAGACTTTACAACAGGGGAGGAGACATCTTATGTCCAGCAGTTAAACTTGAAATAAAAAAATCTGCATATTCACAGAGTCTGTTATTTTTTTTATGAGAGAAGGGGGAGAGGATGCCATTTAATTTAAAATGAGACTTGAGTCCCAGAGGAAGGTCACATAGTTAAAAATGCATTTGAGGAACATACTATAGGCTAGACCAGCCATGTGTCACACATGTGCGATGAATAATTCATCTTTCTTCAACAGATAGTAAAATAAATGTGAAACACACATTTCTAGGATTTTCTAGCTGAGGATTATCCCTGTTTTATAATACTGAGTCATGATGTTCTGACACCAGCATTCCCTCAACGTGGATATGGGCTGAAGTCTGCCAACGGGATGTGCTTTCTCATTTTCTCCCCCATTTGACGACTTCAGTTGAGTCCCCAATTAAATCTCGCCTACCGCTGCATGACTGTGACAGCGCCCCGACCTGCAGAGACTCTGGACTGAAGCCTGCAGGGAGTCTGGATGTGAGATTTGAGGACATGTGGGTGCTGGGTGTTGCTTCAGCCGGGCCTGTTAGGCCAAGTGCTTCTCATCAGACACATATGTCTGCAGAGATTCACACTCTGCACCGATGTGTCAGAGCGCTGTGAGGAAAATCATGATAAATACCCAGAACAAATGAACTGGCAGCCTCTGAATGTGAGGTTCCTGTGGTGGGCTTGTTCGCACATTAGATGAAGCACTCTTTTTTTTTTACTCAGTCTTTCTGACTACAGCAAACACTGAATTCTTCAGAGAATATGACTCAATCATGACCATCTGGTTGTATGTCAAATAAAATTACAGAAGGCTCTCTGCATAAGTAAACACAACGTTGTCCTTGACAGACAACCAATTCGCTTTTTTATGAGTCAAAGAATTTCAATGGAAAGTCAGAGAGGAAGTCATTTTAGTTTGAAGTAATGAAAATCTGAAAAAAATGAAAGTTATGAAATACCGGAGGTCCTTGAAGGCCTTCGCCCGGAGGTCCTGGTAAACCAGGCAACCCTCGGAAACCAATATCCCCCTACAAAGAAGAAAACACAGTGAAGATATATGAACATTTACAACGCAGCAACTTATAGTCCATCAAGCAATCCAACCTCTGTGCTCAGTAAAATCTTGTTTCCTTTAATTAGTTTCCCCAAACAAATGATCAAATATTTCACCAGGGAGATACTTTTACTTCTCTTAAATGCACATTTATTGGCTCTGAAATTGATCTCACAGTGTCTGACAATTGCTTTGGCTCGCTTTCACATCAGAGGTTCTGCCAAAGGCTTGATGCAAAATGTTACACTCAACATTGTGTATGTTTATAATTGAATGTTAATCTTTAATAATTCTATTAAATAGTCACTAATCCTCAAGTGTCGGGTCAATTTCTGCAGTTATGTAGAGTGAAAACTTTCAATTATCACTGTAAATATAGATAATACAGTCTGGTGTCTTGAACAATCCACTGAGCTGTACCCTTAGAAATAAGCATTAAGACTTGGGTTAATGGTGTGTGTGTTCTGTGTGCTGAAACTGCAAAACCAGCATGATTATTAATTCTACTACAGTACTAATGATCTCACATTTTGTTCCATTATTTCAAAAGACTAAATGAGCTGACAAATGCAAAGCAATATTTGTGTGATATCTTTCCTTCTTCCTCTTTCCTCCTTCTTTCTTTCCACCAACATACACTTACTTGACAAACATTACATTTGGTCTATGGATTCAAGTTCTCACCTTCGGTCCAGGGATGCCCACTCCTTCTGAGCCGGGTTCTCCTGGAAGTCCAGGCAGACCAGGAGGGCCCTAAACAGCATGGGATGTTGAGGTAAAATACATTATAGGAACAGTTTGACAATTTGGTAGGAAGTGCTGCAGGAAATTACTAGTCCTGGTCAGGAAATTGTCAGTAAAAAAGGTTGTCTTTATGCTGCCATTTGTAAATGAAGTGATGATTTAGAAGTGATTTTGCTGCGTTTACATGGTGCAGTGCATGCTATTTCCAGTCTTTACGCTGAGCTAAGTTTTATTTTTTAGTGTTCACACCTTAGATCAATATTGAATATCTCACTGAACTTGGCAAAAAGCGAAAAATACTAAATGTAATTTCTTTTCGTCTGTATTTGCCCCTGATTACTTCAGGATATAAACATATAAGGGCCAGCTACTGTAACATTTACTGACAAATGTGTCATCGATGGATACATGGCTGGAACTGATGTGTAGAAAAAGGAAAACAGAAGACAGATGGAAGGATAACTGAAAGTGCAGACGGACAGTGTGAATGCACAGATTTATGAGTGGACAGACGGGCATGTCAACGTCTAAATCAGTTCCTCACCGTGGGCCCGGGATAGCCGTCTCCTTTGGGACCGAATGGACCTGGCGGGCCTGCGTCTCCACGGTCACCCTAGAGTCGACAGATTTGAAAAAGTCGGTAGCTCATTCGTGCAAAGGATACAAAGTGATTTACAGATAGATGTTCAAAGGAAACCAAGAGGAATGTGGGTGTAAATGGATACATGTGCTTTCTGCTCCTTTGCGTGCTGCTGTATTGTACATTTTGTGCAATACATCAAACAGGAGAAGGGTAAAACTACAAAACACGTTGTAGTATTTTTTTAACTGTACACCTGAACACATGTTGGAGCAAGGAGAGATCTGCATTCCCTGGCAATGAACATCTGTCTGTTCATGCTGCATGCTGTGAAACAGTCTTCATGGTGTAAGTATTGTTCTGCCTCTCATTAAACACACTTGATAATTGATTTTCCAAACATTGCTCAGTTGTGACAACATGCCTGGAACACGTGTCAACAGACAGACATTGAATCAAAGACACAAGTTAGTTAAACACATTGTGGTTTGTTAGAAAAGAGGTTTATGCTGAGCGTTACCTTTGGACCAGGAAGTCCATAGCCAGTCTCCCCGATTGGACCAGGAGGACCACTTGGGCCAACATCCCCCTAGAACGCATCACTGATTAACCTGAGGTCTTTAGGGTCCATGAAATTGGTAATCCTAATCATCAACTGTATATTGGTAGTTGTTAAAATCAATGTTCTTCTGATCAAGCTGCAGCATTAATATACTGCTTCCATTCGTCCATTCTTAGCTATGTAAAACACATCATTTATGATTGAAACTGTAAAACCAACAGGAATAATTTTAGACTGCGTGATGAAACTGTTGTGTGATTCTTGAAATGGTGATAATGAAAATCTCTGTAAACATTTTGACAGAGCTGGGAACAATCAAATCATTGTCACTTGTTATATGAAACTGTAAAGGAAACAGTTAACGGCAGGAGACTAGAAATCGTTACCTTGGGTCCGACCATGAAGCGGCCTGGTGGACCGGGTGAGCCTGATCTGCCTTGTGACCCTGGTTCTCCCTGATGAAGATCAAGCCAAGTGGTTCAAATCAAATAAATGATCTTTTCACATTTTTTATTACCCTCCAGAAGACCACAAAATAATAACTATTTAACAGCTAATCATGGCTAAATAGCTCACCTTAGGTCCTGAGGGTCCAGCAATTCCAGGGGGACCAGTCAAACCTCTTATTCCTCTTTGGCCTTGGTCACCCTTAAAGGTCACATTGGGAATGCAGTTACTAATCAGACAGGTGTGACTTACTTAAAGTATACAGGTCAACAAAGTCCTGCTGCAAGACAAACAAAATAAAAGTGAGCAGTAAATGTCACTTTTCACCTTTTCACCCTGGATGCCGACACCAGGTGCCCCCTCGAGCCCCCTGAGGCCGACAGCTCCTGGCTCACCCTAATGACACAATAATGCAATTACTTTTAGGGGCTTGTTATTGGAGCAAACGAGCCCCGCAAATGCAGTTGATGATGAGTTAAACAACCTTCTGTCCAGGGGCTCCGTCCTCCCCAGGCAGGCCCGGCAGACCAGGCATGCCCGTAGATCCTGGCTCACCCTGAGGACACATTCATGAATCTTTGTTAGTCAATGTTGGGAAATTAAACCATTTAAATTCCACTATTTGGTTGCTGCTGATGTGAGTTTTGACTCACCTTAGATCCAGGTTCTCCAGCGCCTCTCTCTCCTGGGGCGCCAACCTCGCCTGGCAATCCTTGGTCCCCCTGCGTGAGACAAGACAACACCAAGTTATCACACGCTGTTGCTGAGAGTTTGTGCTGGGTTGAAGCTTGGTGTTGTCATCCATCTTCATAACAGACTGTATGAACAAACCTTGGGTCCAGGCATGCCCTCTCCTTGTGGGCCTCTGCTTCCTGGTGGCCCCCTTGGTCCTTCCATGCCCTACAAGGACAAATACATACAGTAATATGTTAAAAATGAGCTCTAATTAAAATCTGGATGGTGAAGGGACTGTATCGGGTCTCGGGTGGTGTTTAAGTTTGAGAAACACACAGTACCCTTGGATCTTCATAGTTATTCATCACTGATATTCTGCTTCAAAGAACAAAGCTGCACCACAGCGATCAATCCTGTGTCCATTCTTCCGCAGCTAGCTGAACTATAACCATCATTTAGAGCTGTGCTTACACGCATCACCTTGCGCTTTAAACGAAATCAGCTGTGCATGAACGGAGCTCGCTGGCAGCGCGGCGTGAGAGCACATGGCGCACACACCTGTCTGCCTCTCCGCCACACATGGGTGAGCACCGGACTACAGCTATATTCAGAAAGCAATTAACTTGTGTTTTGATATCAAGGAAGTGATCTTTGCCTCAGCTCTCAGCAGGAAACGATCACCGCTCAGTCTCCAGCTGCTGTCCAAAACGGGAATAGTTACACAATTTATGCATCATCTTGGTTTCATCTGACAAACAATTGGCCAGACTGAGTTTATACGCAGGCTGTAATTACCTAATTCATCTTTGTTTCTATTACTTTGAGCCCAGGAATGGGACAAACACATTGAGGTGCTCAAGCAAGCTGGTAGTAATTTTCATTTCATTCAATAGCAGCAGTAAGCGTTTATTTTTTAATAGCGCTTTGTTCAGCAGCTCTTTGTTGGCAGCTATTTTAGGCTGCATTAAGGTATGGCAATGTCAGCACGCGAACAGGCTCACAATGACAATGCTGACATTTGCTGATATTAGCAGGTCTAATGTTTAGCACTAAATACAAAGTACAGCAGAGTTTGATGGGAATGACTTTAGTTTTGCATGTATTTGGTGGTAATTACTGGACCATTTAAATCCATTCAAATCACAAACAATGGCACAAAATGAAAAGTTAAAGGGCTGCTAGAGTGTAAATTCACTTTCTAGGGACATTAATATCTGTACAAAACGTCATGGCACTTCATCTATTGTTCTTGTGATATTTCAGTCTGGACTAGGAGACATTTCCATCTCTTTAACTAAGTCACACTGCTGGCATGGCTAAAAACAGAGAGGGACTGGAATAGCTGGGATATTGTTATGCTTGCCATAAATTGGGTGTTTTCCAATTTCACCATTTATTATTGTTCCATTTTGATAATGAAGTGGGGTAAGCCATCCTCAGGCTTTGCCTTATCATATCTTGGTCTTACATAGTTAAGATCTAGGAAAAATGTTATTCACACTGGTGGTGAAAACACAGGGTACATCCATCCCCTCCCCACCCCAATAATTTGCACAGTCCACAAAAGAGGCTTGTATGGAATATACATTAATGAAATTAAAGAACAACATGCAAATCTGTAATTGTATGACAGCTTAAGCTTAATCAATGAGACAGATTTTATTAAAGTACTTGCCTTCTCGCCCTGTATGCCGACTCCTGGGAGGCCGAGGGGCCCTGGAAGACCTGGAGGGCCAAAATCCCCCTAAAGGTTCATATAAGACTGGAGGTTAATAGTGATAACAGTGTGTAAATGTTGATAGCATGACATGTGCATCACGTTTCATGATTCATTGCGCGTGGAAAGCACCCAACTATAAATGGCTTTTGGCTCAGTAATGGATATATCCTGCAGTAAATTTTTTTAACACAAATAACTTGATCACACTTGCTTCTTTGATTCAGTGTCTTTTCATGTGTCACATGCAACGCTAACATCATAAACATATTATGTTAACGCAGAGCAAACCCTGTAGGCGCTGGATTGTCATTACCACTCGAAAACATTGCAATTATCTGTGGTGAACTACACCGCAAGGCTACAGTAAAACTGTCAGCGCAATCTGTACAAAGAACCTCTATGTAAAGAGCTGCATGTTTTAAGAGATCCATATTTTCTGCTTTCATTCATTCCCAAATGTTAACATCATATTCCAGTGACATAAGATGAATTATTAACATTAAAAGACATTTCAATTCAACTTTAAGACTCATCGTATTCTGTCAGTGTCTGTGAGCTCAAAGATTGCCAGATGGCCGCAAAGCCCTGCAACCACGTCCTGAAAGGTAGAGAGAATACCTTTATGTAATTGTATGACGGTGCCAGCACAGAGCAAGCTTTCCCACATTCATCAGCCCAAAACTGTGAAGCTGCACTCCTCCTACGCCATCCAGGCTTTGACCTTGATTCATCTCTGCAGACTGTGACCTTCTATATAACTCCAGGCTGAATGCATTCACTGGCAGCTTTGCCAACTCTTGGCCTCCTTTACAACAGGACTGTGGCTTTATCATCATGTCTGCGTGAAGGCATTTCAGCCAGGCGTCTTATTTACGGCCTCTGTCCTCTACCTTGTCTCCCTTGATCCCAGCGCCCGGCTGTCCTCTGGGCCCCCGCGGCCCCTCCAAGCCTCGCTCGCCCTGTGAAAACATACAGACAAGGTATTGCTTTTTGCACCTTGAAATAGGAGTAAATATATATGAAAACAATGACAAAGTAAGAGCATATGTAGAAACAGGAAGGATCACCCAGAACAAATTGTTACACAACAGACAGCAAAATGTGGGTTTTCTAATTGAGGTTCCTTTTAAATGTCGAACTTGGGCAGAAGTTGATGCACAGCACCGTTTACAGAGACAGTAACCAGACGGAGACAGTTTACAGTACGTTTTGGCACTGTGTGTGAATAACTTTTTAGTGGAGTTTGTTCCCACAGAAACAACACAATACCTTTCAAAGTCAGTAAGAGTTATTTCAAGTTTCAAATCAGTCTATAAAGACCCCTTTGCCAGCAAATTGTTTTTCCTGTTGGAAGGCTGGAAGGCTTCTCAGTAAATATGAGAAAACCACATAAGCAAAAGTTCCTGGATCACTGGTCATTAGGGTTTGTCCTCTGTGGACCATGGATTTCGAGAGTGTAAATATACAAGATTTCATGGCAATCTGTTCAACTTGTTGAAATATTTCAGTCTAAGATAAAATCAGTAGATGCATTGGTCAGGCTCTAATGTAAATATGATTAAATTCAGAGATTATCTGAGATGTAATGTAAATGTTTTTCCTTTGAATCCCCTGAGCACAGTTTCTGTCCAAAGTCTTCTTCTTCAAACATTACACTTACATTGTTAAAATGAGCTCAGCTTACACATGATGTTTTTATGCCTATTGAAGTATTTCCCAGCCAGTACAGTAAAAGTTTTATATGACAAGTCGCAGCATGCTTCCAAAATCAGACTGTGAAACACACATGGTTAGACTCAGCTTCTTTTAAAGTTGGACTAAGTAACTACATAAACATGTCGTAACATATAGGATAATGGTACATTATGTGGGAATAGTACAGGTAGAGAAAAATCATTAAGATGCTCAACTGTCTTATTATACACCAATACTGATGAGGGTTTGCCAGCAATAACTAATTTTAGCCTCCATAAGCTGCTTGTCATACCAGACCAAATATGGCTGCAGCAGCAAAACTCCTTTGTATTAAATTAGAAACAGCGTGTTTGAAGTTTTGGGGATTCAGCTTTTAATTGGAAAGAGGAAGTATGGGTTATTTTTCTTTCAAAAGTTAATATTGTTTCACTTTAAATGTGTGTTTTGTTAGCTATATTGTTATATTTATTGGGGGTAACAGGTGTGGTCCAGGATCCAAGTCATCTCTTAATTTGCATATTTATAGTTTCTGTGCAGAGAGATTAAAAACTAGGTGTGGTTTTAACACGGTATCAGTATTTAAGATGGGGTTGAAAAAAAAGATAGAGAGTATTTCACATTTTTTAAAACATGTCCAGCCAGGATCTATGAATATCAGAAAAGAGAAAAAACAGGAATGGAAATACATTGAGGGATTAGACCAGTAATCCAAGTTGACAGTAAGTACAATGAAAAGAGTGCAGCATTATGTCTGCGTATGACTCTGCAGAGAAGTCTTATTTCCCTTGAGGAAATTTCACTGGCTTCCCAAGGTCATCCAAGGACAACAGAAATACAGTGACAGAGACAGAGGCACATTGATTAGCATAGTAATGCTGCATTTGCATGTCAGCTTCTAAAAGCACAGATTTATTGTCATAACTCTGTGATCTCTCATTTTGGCACTCAAACTGCGGTGCTAATGATGTGGAAAAAAGGGTAATATTGCTGCTGAGCTCCTGTGAATCTGGAGCCTGTTGAGGCACGTCATGTGAGGAACACTTCTTTAAAACAGGAACGCCATCTGCGAGTCGGCGGTCAAATCTCCTGTTGAGGAAAAAAAACACGAGCACCCCCGAGGCCAATCTGTAATGTGGAAGATACACCTCCTCCTGTTTAAGGGTGGAAACTAGCTGTTTCCATCTGAGAGGAAAGTCAACAAATTATATATGTGATGAAGTGGCAAATGTATGATTTTCACCTCAATTATAGTTACTATACGAATCCCGATGCTGTAACATGGCCAAAAAGCAATTACAATTGTCATTACCTAAAGAAGTTCCTCTAACTTAATCACACTTAATTTAACTCTGCGCATTCATCCAAACAACAAAGGGCGTTGGTCTGTTTTACACCTACAATTTGAAAGGAAGCACTCACACTTCAAAAAGCAAAATTCCCACTGTTAATAATAAATTTAACAGTGACGTAGCATTCATAAGTGTTTATTTGGAGAGTCGTCTGCTCACTTGTAGAGCTGATTTGGTTTTGGAGCAGATGTTTGAAAATGTGTTAAATTAACTCTGGTAGATATTTCTGCCTAATTAAAAGCATTAAAGGAACACCTAGAGGCAAATTAACACTGACAATCTGCACATCTACGGCAAGTTAACTCCCTAAATGAAACGTTTTATAGGTAGAGTTTTAGTGCTCCCACTGTAACATGGAGGGATTATTATGACGAGATTAACTTGAACTTAAATTTAACCACATTTTAGTCGTGTTTCACTCAGAAATCATATCACCTGTTTTTTTAACCATCAAGTTTTGTGCCCAGTCTAATAACTCATTAACTGAGTTGTCGAAGTAAAAGTCCTGGACATGTAGTTCAGATTCAGTGGTCATAATGTGACAACATGTGCAGACAATGGTGTTTTATTCCCTGTCTTATATAAACTCTTATACAGCCTTTGTACTGATTTCAACTAACTTTAAAAAGATTCTTAAGAGCCCTCACCAAGGTCCACCTGCCAAATCATTTCAAATCATTTGTATTTTTCTCAGTTTGTGAATTCATTTGACTGTGTGATAATAATTTCCCTTCTGTAGTTGACTTTAAACTCAGAATCTCTTCACTGTCCAAGGAGGTGAAACGCTGGATGCCTTTATCTTTTTGGCCTAGAAAATTGTACATTTTAGGGACATCTGTCATGTGTAATGTTAGAATTGTAGAATGAAAAATGCTCCTCAGGTCACTATGAGAATCCAAATTCCCAAATATACACCTGTGCGTGTGTGTGTTTGTGTAGCCACATGTGGGAGAGAGCGTGTGTGTCTGTGCATCCTGAGAAGAGACAGATGGAGGAAGAGGCTCATTCTTTCCTCTCTCACTGAGTCACTCACTCTGTCATGTCTCTGAGGTGTCCTGGCTATTTTCCTGTACTACCTCTGCATCTCCCACTCTGCGCCTCTCATGTCCTCTGGTGGGGACGATCAATGGAGCCGATCACACGATGAGGTAATAAAAGCCATACTGCACCACTGTGCTGTATGTGAATTTATGGAACTTCTGTGTTGTGTTATCATCTGTCGTAACCATACATGTTGTCAATTTCCTGTCATTACGCCCTGGAATCTGGAGCCCAGACGGGGCCTTTGTGCAGTTCAGTGGGCAGGTAGGCGAATTGAAGATGAATGCATGAAATGGGGTCGAAGGTTCAAAGCTTTTAACTGGCTCAAGTGCACAAGCATCCCAGGAAAACCACTGTGAGCCCGAAGACATTAAAGACTGTAACTCACCTTTGGTCCGGGGAGACCTTCTCCTATTGGCCCCCTCTCTCCCTGGACTCCCTGTGGCCCTTGAGGCCCCTGAGAGAAACACAAGAAAGTAAGCTCTGGAGGAACATAAATAATTACCTCTCAAACAGCTAAGTGATTGTTCAATCATAGCTTAGCAACCTTCACTAGGCGCAACAAGTGTTTCAAGCTCTGGATTTCTTTTTATGGGGATGTAGAAAGAGCGACACTCAGTGTGTAAGGAGCCTGAAGGGTGTGTTTTTTTTTTACTTTATTAACCAATAAAAATAGTAAAAAAAGAAGATTACTGCCTGCAGTAGCATTACTGACATAGCCAAGGAACATATAATTTCAGACTACAGTCAGTCTGTGGGATTACAGGTTAGGTGGTTAGAAATATACTATGATATCAAAGTTTGGACTAATATTAGAAGTTAGCCTTCCATCATTTGGTGATGGCTTTGTGAGGATGAAAGGATGAAAAAACAAGTGGCTTGTGGAGGCTCTGCTTAGCACAGCTCCAACAGGAGTATCTTCGTTCTCATCCATGTTTTCTCATGAAACGTAAATCCGCCACTGTTACCATATTAAACACCGCGTATGCTGAGCTAGAGAGGAAACCTTGACAGATGTACAGTAACATCATTGAGTGGAGGCTGGGTTTTAGTGATGGTGTGAGGTGTGTGTGCTGGTGTCTTACTCACCGGTGGTCCAGGCTCGCCAAGCCCCGGTGGGCCGATAGGCCCCTGTTGCCCCTGGAAACCAACATCACCCTGTGGCGAGCAAGATGGGTACATGAACAGGGTGAGACACAGGTGGATTATAATGTTCTCATGACTTCATTTTTCCTAAACAATAGGGTGGCAGACTTTACCTTGGGCCCCGGAAGGCCGATCCCTGTTTCCCCTTGGATTCCAGGTGGCCCTGGAAGTCCCCGTTCCCCCTATAAAAAAAGACAGGCAGTGAAAGACGTGTACATACGAGCACAGAAGCGTAAACACAATGCTTTGTTGGACTGATTTCTAGTCAGCGACTGTATTTTGACATGATCGGACATCAAGAGAGCCGTTCATGGTTTCAGATGACTCGACTTTCTCCCATCTCCACACTCACACATACCATTGTTGCTTCCCCTAATATTTAGCCATTTTTAAAGGGGGTTCAGACATGTACTATGGGGTTCCTTCATTCCTTTAGTCAAGACTTTATAGGTAAAAAGGGCAATTATTCACTCAGAGACAGTAAATCATGGCCGTGGTGTGCAGCAGGAGGGCACAAAAGAGGCGTGAAGAGGGCGTGGAAATGTTAGTAGGTGCATACCGGCACTTTTTTCCTACCTTCTCCTTGCCCTTTCAGGCAAGTCGGGACAATGTTTAAAGACAGACATTAGTCTGCCATTCAGGTGATATAGGATGACAGCCAGACAATCAACATGAGCATTCTTCCAAAATAATTAAGGAGGGAACACTCTGTGGGGAGTGTGGGCTCATGGCAGAATTGGCAGCTATAACACAGGAGAGGGGCTTTAAAAAGTAGGAACAGACAAATAGGCTGACAAGGTAATAACAGATGAGGTACTTCGGGGGGGGTTCAAACGTTCCAGTGGTGATGGATCATAACTCACAAAAATTGTTCAAATATATGGTCACCAGATCAGTGTTATCAGTTTGTAAGGCTACTTGACATTTGTGATGTTATTTGTGGCTCATGATGAATTTATTTAATCTAAACGCATTTTAAATGTCAGCTTTGTCAGTGTAATGTTTTCCTGAGAAAAACCTCGAACGAACGCTTGATTATGTCAAATTATGGTTTCCCATTTCATGTTCTTCCTTATGCAAATACGTGTTTCAGTTTTCACCTCTGTCACTCCACAGGTAACAAGGTTTTTCATCGTCTTTGTGCCGATGAATCCGCTGACATGGTCGACCCTTTCATATAGTCATATGAAAGAGATTTAATTCAAAAGTGCCTTCATTAAAAAACACAAAACAGTATCCTTCAGATATTCATCTGAAAGTCACCAGAAGGGGAGAGTTTGATTACATATATCTTAGTTTCCTTTTGTACTTGAACACTTCATAAAAGTGTTTAAAATTTCAAAATCAAGACTGAGGAATACTTACTTTTTTACCCATTGTACCTTCAGGTCCGATATCGCCAGGTGGACCAGTCAAACCCTGCAATGTGAGAAAGTGAGACAGTTAAACACGGGGTGTTGCAAAGGAGCAGTTATTATAGTAGTAGAATAGCAGTATTATAATAATAGATTTCACCTGAAGTCCACGATTTCCTCTTGGACCAATGGTACCTTCAGGACCCTGGAAAAGAACACAAGGTGCTTAAAATTCATGATCCATGGTGATCACAAACACAACTTTTATCTTAAAGAGGATGTGTTAGATGTAATGATAGTGTGACAAATCAAAACATATGTTAAAAGGCTAAGGAGAACAAACTGAAACAGCTGTTTATCATTAAAATATATATATACATATACATATACACACACACACACACACACATTAATATTAAGGTCAGTCATTTATATTTTGCTCAGATCAAAATGGGTAAGTACGCTCTGGCACATTTCTTTTACTGATGCAATGATGTAAACATCATAAAAACTGCAGTGGTAAATTATAACTGAACTTTGTTTCAACATCTTACAACACTAAACAGCAACATACTCGGTCTCCCTTAATTCCAGGTGTGCCACACTCCCCTCTCTCTCCCTGTAGAAGAAGAAAAAGCAGTTTAGTGAAGTCCTTAACATGGCGTCATTTTGCATAATTTCAGGTTTACAATCAAATTCCCCATCACACGTTTATGACACAGAATAAATAAAGGAGCAATTATTCTTGAAATACGGCTTTTAATATCCCAGCCAGGAGTTAGTTTGCAATACCCAAAGACAGGAGATTTATGTAATTAAATTCCCTCAAAAGAAATGTTACCACAGATACTTGCAGACGGTATCTACAAGGATGAAAAAAGGACAACAAAATGCCACAACATTCACAAAGTCTTTTCTGTGCATGCTCCTTTTCAAGGCACTTTATCAGGTCTGGAAAACATAATTCTCCAGTCTGTTGCAGATTTTCCTAAAGCGTGGGAACCCGATGCTACAAACCATGGGGGCATATTGAGAGGCTCTACATCAGAATCCATACGATACCTTCTCTCCTTTGTATCCCGGTTTTCCCTGTGTGTACAAAACAGTCGTGTTAAGTCAGGAGGAGACAGGTGACAACCAAAATCTGACGCGCAACAACACTCATCTCTTTTCCTTTTAAAGCGTTGATCCACGTGAAAGATGAAACGCATTGGAAATGTTTTTAAAGACCATCAGCTCACCTCTGATCCTTCTCGACCTGGAAGTCCACTGAGCCCACTCTCACCCTGAAGGAAAGAGGGATTTTAGTTTCAACAGGAGAGACGTTTCATTTGTATTATGTGGCTTGATAAAAACCACAACAACAGCTGATGGTTAAATGAGTAGGCAGCACCTTTTGTCCTTTTGGGCCCGGGCTTCCATCTTCCCCAGGACGACCCTTCTTGCCCTGTAGAGAAAGTCGTGGAGGCGCCATTAGACAGAAAACAAGTGTAAAAACTTGCATTGAACTCAGAGGCACTTAACAGTATAGAAGAATCAGCGTGATAACTATCTCAGCAAGAAAGTGAACAAGAATATTTTCCAGCCTGTCAAACTATTCCTTTAAAGTTGCAAACAAAAAGACATTTTCTTACCTTCGGAAGTTTTTGTTAAACTGAGCTAACGGGGTGCTACAGTACCTCTGCCGTCGTATTGAGTGAACAGACATAAGAGTGAGATCAATCTTCTCATTTTCAACAAGAAAAAAAACTGAAGTGTATTTCTCAAAGTGTCAAAATATTCCTGTACGTCTGGCAGTGATTTTTCATCCTCCAGGAGACACTCTAACATTTAACACCTGTAAATCGCAGTATTATGCGTCTTATTATTAGGTTAGGTTAGGTTATGTTATTAGGTTGATTATTTTAAGTTATTTCAGAGCTCTTTTTCTTGACCTATCACTGACAAAGGCCTTTGAGTCTGCGAGAGGATGAGTCAGAGGGGATTTCAACTTGTCAGCATGTGTGTGAGAGCATTCAACCCCAACAACTGTCTGGCTCTCTGTTTTCATGCATGTGTGTTATGGTGCTGTGCATGTTCTTATCTTCCAAGTATCTCCCTGTCTGTATGTCTGTCTGTGCATCTGTCTGGAAAACAATGCTTCCGTCAGTGTGCGCCTGCAGCCCATGATGTGAAACAGCTTTTGTGTAGGGCATCAGCGTTTAAGGGGGTAATTACTCTGTTCTCATCCTGTGAAAATACATCAAAGCAAAACCACTACATCTAATTGTGGCTGACCTTCTCTGTGTAATAAAAGGAGCGCTCATATCACGACATGGCTTTGGCAGGCGAAGAAAGTCATGCATGTACCATCTCATCCACTGAACATGTGTCCTCAGACAATCCCAAGTGGTGAGGTTTCTTTCGACAGCCATCATCCTATTGATTTCTCATGTAAATATCTGTTTAGGCCTGTTCTCAATAAACTGTAGGAGGAATGTAAGGCATTTTCTTTACTCTCACCGCTGCAGAGAAGCCGAGCTTCTTAAAACCACACGATTTACTAAAATCCCCCAAAACCCTGCAATTATGCAGCCTGTTAGCATCAAGGGTGCCTTTGTCGGCTGTATAGTCCTCTACGGTGCTTCAATGCATCAAAAGGAGCCCGTTTAGAAATAATTGTCTTTCAAGGGCAGCAGCAGAAAACATGTGGTTTTCAAAAAGATTTTATCTCCAATATGGAGACCGAAAAGGTTCAATATTGGAAAAATAAAGACAACATTATAAAATAAGTATGAATAAAGTGTAAAATATTAAAGAAGAATCTGTAATGTAATTGAAACTCATTATTATTATTATTATTATTGTAAATATTTTCATATTAACAGTGGTTTTTACTACACACTACAACAAAAATGTTGCAAACTTCCTACTCTGTTTATTTACAACAGCAGATCGGTGGTTGATCTAAAGTAACTTTGACTCTGTTGTTGCTCTAGCTGATTGATGCTAATTGATGCTAACTGATGCTAATTGACTAAATGTGATTGGCTGAATGATGAAGACAGGGCAGGGACAACACCACTGTCATGAAAAGTGACAAAACAATGACAGGAAATAAACTTTCAATGTAGAAATAATCGAGAATCATAATCACTTCTGTAATCTTGAACACTTAAAGGCTTAAAATGTGCCAGTGGTGGGTGGGAGGAATACTTACAGGAGGGCCGCTGGGTCCCCTCTCACCCTTGTCACACGCACACTTGCTCTGAGCCAGAGGACACTTCAAACACAGGAAAAAAGGAGTCAGCCGGGCTCATCAGGGACACAACTCAACAAATGTGTGGAAAGACCGCAGTCTGGGGACTTACCCCTTCATCTGCCAGCGAAGTCTGTGGAGCAAGAAACACAAGAATGTCAAGATGTTGTCACATTTAGTCCATATGGTTCATTTATACCCCACCCACAGAAAGAGAGCTTTCACTGGGAGACTAAGCTTTTCATTCTGGTCTGAGAGTAAGACTGTACGATTGGACTGGAGCCACACCACCTGCTACTCAAACACCCAATTAAACTCGCTCGCTGCTGGCCTGGGTTCAGTTTGTCAGACGGCCTTCAAACTCCTCCACCTGAGTCTGCGAATGGATTTACATCCAGTACTTCCTCTTGTAACAGACAGTTCGTTGCCCGAGCCCCGATTTTCACCCCACTGGTTGCTTCCCTCTTCAAAGCTGACCACATTCTTTACAGAAGGGTGAATGGTCGAAATCCCGCCCTGACTAAACACAAACCACATGCATTGATCAGTAAAATAGCCTCGCTAAGCATCGTGGGGATGTTTCCGCAGTGGGGAGGGGTGTCTGAAGACAACACAGACCGTCTGTCCGCTCTTACAGGACGGAGCAATGCAGTTGAATGCTGAGACGAAAGATAAAAGAGAGTGTCTCAGCTGAGACAAAGGCACATATTTATGACATACAGATGCTGCCTGCAAAGGGCAATGAGATGAAAGTGTGCTTGTGGACGGGCTGCCGCTGGGCTCTTGCATGCCAGCAGAAAGCAGGCTGTCAGGTTCAATGCTGCTGGAGCCTTGGTGCAAGTTTTCTATATAGTTTCACCTTATCATATCGGTATGTGTACCACCTGTGTCAACAATAAGCCAGAGTTTGAAGTGGTGTTCAAGAAGCTGGTCGGACAATGTAGCGTGCTTACATGTTCTTGCTGGGTTCCTGCTCTTACTGCACCCGATTTCCCCACAAAGAGTTATTTTTAATGCAGAGCACATGTTGCAGCCTGGTTGCGTCTGCAGGATGTTGCTGTGCAGCACATGTTCTAATTATCTCAGTGGAAATGTATCATTGGTTTTAGAAAGGAAACCCAACAATCACTCGAGTCAAGACAAACAATTGGATAAAGATAAACTTTCAACACATGCATGGCACAAGAGGAATCTTAAGAGTTTCACATTTCTTACAGCGACTGCTGATTTTAGAGAGGATGTCAGAATGAAATAAATTTTTCAGTGTTGACTTTGGTGATGACAGCAGACCGGTTAGTGTGGCAGATAGCAGGTGTATCATAGCAGAAAAAAATCACAGCAGTGGGTGTTAAAGACAGCGCCAGTGCATAGAGAAGTAAAAGATGCCAACATTTGATTCATTTGCAAAAAAGTCTGTATGCATAATGGCTTTTTGATGCCTCCACCTGTCATAAATTACTGCCCTCTGGCAAAAAGCAATTATCAAACATACATGCAATTTCACAAAATGTTAAGTGCCAGAGAAAAATGTAAGAATGTTCAAGCAAGCAAAGTGATTATATGCAACTCTGATTAATGAAAGTGTATTGAGAGAGCTGACGTTGAGGAATCGACGCAATCTCACAAATGATTTTTTGGAAATGATAAAGACCGCTGTTTCAAGAAAAAAGCTGAAATGTCAACTTAATAAAACATCCATGGGGAAAGGAGAAGAGTCTAGTCACCCTTAAAACAAGACCATATAATTGTTAGGGTTTAGACAAAAAGACAAAATGGGGATGAAAGTAAAGGCTGAAAAAAGTAAGTGGAAATGTTGTAAGGAATGGTTGTAGCATCAAAACCTCTAATTGTGTTGAGTTTTATTGCTTAAAAACAAAAGCAAGAGATGGGACTTGGGATCAGAAACAAATAAAAACTCACAATCTCCTTGATGACTTTATCCACAATGCCTCTGTCCTGGAGGTTGTGAAGGTAGCGCGAGGCCGGGGAGCTGGCAATGAGCCGCAGCTGAGCTATGTTGGCGGCCTCGTTGGCTTCAGGTGTGATGCCTATAGTGAAGAAGCGGACGCCCTGGTTCTTGGCATCAGCCACAGCTGAAAATATGTCTGGGTTCCTCGGGTGCGAGATGCCGTCGAAGAGCAGAATGGCCACCTTGATGCTGTTGGGGTCTGACTCCTCCAGGTAAATTCGGGTGAGGTTGGTGATGGCGTAGGTGGTGTAGGTGCCGTGGCCGATGTAAGTGATGGGAGCGATTCGGGCCTTGAAGTCGACGGGGCCCCTCCACTGTTTGAAGGTCTGCTCTATGATGACATGGCTGCTGTACTGGAGGAGGGCAGCGCGGGAGCTGAGCCCCCGGCCGGTTTGCAGCTGGAGGCCCTGCAGCCGGTCCATCACGTCCGAGGCAAAGCGCTTCTCCTGGGCATGGTTGTCCTTGGCGCTTTCTGAACTGTCGATCAGAAAGGCCAACTCCAAGCTACAATCTTCATCTATGAGTGCTGAAAGAGAAGATGAATTGTAGTAACTATGAAATAATAAGAATTAAAAGGATATTTTGACATGTGTATTCTTGATTAGCAGTGAATGTGCCAATATATGTCATCTACATAGTATCATAAATACATATCACATCTTGCAGTAGGCCAACAATAACTGAATGTAATAAATACACATTATTAAGCATTTTTATATGTACACATAAGTTTGCAGTCACATCTGTTGGTTGATGTTGGGGAAAACTGTTGAATATAAAAAAAGTCTTGTATGACTTGAAACAAACCTTAATGCAAATTTTTAATGATAAACTTCCACCATTAACCTACCTTTACTCTGCGCTAAGTAAATGCATTAATTCACCTTGAAAATATGTCTTGTCAAGTATATCAGGCACAGAAGCCAATTATAACACAAAGTAACAAAAATTATACTATATCACGACTGGAAAGAGCTAGCCTGACAAAATATGCTAACACAACAACACATATCTCGTTTGTTTGTAGCTAGCTGTAGTTATGACTGCTTCATTATTAGCCACAAAGACTTTCTGCAGAGAATTCAGGAAACATACGAATTAATTAAAGTAGATACATTGCAATATGTTAATGAGTTAGCCTTAGATATAATGCTAATAGGTAGTTAGAATGGAATGCGAGCTGTTACCCTTTGTGTAGAGTCTTTATGCTAAGCTAAGCTAACTCCAGGCTCCTGCTTCACATTTTGTGTACAGACATGAAAATAGTATCTGTTCAGCATCAGTCAATAAATGTTTTGGCTCCGTAACAAACCTGTTAACTGCTCGTAATGTATTTTCTGCTGCCAGGCTGCTTGCTCAATCAAGATGTATCGTTTATCACTTTCATATCCGGCCAAATATAAAGACCCGACTGATCACAGCCAAATGGATTTCATGAGTCAGGGAGGATTTTTATCTGTGCAGCCTTCAGAGGGGGTAAAGGTGATTTATTGACTGTTTTGGCTTCACAGGCTGATGCCTTTTCGAGAAGAGTGTGATAAGTTCATGAATGTGACATATAATTTGGAAAAAGAAAATAAAAGTAACTCAACTTGCTGCACCAACCTTGAGCAATGGAAGGAGGTCACAGATCTAATATAGGCTGAGGATAAATCACATTAATCTTCACGGAAATATGTCACAGAGAGAATGTGCCTGGGGAAACAGGATTTTGAGCGAATAAAACATTTGGGTAACAGAGCACTGAGCGGTCACGCCGGAGATGGATGGCTCTGAGAGGCCGAGGAGATATGATCAGTCCAAGTGGATTGCATCCTCTAGCGATGTCCTTGTTGAGTATCATGTTCTATTTTTTCACCTGTGGCAGCACCTTTTTTTTCCCCCCCGGTTGATGAAAAAAGTGAAATATGTGCCACCTGCACAGATTCCAAACCACTTTTCCGAGTAAGAGCATCAGTGGAAAAGAGCCAAGAAACAGCCCCCGGAAAAATGTAAAAAAGAGACTACTTTAGACTCACATTTGCCGTTTTGTGGAATGGAATTGGATGGGTATAGCTTGTTCTTCTTTTTGGGTGTCACCTCCTCTTCTTCATAGTCTTCTTCATAGTCCTGCGCCCAAAGACCCTGAAGTCCCCACAGTAGCAGGAGCCAGTGCAATGAGGGGACCATGATTTTCCTGAGAGGTAAAGAGAAGACAGAGATGGATGTAAAAAAAAATCCTCACATTATAATACCCTCCAAAAAACCTGCACTCACTCTGAGAACAAGCTTTAACAAGCGTGCATGTTTGAGACTCAGGCATCAAGCATGCATAACTCACAAATGTTGCTGACTGAGGTCTCCAATGTGTTTAGCTCTGCAAAGCTCTGCTGGCAGTGGAGAAAGTCAAAGACAAAGTGCAAATGGGGAAAAAGGAGAGATTCTTCATTCAGGGCTGGTTTGGTTCCATTTCCTGAGCATCGAGTTGAGCGTCCTCTTCTGTTAGATCTTAATTGAGAGTCTGCAGGTCAAGCAGTGACACCGGCAGCAGCATTAGCAGCGCTTTGACAAAAAGTTTGGACAGTATCCTCGCTCTCCTGAGACTCAAATTCGAGCCATTCTAAGCTGGCAGTAAATGAAGGGAAGTCCAGCCCTTTTTTAAACTCACTCACTCCCATTTTGGGGAGAGAGTGTGGGAGGGGTGGCTGGGGAGAAAGGGCAATGAGTGCCTTTTCTCCGTCTTCTTATTTAACTACAGTGTCATTTTTACTTTGTTTAAAACAGGAACAATTAAAAAAGGGATTAATAGCAATGTGGTAGTTATGATTAAGAGCATCATAGTTGCGTCCTTGGTTATATTTCTCAAAATGACATGAAGATATTTTACATGTTTCTTTAAGGCTGATTTCAAAGGTTTCTAAAAACATTTGACTGTTTATGTGCAAAATCACAACATTAAAGAAGCACCATGACACTTTTGGAAAAAAAAAACAGTCTTGCACTGATAACTGAGAAGTTGATATGATAATTCATACAACTCACCCTTTTATAGTTATAGAATACCTTCTGGTGTTTAATGATTGTAAATGTTAGTTGCTTTGATGGGTATTACAGGTAACACCACATAGCGTTAAAGCATCAACTCGAGGGGAACTGCGGGGTTACGTGATAAATCTCTGTGGCTTCATCAACTTAAGTAACTCTTTCACGCAACTTACACACATTTAATCCACTGTTGTTATAGAAATATATATTCAATGTACATCTTATTTGTGTTTTCTCTAATTGTGCCTCCAAATGCTGCACCCTCAGAATAATCTCAAGCTGTAAAACTTTGAATAGGTGATTTGTACCTCGAGGCGACACACCTTGCAAGAGCAGTGTACCATGATTCACCTGTGAAAACACCCAGAGCAGTCATTTGTTAGTCTTTCTCTTGGCATGATTTACTGTAAACATTTCCAGAAGCCACATAGAAATAGATTAGCATGAAAAGTGGTGCCACTGTGGCAATCACAGCGAAACACACGCATCATGCTTCTCTGACAGGAAAGGAGTTTGTCTTTTAGATTTCACATTGCGTAATGGAATTCAATCACATTTCTGACATCTATCCTACTTGCAGTTTTTATGTCTTCAGTCTATATTCAAAGTTAGATTTTATATGAAGAAGTCTATTTTCTGGCTGTGGTCTCTTCAAAGCTGGATCTTAAAGGCTGTGCCAGTGCACCCCTTCCTCAGAATCAATCCAGTTTTTATTGAAACCTGGTGCGTGTCCTTTTCAGAACCAAAGAAAAGCCTCATAACTCCTTAATCTTATTATAATTCCTATGTAGTCCTGGATCAGAGGAGTCTTAACATCCCATGAGACTGTCTGCAAGCATGAAAGCTAGAACGGGAATCACATAACTCTGCAACCAGGATGACGACGTGTGTTTTTATTGCCTACTGTATTACTGAAAGCATGGAAAGGTGTGCTGTCACTCAAGAATGCTTCCCCCTGAAAGATGGACCTCCTTAAATCTAGTTCAGCCCCCTTTCCTGCGTGTGGAGAGCTGATTAAGCAAAGCGAGGATTTATAGGAATGATTTTTGTCTTTTTAATATTGTGTCTGTTTGGAGCTACTTTGCCGTGAGAAATGGGAGGAAGCTGTCATCACTCATGTCTGACCTTACAGTTTTAAAAAGGTGCTATTTGGCTCTTTCACATGAATGAATCAAACTTTTATAGCTTAGACACTTGTTTTGTCGTGTAACACAAAATATATGGCAAAACTAGGACACAGCACAGCACTGAATTTCAATATGAAATGCATAATATAGATGGAAAACCACAGAATTTCTAGTTAAGGTATGCTGAAATAGGGCAGTTGACTTTTTTTTTTTTTTAAAAAAAAGCAATTGGTTTCAAAGTTAAGTTCTCATTTTCCTGGTTTCATTCACAGTGGGGGTTCTTTTGTAATGAGCCTACATGTTCACTATGCTGCATTTAAAGTGTGCATTAACTTTGCTGAAAGGTTTTCTAAAAGCAGACCTCACAGTGTCTCTAAACTACCCAACAATTAGGTGACATCCACTCAACAAGAACCAAAATGGTAAAAGAGCACAGTGATGCTCTGAGCAGATGCAGAGACCAATAAAGGGCATCAATAAAAAGCAGGACATGGCTTTTTTTGTTGTTTAATGCCACACAACTGAATTTTAATGGGGAAACTGTAAAGGTGTGTGGCGTGAAGACAGGAGGAAAAACAAAACAAGAGTCTTTCTTTTATGACAGTGCAGAAGCCACCACTTAACTCTTTGATACTACATATCCCTCCAGGTATCTTCCCCGTGACATTTGGTTTAACCACTGTTTTTACAAGGTAATGCATGTTCCTTCAACATATGGTTACAGCACAGAGGAGAACACGACTGACGGCCTTAGCTGTTGATTGTAAACGGCAAATCATATGTAAGAACGACAGCGGAAACGTGTATGTCCCGACAAGTTTTCATACCAGCTTCATTTAAAAAGAGGAGCTGACAGCTACTGAAACTGAAAATAATCCTCATTGTGTGACTGTCATGGTGTGCGACAGGAGTGTGTTCCCTGTTACTGCGCTCACAGATAAAATGTATCAGTGTCTTTCAAACACTTGGTTGTCTTAAACTGCTGACACGTGCACAGTGATAATATTAACATGCTGGAGTTTAACAGATCTAACATTCATTATGTTGAGTTTAGTGTGTTGATAGGCTAACATCTGTTCATTACCTGTGAATGGACCAATCAAAACTCTGACCAGATGATGGCACTTGATGAAAAGATGACAGAAACTCTAACATTGCAACAGTCCATTCTAGGAGGAACATGAATATCTGAAAATTGAAAATGACAATGTACACAATTCCTACCTATGCTACATAGTGCTGTGGTCCCCATCTCTGTTCCTGGATATCTTCTGCCCTGCATGTTTTAGGTATTTCCCCACTCCAACACACCTGATTCTCATTATTAATCCCATTTCTTACGGCTTTATGACAAGTTACCAATGAGAATCAGGTGTGTACATGTGGGAAGACATGCAGAGCAGTAGATCTCCAGGATCCAGAGAGCTATATTTACTGTCCACTATTTTATCCCAGAGTCTGGATTCTGAGTAAGAATTTTATGTACTATTTAGTGCCTTCAAAAAGTCCCTAAGTGGAACAAAAAAGTACTTTCTGTTCACAATTGCACAATGCAATACACCGCATTTTGTAGATTTTATAGATTCTATATCTGTCAGTGAGGATGCAAAGTGATGAAATGGTGTCTCACATCCCAAATTACTGCTCACTATAGAATAAAATATTAACTGTTTATTATACAGGGAGTAGCATTGGGATTAAGCATAAATTGCTACTAAGATTTGTACATATTTAGTTTGATAAATATTTTATGATGAAGAAACATTAGATGAAACATTAAGGGGTCACAAATGTTTTTACAATTCAACTTGAGGTGGCATGAAAGACTTAACTAGGTGTGAAGTCAATCCATCCTGTACTCAGAATTGCAAATGTCAGCATAATAGTTGAGATATTTCAGTCTGGACAAAAGCGCTGGCTTGACTGACAGACCGACTTTACCACATTGCCCAGAGCCATGCTGCAAGGCTGAAGAGAGGAGGAAAAAATGAAAAGCATTTAGAAACACCACTTCACCTGTGTTGTGCTGTAAGCTACCATCTGTTTCAATCAGCTGCATTTGTCGTCTTTGATCAAATAGTTTAAAAAGTAGTGCATGGAACATGTCTGCGGAGGGTCAAAGGTCGCCTGCTGTCAAAGTGTCAGTGGAAACAGCATGCTGACGGGCGGTCTTGACCGAGACATTACACCGTCAAAGCATTTGTTTGGAATGAGAAGCATTTGCAAGGGTTTGAATAAAGGTTATTGTTTTGGATCCAAACACTAACGTAATGTGGGTTATCAAGAACTTTTCCAAAAACAGATGAAGCAGACCTGTTTAAACTACTTTGGCATTTGCTGCATCGGTTCCTGCTGAGGAACATGTCTGCTCTTGCATCACCTGCCCCCTCTCAGCATGATCACTGTGGCTACAGTAACTGCAACAGAATCATAACCATGGAGACTATTTGAGAAACGCTGCCAAGTGACCTCAACATTGCTGCCTAAGAAAGTAATTTTTTTACATTAAGTGACATTTACCCTGTCGACTTTCGAGTCCTGTGCGTACCTGTAATCCAGCAACGCAAACCGCAAAAGCTTGGCAACACAAAGTACTCTCAGCCATCACTCGTCAGACTTTACTTTGGGGCATGCACGGGATGCTTAATTCAAATATGTGCTGTGTTTTCACAGACAAATACAGACTAGTAGAGATGTAGATAGTCATCTAGTAGGAGGAGTGATGCCAAGCCTTGTTCAATCAGAGATATCCAAAACAGCAGTGGTTGTCTTCTAAAACAAAGAAAATCCAAGGGAATAACAAGGTTGTGTCTGATATGCTGAACTTGAACTCATTTTGTCTGATCATAGTGACTTAGCTCTGTCTGGAGTGTTTACAATAAAAAATGCATACACTGTAGTAAAGGTTCATTGCTATTTTTGTCATTTAAAAATGGAGCCAAAAGACATGCTCATTCATGTAATGTATATTATATAGTTATATGGACTACAAAGGACTATTGTGCAGGATATTGTGCTGATATAACAAGAAGAATATATATCATAAACTAGAGTAAACTTTACAGTGTTTAAAAAACTCACACACGACTCAGAAAATCAAGGAATTGAAGCTGCTAAAAAGACACAAAACTTATTTTACACTTTGCTTTGAACTGAGGCAAATGGATGACTGCAGCCTTCTACAATGAAAAAGCACTGCATTTATCAACAGACACGCACTCATATAACTGCCCTCCACCTGTTCAGTCACTTTTGGTACAGCAGCACCCTCTAGTGTAAATGTGGTGGTGACTCACCTCTGATGGCTGACAATACACACAAAATGTGTACAAAATTGAGTACTTCATTTTAATGTCATTTTAAACACTGCAATATTGGTATCATTAATGCATTAATATACACACACCATGTCAGTGCTGTAAATTGTAAAAATTGGGCTCATTTAAAAAGTCATATTACTGTTGAGAAGTTAAAAATATAATGAGGCATAATAATTCATGTAGTGAACTATAAAGTAGAATATTTTCCTCTAAAATGTTGCAGAGTGGAGGCATAAAGTTGCATAAAATGGAGACACTTAAGAGGAGTACAACTAAGAACTAAGCCAAAACTGTACCAAAGAGCAGGACTTAAATGTAGTGTGGTGCATACTGAATAGTCCATATCACTGATATGGTGAAGTCTACTTACAGAGAGTCCTTTGGTTTTCAGTCACAACATGCAATGACAGCTGTGGGCAGTTTTCTCTGGGGAAGGAGGGCACTTTGAATGAAGGTATGTGACGGCAAATGTTGGTGGTACAGCAGAAAACTTCACCCCCCTCGACTCAGGACACTGCATACAAATGGGACAGTGACACAGATGTGACTGCTGGTGTCAAAACAACTTTCTTTTGAAGATCAGCAAGACACAGGATATTGATAGGATATTATTATAGTTACACTATAGTTATCATGCCATAGTTATAATGTAGGGCATATCATTATGTGTTATTGTGATACTTACAAATGTTGTTTTTAAATGACTTTAGACCATGTTTGTCAGTTATTGTAATTTATAATTATCATACATCTGCACAACAACAACAATAATAATCAAATAACCACTATTATTATTACTACTATTATTATATTATTATTGTTATTATTATTAGTAGTAGTAGTAACATTATTTGTTGTATTAGTATTATTATTACATAGTGCCCTCTTTTTCCAGTGTTCAACTGTTGTCCTTGTTTTAAACTCTATGTCTATAAATTCTGTGTACATACAGAGTGTGTGGAGTCCAATTCCTTTTGTGTTATAAATACCTAGCCAATAAATATTTTTATCTTATCTCATTCTCTGTTTCTTGTCTTAATGTTTTTTCCTACATGCTTATTCACCTCTTTACATGTGTTCCCATGCGGGTCTACGTGTATTTTACAGATTTAAGCAGTGTCATGTGTGTCCTTTTGTTTGGACTCCGTAGTTCTGGAGGGCACAAGTGTCAGCTGGATGAGTCGCATCTGCGCATGCTCGTCTGACTTCTTTCCTGAGTTCCGCGCAGGCGCAGTCGCACAGAGCGGTCATTCATTATAAAGCCGCGGCTCGCTCTGTCTCTTTCCACCTTCAGCCATCTTAACCATGTTGGGAGCTGTGGGACGCTGCTGCACCGGGGCCCTGCAGGCTCTCAAGCCGGGGGTCCAGCCACTCAAGGCCCTCGTTGGATCCCCAGCCGTCCTTTCACGTAAGTCCCGCACAATCGGCGTTTTTTTTTTTAAATCGCGCAGATAAAAGAGATGTTTTAAGAAACATGCTAAGCTAATGCTAGCTGCTAGCAACACGCTGGCTTCCCGTTTCGGGGGCGCAGCAGGCCTGAACCTCTAAAATGTCAAATTGGAAAGCAGTCAGAGCTATCCAAAGTGTTTGCATGCGTACATTTGTGCACATACGTTGTTATTCACAGATGTCACGCATTACAAATTGAGTTGTCAGTGTTTTTATTCTGTTAGCAGCAATGACCTTTATATAATGACATGAGGCGGCTGTTAGCATTACAAGACGAGCTGCTAGCTGAGCAGGATTAGACACTGCAGCTGCCCTTTGAACAAACATATTTACTGACATAATGTGTCAACAGAGAAAATATTTAAGAGTATGGTGACAATAGGGAAATTAATTTGCCTTTGAATGTCCTGCGTGTGTAGTTAGCATCGTTAGCTCAAGTACACTTCATTCATCTGCTAGTGTGCACATCTTTATTTGTCGCTCAGATGACTTGTATGTAGCTTTTAGGGTTTAAAATACACTTATGTTTGACTCTGCCTCGCTCATTGTTTTGCTTAAGGTCGCTGCGTTTGATTTAAGTCGTGCTTTTAAAAGCTACGTCGTAGTCTGGCCGACAACAATCACTTGACATTGAGACGCAGCAGCCGGACGCGCAGCTTTATCCGGAGCAGTTCAGCGGCAGGGGGGGGTAAATTGAGAGACAAATGCACACTCCGGACACAACTAGGTCATGGCTGCTGCACACATGTATGACTCTGAGCTAAATGCACTCACAGTTTGCTTCACTTTGCAGGCAGAGATTATGTCGCACCTGCCGCCGCCGCCGGTGTCGCCACCGGCCGGATCGTGGCTGTCATCGGAGCCGTGGTGGACGTCCAGTTTGATGAAGGCCTCCCTCCCATCCTCAACGCCCTGGAAGTCACCGGACGCGATGCCAGGCTAGTCCTGGAGGTGGCTCAGCATCTTGGTGAGCGTCTTTGATCGTAGCTGTCAGTGGTGTTTGCACGATGGAAAGCATTTGTGCATCTTTATAATCTGAGATTTTTTTTTGTTGCGTCTCAGGGGAGAACACAGTGCGTACCATTGCTATGGATGGTACTGAAGGTTTGGTTCGTGGACAGAAAGTTCTGGACACTGGGGCCCCCATCAGGATCCCAGTAGGACCCGAGACCCTGGGCAGGATCATGAATGTCATCGGAGAGCCCATCGACGAGAGGGGTCCCATCTCCACCAAGCAGTGAGTTCACTGTGCAAATCATAACACAATTAACTATGCTCATGTAATTGCTTTTACCATAAGCAAAATATCATGGAGTAATGGTTTCTATATAGTGTATATACTATATACATGATGAAGGGCTTTACAAATGCTGACATTCAGCCTGCAAAAGTTTCATAAATGTGATAAATAACTGGAAATTGTTTTTTGTTTCAAACAGGACTGCACCCATCCACGCTGAGGCCCCTGAATTCACTGACATGAGTGTGGAGCAGGAGATTCTGGTGACTGGCATTAAGGTGGTGGACCTGCTGGCTCCCTATGCCAAGGGAGGAAAGATCGGTATGTGCTCGAACATATTTACTCACAATTGAGATGCTACTGTCCGGATGGATGACTGCATTCTTAAATCTTTGAAGCCACTCTTTAATATCATAAAACTAAACCTGCCTTTCTTATGATCACAGGTCTGTTTGGTGGTGCTGGTGTCGGCAAGACTGTATTGATCATGGAGCTGATCAACAATGTGGCCAAGGCCCATGGTGGTTACTCTGTGTTTGCCGGAGTGGGAGAGCGTACCCGTGAGGGAAATGACTTGTACCATGAAATGATTGAGTCCGGTGTCATCAACCTGAAGGACACCACCTCCAAGGTGAGATTTTTTGCAAACAGCCTCAAGGAATTACAGCCTGACTCACTGAGAAATGTCATATTTACAATGGCATTGAACAACCACTTACCTCACCTGTTGTCCCTGCTAGGTGGCGCTGGTGTACGGACAGATGAACGAGCCCCCAGGCGCCCGTGCCAGAGTGGCTCTGACTGGACTGACCGTTGCAGAGTACTTCCGTGACCAGGAGGGTCAGGATGTGCTGCTCTTCATTGACAACATCTTCCGCTTCACACAGGCTGGCTCTGAGGTCTGTGAATCAAATTTATTTCAAATGTCACAAGATATATTTGTAATGGCGCAGCAGAGCACAAGAGATTATTTGTCTGCAAACTGATACTGACGAAAAAAAATAATCTTCTCACTTATTCAGGTGTCTGCCCTGCTGGGTCGTATCCCCTCTGCTGTGGGTTACCAGCCCACTCTGGCCACTGACATGGGTACCATGCAGGAGAGAATCACCACCACCAAGAAGGGTTCAATCACATCTGTGCAGGTAAACATGATTTCAAGAATAACTGACTGGGGTGTGTTATGCAACTGCATCTTTGCCTATTATTACATTTGCTTTAAAAGATAATTGAATAGTTTTTTTTTTATGTTCTTTTTAGATGTAGAGCTATTTACTTGTAGACTTTCCATGTTTGTCTTTTTTGAGGTCCTTGATGCACAATAACCCAAAGAGGAAGACTGGTACTATTTTTAAAGATTGACTAAGTGTTGATTCTTCTTGTCAGGCCATCTATGTGCCCGCTGACGATTTGACTGACCCTGCCCCCGCCACCACCTTCGCTCACTTGGACGCCACCACTGTGTTGTCCCGTGCCATCGCTGAGCTGGGTATCTACCCCGCTGTCGACCCTCTGGACTCAACCTCCCGTATCATGGACCCCAACATTGTCGGCGCTGAGCACTACGACGTCGCCCGTGGTGTGCAGAAAATCCTTCAGGTTTGAGACTCAGATGTGTTTTGAAAAGTAACTATTATTTTGGACTGGACCAGCAACAGTTTTGAGGCTAACCAGTTTACCTTTTGGCTGTAGGACTACAAATCCCTGCAGGATATCATCGCCATCTTGGGTATGGATGAGTTGTCTGAGGAGGACAAACTGACTGTGGCCCGTGCCCGCAAGATCCAGCGTTTCCTTTCCCAGCCCTTCCAGGTTGCTGAGGTCTTCACAGGCCACATGGGCAAACTGGTACCCCTCAAGGAGACCATCAAGGGCTTCAAGAGCATCCTTGGTGGTGAGTGCATTAGATATAGTTACTCTACATACTTGAATTATCACTTTTCTTTTCTTAGTACTAATATTACCTTTTTGTGCCTGTTTGCCTGCAGGTGAGTACGACCCTCTGCCCGAGCAGGCCTTCTACATGGTCGGCCCCATCGAGGAAGTTGTCCAGAAAGCCGAGAAGCTGGCCGAGGAGCACTCGTAAACATCTTAACAATCTGTTGTGGGGAGGAGAAAAAGAAGGAGGGGTCCTGTGGTTAGGAGCACTTGCTTTGTAAAACATGTCAAAATTCAAATGTACCTGTCTCGTCATCCTGAAAGAAAGTTCTATTTAATGTTTCCAATGAAAGATGGAATAAAATGCTGTCTTTACACAAAACAGCTTGTCAACTGTATATTTCCTACATGCTTTAATAGTTGTAGTGGAGAACCTAATGTTCCTAATGGGGAATTTCATGAAATGGCTGCCCTCATCCACTCTGACCACAAGATGGCAGTCTTGAGCCATGTTAAGCTTTTCTGAAGTGTGTTGCAGTGTGTCACATACTGAAATAAAACGGTGGACAAACAATTGGATGAGTGTTTGTTTCAACTTTGAGGGATAACAAACTTTTATCTCACATTCATGACCTTCAATGCTCAAAGAAGAAACATATATGTAATCCAAGTAAATACATACAGGCTTGAAAGTTAAATTTGATGCTTAAAGATACCTCAGTGCTACTTAATATTTCATGGTCATACCATGCAGAAAAAGCTTATGTCACATTTATATCAGTACTTTCCAGCATTATCTAACAATGGCTAACAATCTTGGGAAGCTAAACTGAACTGTTTTTAGGCTGACAGACATCCTGTAATGTCTCATGTCTCTTTAAAAGTACTTTGTAACAACTCTGGCTAAATTGCTTGGCACTCAGACACCATTTAAGAGGAGGGGGAAAAGAAATGACCTTACTTTAAATGGTCGCAAGCCAAAATTGTTGGAAATTGCTCCTCAGTTGCTCAGAGATTGCGGTCGTGCATTTCAAAGGATTTCAACAAGAGAACCACAGAAACCAGCATATCTCCACATGTACTTTGTAATCAGGTTAAGAGTCCAGCAGCTTTTTTGTTATTTTTATTGCTCCTCCTTAACCTCTCATGTGGGCGATCAAGGCTAAGAACATTAGTCTGAACAAACCCCTATCTGCCTGTAGATAAGGCGGCCTTGACCCTCTGCCCACAACGTATGCCCATGTTATGAAAGACAATCCATAGAAAATATTCAGAGGAGTACAAACAGGCAAATACTGTGTCTGCTTTTGTTTTCCAGTTGAATAGCAATGCCAGGAACAACAATGTCATGTATTGTTTAAATTTCAGAAAATATGCATACAAACAGATAAGAAAAAAAGCACAATTTATTGCTCCTTCAGCTGCTTGGCAATAGGAGGGGATTCTATGGACATGAGGTAATCGGTGAAGCGGGCCGGCATGTACGACAGCGGCAGCCAGAAAAGCTTGGCGTCCCAGCCCGGCGAGTAGCGGGTGCGGGGTCGAACCGCAGACACGGCATGCTCCATGCAGTTGACCACTTTCATCAGATCTCCATCGCTCATCTTGGGAACTTTGTCTGCCACGATCTTTAGTGCTAGGAATGAATGCATGAATAAATGAAAGAGCAGACGTGTAGCATATAAATGAAACACAACAAAGATGATCCAAACTTACAGCTGTTTAGATATTCAGTTCCGTAGTCATCCCTGACCTCCTGCGGCAGTCTGTCCCACAGCATCTTTACATTTCGGCTCAGGATCTCAGTGTCGGTCACGTTAGTCTTGAAGAAGCCCGGTTCAATGCACAAGACTTTCACGCCGAAAGGCTTCAAGTTCAACCTGAGCGAGGCAGTTCACTTTATCAGCACTTGTGTGTGCAAACAGGGAATCTTTTTTTGTTGACTGACAAATAACTGTGGGTTAATCTTTCACCTGAGGCTGTCGTTGAAAGCCTCCACGCCGTACTTGGAGATGGTGTACGGGCCTCCCGTCACGCTGATCCTCCCAAACACGCTGGCCACGTTGACCACCCTCCCTTTGGCCTTCTTAATGAGCGGCAGCACGCTCAGTGTCACTGCGATCACCCCATTCAGGTTGACGTCCAGCATGGACTTGTAGTCATCGATGGTCAGCCAGTCGCAGGGGGCGGAGGGAACGGACACGCCCGCGTTGTTCACCACAGCCCACAAACCTGGTAGAGGTCACATCCAGGTAACATATTAATTCAGTTTCCTCCTTCATGATTCAAAAGCATGGCAGTCAGTAACTTGGCCAGCCAAATTAGTTAAATATGCAACGGACTGTACTGCCCAACGCCCATCTAAAAGGACTGGCTGTTCCAATTGGAGACACAGCAATATGCCTAGCCAAAGTACAACAGCAGTATTTACTTTAAATGTTAATGTCATGAATGTTCAGATGCTGGTTAGATTTTAGCGTTAACAGACTCACCACGTTGCCCAACTTTGTCCTTGATCATTGCGGCGGCTTTGGCGACGCTCTCCTTGGAGGTCACATTCAGGTGTGTTGTGATCAGGTTGCTGGAGCAGGACTTCTTCAGGTCCTCCTCCCCCTTCTCAGTGAAGCACGCTGCGATCACCCGGAACCCCTTCTTGTCCAGGTGGCGGGCTAGGAGGTTGCCGAAGCCCGTGTCGCAGCCAGTGATGTACACATACTTGCTGCCCTTGTCGGGGACCCGGGGCAGCTCCCTGACCCAGCGGTACAGGTAGTAGAAAACCACAAGGCCCAGGAGGTACAGGAACATGACTGTGGAACCAAAACAAAACAAAAAAATGGAGAACTGTCAGATCTTAGCCACACTGAGCTAAGGAGGCTAGTATGCTGTGAATAAAAATAATTTACTAAATAAATTACTCTGTAGATTGAAATTATTACAAATCATAAACTGACTACGAAATGATGTTTTATAATAGATTAAGAACTATATAAACTAGTTAAAGTAGTTGATACTAACTAGTTTTAAGCAGTTAAGTAATTATGAGCAATTCTTACACACTGATATTCATTTCACTGATAATCATTTATTTTGATGTTTGTACTTTTATTTAAGTGAGTACTTCTTCCACCACTGATAAGCTCCACCTCTTCCAAGCACAAAAGCACATATAAAATACTTAAAAGTTTCTGGACACTGTTTTGCTAATAGACTGTCTTTGCGCCTCCTTTAGAGTCAATAGTCGTCTGGATCAAGGCAGGAAACGTTCAGCGACAGACTGAAAGAATGAACGCTTTCCTTATCCAGCTTCCTACATAGTTTAGAAAAAGATTAAACTTATCAGAGATCTGTTGAATGCATCAGACAAATCTGCGCAGGAGTGTTCATCAAACCAACCGTGAGCTTCGGTTCGAGTCTCTTCAGGGGTTCAGCTAGCGACAACAACAAGCCTCCCTCCTGCTCGTGATGTTTTGACGCAGAGTGTGCACCAAAGGGGAGGGGGGAGGGGGCGGAGCAAGGAGCCGTATTTCTCAAGTGCACTGTTATTACTCCATGTTACTCATGAACACAAGTCTTTTGCATGAAGAATTCTTTTGCATTTTGTGGTGAAAGAAGTATTCACACCCTTTACAAATACCACACTGTAAAACCACTGTTACAAAGTAAACAAGTAAAAGCATTCAAATACAGTCTGTAAAATGTTGGTGTAGAAGATGGCAACTAGTAACGATTTTCATTTTGCTGATTATTTTCTGTTTGCTTTGTAAAAATTTTAACACTAAAAATGTAGTTTCAGTACAATACTTGAGCATGTGCATATTTCAGCAATGGTTACACATTTATGAAAAACTACTAGAGGAAACCACCTGAAATTTTATTTATGATCAACTTTGGTATATGTAATTAAATGTATCGTCATTTAAACTCAACTCTTCACTGGTTTCTTAAATGCTGGTGTGACGCTGCAGCGCTCTGTAACAGGATAATGATCTCTGATTTCAAAGTTCACCCTGTGTTCACTGTCACGGAGTCTTTCTGCTGTAATAGGTGACGCCAAGACAAATGGAGACATTAATTAACTCGAATTACCTGTTTTTTTTTTTTCAATAGGTCCAAACACTGTCTCCTTACAGCTTTCTCCTCACCTAGCTGTTAAAAAGAGGAGAGATAATGGTGGCAGAGCTCTTACCTGGTGTGCAGAGGGCAACCTGGACTGACTTTGATCGATGAGCACAGAGTTATATAAACTGGCAGGTGTGTACGGCTGACTGTCCAACCAATCAAAGAGCGGCAGCGGCAGCAACAGCAGCGGTCTGTATGCTGAGCAGGTCTGGATGAAGCGGCACCGCCTATTGGCAGGAAATGTCATAGCTCAAGCCACATGTAAAGAGGGCCAAAGATGTCAAAGTTAAATAAATATGATGAATTGCTAAATAAGCACAATTTACGAAAATATTAATAAATGAAAATAGTCAGATAGAGGTTAAGTAAAGAACAAGTGTTACATTATGTCAGCATTCATTTTGTTGTATTTATATGAAAGATTCATTTGCAAAAAGAGACCTGATTTTATTTGATTTTCATAAATCACGTTTTATTATGCACTATTATGCATTATAAAGGGCTATTAATCAAAGCAGTTTTGGTTTATTCGTTTTAGAAATACTGTTTAATCATTATATTAATCATACATTCACCTCTCCATTTCCATATCGTGCTCTTAATATTTCATACAATTTGTCCTCTTGCATTATGTATGACTTATTACTGCTACTTGCTATATATTGTACACTGTAATAGTACTATTGTGCTGTGCTGTATGCATTGTATTTACCTTTGTTGTACACTGGAGTATTACATGAACACAAAACTGTATCATATGCTATCTTACTGCATCCACACATACAGAAGAACTGGTGGGATGTGAAAGTGAAGTGACAACATACATATACATACACAGAGCAGAGACTAATTAACAGAAAAAACATCATAAAGTGTCTTACCGAGGTTGTTGGACTTCTCCTCAGCAGTGATTCTCCAAGTCTCTGAGCTCTCCTGGAGGGACGGACACCATTCTTCCAAAAGATGTTCCCTCATTTTGTTTTCATGAAGGTGGTGGAGAGCGCCGTCTAACGTGTTTGGTTTGGTCTCCACTGACTCTTGAAAAAATGTCGAGGCCTTTAGCTTGCTGCCTGTTTGACTTTTTGCAGAAGCGCCTCTGACGTCGGCCTGTCTGCTGTGCTGGACTGAAGTTCATCACCTCTAGCGCCTCTCATCTTCAGAACTGCAGCAACTTGCCATCCAGTGACAGCAGGCTGCCGTCAAATATCAGATTTACACAAAACCTCTGCTGAAACCAAGTCAGCATGAACGCACAAAGCCCTCACAGCAGAGGAAAACAAGCTGCTTCCTATTTCCTCTCATTATCTCTGTGACTTGTTGACATCCAATCAGAGCTGAGACCTTTAAGCTCCTACTTTTCTAGTTGATGATTGTTGTGTTTCCTGTTTTGTTGAATATGTTTCTAAAACACTGCTGTGACTTATGTGAAACACACAGATGTTTTTTTACTTTTAACAGTCTGAAGACTGTGGCAACCTTCCTGTAGATTTACATGCACTCCTATGAGATGCACAGCCTCATTTATGGCATCAGATTAGCAAAAAATGTCTCCAGATTGCTGTTTTGGTTTGCTTTCTATGGCTGTGTATCCATCTTAAAACATCCTGCCTCTGTTGAACAAAGCAGGACGTGAAAATACACAAATAATTCCCACAGGGGACACGCTGTATATTTCCAATGCAGGGTGGGCCCTCTGATGACTAGAAGGTTAAAACTTGGTTTGTGCTTTGTTTCTTGGTATTTGTGAGATAACTGCACATCAGAAATACAGCTTATTTATTTGCTCAACACACAGGCCACTTTATCTGTCAGAGTGTGTGCCAAGGGTCACCTGAAGAAAATGAATTTACATTTCTACCACAAGGTGGCAGCAGAGTTGTTTAGTTGTTCACTTCCTCTTGTCCCCATGCTGCATTCAAGTACTCCCCAAGGACTTTCCCATAATAAAACTGCAGCCACAGATTCCTCCACATGTAAACACTTCCAGCCTGTACTTGATATGTGAGTAGAAATAAACAATACACTTATTTACACAGTGCTGCCTAACAAAATGGTATATTTCCACATGCCATGTACGCTTCAGTTTATAGATTTAGTATTTCTGATACATGTTCCCTTTGTGTTGCCTTACACAGCATTTATGCATGGTAGTAAAATATAAGAAACTTTTTTTTAATTACATTGCACCTTTTAAAAATGCAGTAACAATACCCGTTACAGTAAGACAAACCAAATACAAGCTAAAAAAATAATATTCCTAATTTAAAATACCAAAAAGCTATTGAAAAAAGGTATATAACTTGTCAGCTTACTGTTACGATGTCCTCTTCCTCTGAAACTTTGCATCGTGGACATCATCTTTGCCTTTGTGGTTTCCTGGCGGCATTTGAAAGCAGCAGTGAGTGACCGACAGCACACTAACACCAGCGAGTGATGGGTTGTTTCTAAGCATGCAGGCCATTCAGGTCATTCTCATCAAAATAAAAATCTCATGTAATTGAAGCGGCTGATTTATTGATGAAAATGAAGGTTTTCGCATCTCAAATGAATTAAATCTAATATATAAATGATTATTCCCATTTTTCAAATGGATATAAACAAACCTTCAGCAGCAATTTAGACTGGAATTGATTTTACCTTTGGCTCACAATTTGTACCTTCACTAAAAGAGGAATACTCAAGACATAGCAAAACAAACTAGATGCGCGCCGGACATCTGCGCCCTAATTCTATCTTCAATTTCCTCTCAGCATCAGCAATGTTTTCTCAAACCAGGGAATGAAAAGAAACATCTCTTTGGGTCGATGGCGTGTTTCAAAAGGTCAGCAGACATTTTAATGGATTATTAAGTGTGCAGGGAGCAAACAATCAACCTTCACTTTGCCTATTTCTTGAGTGCCTGTTTAAAACTGGCAGTATTTTGCTCAGCAGCGTGAAAATAATATGCATTCCCGAGGCTGTTGCACCTGAGGTGACAAATATGAAGACAGACGATAGTCTTCATAACATGAAGCTGCCCAGGAAGTCGAGGGCAATGACCTCTCGTGCAGAGTGTTTAAAAGTCAAAACACACTTAACTCGTGCTCACATGTGGAGTTAAACTATGTTGCAGCTTTTATTGAACAATCTGATGATTATTGGTTATTGTTTAAACATATCCTATTTACTGCTTAGAAATGTAACTTTTCATTCTTAAGAAAAAGTTAAAAGAAAATGGCCCCCGTACATTTTTAGAGACTTAATTTTAGGTTGAGAGCTGGAAGATTTTTTTTTTTAAACCAAACTAATATTTATTGTAATTTTAATAATTAACATTTTGAGATTGCATCTCCATCAACATGTTATTTGTTAAAAGACTAAGACTGCATCTCCAGCTTGATAGTTTAAAGAGCCAGAAGAGGAGTACCGAAGAGGAATACCAATCACAGCACTGCAAAATCAAACAGAAAATCACACACTGCTGCAAGCACATATCACATAAGAACAACATGATTAATACATGAGGGGGGAAAATATTTTGTTTTAGACCCGACTTTTAGATCATTTGCTGCTTTTGAAATGTCAGAGTCCATCAAATCCTTCGTTAAAGTCTGAACTGAGCCCGGTCTGCAGTCATTAAGTCCAAAAAGTCCTTCAGTCCAATGTCAGTGCTGACAACGTTTATGCTGTTTCCACTTGTTAGAATTATCCGCTCGACTGACTGACAAGTTAGTGTACGAATATAATTATGCAACAGATTTACTTTGGAGTTTTCTCTCTAGGTTTGATTATCTAAATTCCTACTTCTAATAATGATTTACTTTATGTTATTAGATATATACTCATTTACTTTATTTATATTGGATCATGACTATAACATATTGACCCTGATTCTTGTTGGAGGCATCAAAACAGAGCTTCAGTCTATAATCAGTGAAGATAATTATACTGAATAAAATAGACACATCTAGACACAATATTAGAATAGTTTTCCCTTTGTTATGATAACTCACATTTAAGAATAGCTTTTTCCTTTAGATCTGCGCATGGCTTTTGACACGGCTGTGCATAATTTTCATCATCAGTCACTTGGGACGGCTTTGTATAAAATAAAATAAATAAAAAACGCTGCATGCTAATCCAAATTAATACATTCAAACTGTAAGTGATGAATCAAGTGATCTGCAACGTGCCTCCATCACAGGCGGTGCCTTTGCTGTTGGTCCACTAAAGCTGGGACGGACGTGTTTTTTTCTTTTAAAAAAGACAGATTATACGAACTATCAAAGCAACTGAAGAATTGTTCACCAAAGCCTCTGGTCCTCCCTTAAATCCTATTACTCCCGGCATTAATCAGGACCATACGAAGCTTTGGAGAAATAAGCCTTTTCTACAGACCAAACACTCCTTCAACCAAACTGCTGGGTTTGTGCTGCTTCCAGTTTCTTAGTATTATCTGCCTGGCTGATTGGCAAGCCAGCGTAATAATCCTGTGTACAGTTTTAGAGGAACTATAGTATTTGATGCAGACTAACAAGTGGACAAGGTGTTCAAGTTTGAAACACATTAAAATATGAATCTGACAGTGAATGTCTTCAAACAATAGATTACATAATGCTCATAAAAGCTGCACGTTTGGCCAGTGGTGATGCAGAAACAGTGCACGGCCTCTGCAGGTGAAATGTTTGCCCGGAGGGGGTCACTGGCCTTTTTTGCAGCATAAACCGACAGGACACTTACCCTTAAACAAAACACAGTGACCTTGAGTTCAGATCGAGAACAAATAAGAGCATGTGAAATCCTGCCAAGGTACACAGTCCGACGCCCGAGTGATGAGCTGCCCACAACTACAACTAGCTGGGAGACACGACTGCGTGTCAGGATACTGGGCTTATCTGCAGGAGTACTGTTGGTTTAATTTGACTCTTCTGCTCGGAACCCATGATTAGTTTCAATCACAGATAAGAAAGATAAAACTTCTCTTAAAAAAGACACGTGTAGGTAAGTTTCTCTCTTCTTTTTGCTTTTATTTTTGCTCGAAAAGGGTAAAATGAAAATTTTAATTTTGACCTGACCCTGATTCTTCTGGACAACGCGCTTTGTTTTTGCTTTTCCTAGATGAGTCAGCATGCCGTCTGGATCGGTGAGATTGCAAAGCATTAAAAAGTTGGGACAGGAAAACCACAGCTATGACTTTTCGGGCGACGGTAATGCACTCTTACATTTTTGTTCCTATACTGTGAAGATACTTTATGAAACAGAGATGCTCTATTAAATATACATACATAATATACAGATGTGTTATTTTATCATATTTGAATATAAGAGTTACAAAAGTTGAATTATTCTTCTGTCTCTATGTTGCAGAACCAGCTGGCTCCTACTCGTATGTATAGTATTATTCTAAATTTTTTATATGTCACTTTGTATTTTTACTATATTTTGATGGTGTTTTACAAGAAATACTCATATTGGTGGAGGAGTATATTGTTTTTTGTTACCCTTGGGGTTGGTCTCAATATGGATGTTCTGAAAAGTGTAAATCAGGCTGGTGGAGGGTATTTTAATATCTATGCATGGTTTCACAATTTGGAGCAAACTGCAAACATCAGACAAACAGCATTATTAACACAGTAGGAACAACGGGAAGAAAACAGAAAAATAAAGCTTTGCAATGTCTAGCATGTCGTATTTCCTAAGAGGCGTCAGAAACAAAGTGTAACAGCTGCAACCTTTACAAGAAATATAGTAGCTGGAAAAGCGGAGGTCAGTAACCTTGGCCACGTGTACTTGTAAATTTGTGTGTAGACAGTGCTTCGTACCTGTGTTTGTTATGACTCAGGTGAGACAAACCAGCTCAGTTCAGTCTGCAGCAACACTGATGTATCAGAGGAAACAGGAAGGAGCAAAACACATGCTTAAGTAACACATCACTAATGCATGAGTCATGATGATTTAATGCTTGAATTAATGCAGCATGTATGATAAATTCCTGCAGCTTGCCATTAACAAATTATCAAGTTGCTTAATTAGTTATGGTGGCCCAGAGAGCTCGACACATTGCGGAACATCACGGAAGCACGTGCAAAAAGACCAGACACAAGCAAATTATGGAAACATCTCCAGTTTGACTGAACACTGTGTGCGAAAGTGGGGAAACAGCCAAAATACAGAAACATGCTGCAAGAACATGTTCATATAAAGTCACATGGTGCATGTAGTGTGTGTTTTTGCAGAATATGCTTTTTTCATCAGTATTTGTTTGGTTATGGTAAATGTTTGAACTGTAAAATCCCACTAGCTAACTGGTGATCTATTAAGCATTAACTAATTACACCACACACAGCTGATTATTCATTAATCCCAATCAGCAGGAATTCATCATATGTTTGCATTTAGCCATTTTTTCAGCACCCTTATTACAAAGTGAAGCAGCTCACAGTGCATTTTGTTTTTCTCCCCTTGCAGGACAACCTCCAAAAACAATGAGAAGTGAGTAAAAGATAGATAAAAGCTATTGACACTGTGTCTTATTCATCTAATTTAAACTCATAAAACTGCTCTTCTGCTCCAAACAGAGATCCGGGAAATGCAGAGCAACCAGCTATAAGAGTTGGCTTCTTTCAGCTGGTAAAACACCTCCACAGTTCTCACTCTTCACCACGTAACACCTTCTTTCTCCATCTCTACTTGAGATCTGTCCACTTAATGTGTGTGTGTGTGTCCAGTTTCGTTTTGCCACCTGCAACGAGGTGCTGATGATGGTGTTTGGGAGTGTGTGTGCGGTGCTGCACGGCTCGGCCCAGCCCCTCATGCTGCTGGTGTTCGGCCTGCTCACTGACACCTTCATCGAGTACGATGTCGAGATCAACGTGCTGAAGGACGAAAGGAAGGAGTGCGTGAACAACACCATCCAGTGGAAAAGGAACTACACCGAGGTCCTGGACACACCGCTGAACGAGTTGGACTGGGGCCTCATGAACAATTCAACACTGGAGATGTTCACACCGCTGAAGCACAGGTCGTGTGGGTAAGTGGGTTGTGAGAAATGCATGAGGTGGGCTTTTTTCCCCAACATCAAATATGGTGTAAGATGTGACATTAAAAGTTTCATCGTGTGTTTATGTGTCTGTGGTGTTGTGGGGATCATATATGATTCATTTACTGTACTTGTGCTTCTTTCAGCCTTCTCGACATTGAATATGAAATGACCAAATTTGCCTTCTATTACGTTGGAATTGGAGCTGCGGTGTTCTTGCTGGGATACTTTCAGGTTGGTCTGAAAATGCCTTTGTTTTCATACAGAGAGACTCATCTAAAATTAGACCCAATTTGATCATATCGACAATGAACCCCTGAAGGAAGTTGTGCCGCATCTGAAATCCTCCTGCTGCCTTGATATTCTGCCTACAGGCTTTTATTTTTCTTTTAAAAAGGCTGTTAATTGCATGCCATCAGATCTTCTACCAGTGGTTTTATTCCTAAGGCTCTTTCCCACAGACTTAAAAAATGCAGTTATAAAACCTTTTTTAGCAATCACCTCACTAGTGAACAATTACAGGACAATAGCAAACCTGCCATTATTGAGTCACTGAAAAGGCTTTTTCTCTAAGTGCTTGCATGGTCATGAATAGTTGTTTCAACCACTTAAATGCACTTAGACAGCACTTTGTACTTAAAAGGTACCAAATGAAATCCACTTAAATGCAACCATTGGTAAATTTTTCTCTGTATACTGGATTTTGGAGGTTTAAATAAAATTATTTTGCAGGATAGGGACTATTTTGTGTAGGTTAATACTGGTTTTGTAGAGGAAGCTGTTGCATAAACCCTGGTTACATCACTATGACATGCTCAGGGTTATTTTCTCAGATGTGACAAAGCTCCTCCAGAGCCACAGAAGATGATATTCAGCTGTTTTCTGAAGATGACTTTTACTTTTCATTTCAAATAGGCTGTACTTCATCATATAAAACTGGCATGATGGCCCGTTAATGTTTCAGACGTGACATTTCTCCTCTCGCCTTTTAAAGGAGGTCAGGACACTTTCATGATTATTTTATATCCAAGTACAACTAATGTCACCTCTTTTACAAATGCCAGATCTCCCTCTGGGTGACGGCGGCAGCCAGGCAGATTCAGCTCATCAGGAGAACGTACTTCAGCAAAGTGATGAGGATGGAGATCGGCTGGTTTGACTGCACCTCTGTGGGGGAGCTCAACACTCGCATGTCAGAGTGAGTTGGACACCGACGGCTCGACCTCTGTCTCGCCGAGTGTTTTGAAGTGCCGGTGTTACAGCGGCTGTGTGTGTGTTGCAGTGATATCAACAAGATCAATGATGCCATCGCGGATCAAGTCGCCATCTTTTTGCAGCGCTTCACCACCTTTGTGTGTGGTTTCTGCATTGGCTTTGTGAAAGGATGGAAGTTAACGCTTGTCATCGTCGCAGCAAGTCCTCTGATCGGTATTGGAGCTGGTCTTATGGCTCTGGTGAGACCTGACTTCTCTTGACTTCACCTGACATGTCATTACTTGTCGGCTAGTTTTTACCTGACAACTTGACTTTACTTCTCTTGACTTGACTCATCTTGACATGACATTATTGACTTGATTTCTGTTGGCTTGCTGACTTGTTGACTTGACTTTTATTGACTTCTCTTAACTCAGCTTCTCTTACCTTTAAATGACTTCACCTGATGTCTCATATCCATCGACTGTGCATCTGTCTTCTAGTTTGTGGCTAAGCTAACAGGGATGGAGTTGCAGGCCTACGCCAAAGCTGGAGCCGTGGCTGACGAGGTCCTCTCCTCCATCAGGACTGTGGCTGCCTTTGGAGGAGAAAGAAAAGAGGTGGAGAGGTAATCTGACGGATAATAGTTAAAGATTAACTTTTTCCTGTCTAAATTCAGCTGAGGTAAGCCTCTCTCCATCTCTACAGGTACGACAGGAACTTGATCTCAGCCCAGCGGTGGGGCATCAGGAAGGGTCTGATCATGGGATTTTTCACCGGTTATATGTGGCTGATCATCTTTCTGTGTTATGGCCTGGCTTTCTGGTATGGCTCCAGTCTGGTGGTGGACACTGAGGAGTACACACCAGGAACACTTCTGCAGGTATCATATGAGCAAAATACCAATTTATGTGTTTTTTGGTTCAACTACTGAAAGATTCTCACTGCAGAAAAAGGGGAAGTTTCCCTGCATCATAAGCATTTCTATACTTGTTTTATTTAAGCGGTTTTTAGGTTTCTTCCAAACCCATTGTCTATTTTCTTACATGCATGTTCAGAAATGTGTACAGGCCAGTAAATATAATGATATGACCTTTTCATTCCAGGTATTCTTTGGTGTGTTGATAGCAGCCATGAATCTGGGACAGGCCTCCCCATGTCTGGAGGCGTTTGCTGCAGGCCGTGGAGCTGCCACCATTATTTTTGAGACTATTGACAGAGTGAGAATGCTTGATGTCCTCATTTTTCCAATTCATTACTTTCATTGGAAATCGCTGCCTCTTACTGACAAGTTTCATTTTTTTTTTTTTTTAAACGTGTCACCAATCAGGAGCCGCAGATCGACTGCTTATCTGAGGCTGGATATAAGCTTGACAGGGTGAAAGGAGATATTGAGTTTCACAACGTCACCTTCTTCTACCCCTCCAGACCTGAAGTCAAGGTACAGTACATGCAGCAAATACTGAGGGTAGATTTCATTTTCACATCCATTAAAATATTGCCAAAGTGCCACTTTTGCAAAGGTGTCATGCGATCTCTGCTCAGATCCTGGACCAGCTCAGTGTTTCAGTGAAGTCCGGGGAGACCACAGCCTTTGTTGGTCCGAGCGGAGCTGGGAAGAGCACCGCTATCCAGCTCATCCAGCGCTTCTATGACCCTAAAGAGGGGATGGTAGGTTGGACACATGTTCTTACGTTCAAAACTGAACAAGCAGCACTCATGTAATATGCCGTAATTCTTTCATCAGTATTTCCTTTTGTCAACTCCTGAGATTGAAGATTACCTCGACACACTGCGGCTGCCGCCTCCTCCCTTTTAAGCTTTACTCTTGTCGTTTCAAAAATAACCATCCCCTGAGAGTAATAGAAGTACATGATAATCTGTTTCATTATTCAGCCAATGGGTCCTAACAGCCTCATTTTTCACTTTTGCTGGAATTATAGGTCTTTGCACACCTTGCTTCCTTATTATTTTCAGCTTCTAGAGAAGGAAATAGCCTTTTAAAACACAATGAAGGTTATGCACAAGACTAACAACCTAAGTATTTGAATCTAGCATTGCTGCAAAAAAACACATTATAGCAGCAATGTACTTTAATAGCATCATCCATCAATTTTGGCAAAACCAGCTGCTCTCTGTGCCCTCCATTTCAGGTGACCCTGGACGGTCATGACATCAGAGGGCTGAATATTCAGTGGCTACGCTCGCTGATCGGCATCGTGGAGCAGGAGCCTGTGCTGTTTGCCACCAGCATTGCTGAAAATATACGCTATGGTCGACCCAACGTCTCCATGCAAGACATCATCACTGCTGCAAAGGAGGCCAATGCCTACAACTTTATTATGGACCTGCCACAGGTGAGGTGGTGCAGAGGATGGACACCGAATGCACAAATTCAAAGCAGTTTTATTAACGCTGCTATTTTAAACCTGACAGAAATTCGACACTTTGGTGGGGGAGGGCGGCGGTCAGATGAGCGGCGGGCAGAAGCAGCGCATTGCCATTGCTCGAGCGCTGGTCAGGAATCCTCGCATCCTGCTGCTGGACATGGCGACCTCTGCCCTTGACAATGAGAGTGAGGCCATAGTCCAAGAGGCTTTGGATAAAGTAAGTCTGACTGCTCCACGAGCTGGATTAGCTGAATCACTTTTCCTCTCAGGTTTTGATCGTTGTTAACTTTAAGAGTTGGTGGAGTTTTCCTTTAAAAAGGGAAATGCTGGTGTATTGGATATGAAGTTGAAACAAAATAATTGAGGTGATCAATCCAAAGCGATGTCACAATAACAGATAAATGTACATTTTACTTTCTCTTTTTATGTCAGTATTTTAATCTAATAATGATGGAAAGAGAAAACTGTGCCACATTTAAAATAATAAGGTCATAAAATAGGACAATAAACCCACTTCACAGCCAACAAAGGATGTCACAAATGTGAAATCAAACTTAACTTGTTAAAGAGGATCTTCAATAATGTTCACGCCCCAAAATAAGGATTATTAAACTATCAAGAGATCTTAATGTGCTTAATTTCTTCACAGGTTCGAATGGGTCGCACCACCATCTCCATCGCTCACCGGCTGTCCACCATAAAGAACGCCGATGTGATTGTTGGCTTCGAGCACGGCCGCGCTGTGGAGAGGGGCAAACACAACGAGCTGCTGGAGAGGAAGGGCGTCTACTTCACCCTCGTCACCCTGCAGAGCCAGGGAGACAAGGCTCTGAATGAGAAGGCTCGCCAAAGTAAATCTCTCGCCAAGTCTCAGAAATATGTTAACCACTATACAGAAACTAAAGCAAATTGTGATCACCGCCTTTTATTGGATCTCTCACATCAGTGGCTGACAAGGAAGAAGAACCAGAGAAGCTGAGTCTCTCCAGAGCAGGCAGCTACCGAGCCAGCCTGAGGTATCACACAAACACATTCCCAGTCGCCCCCTGCCCTTTATCACTTCCCCATTTTCTTACTTGTGTTTAATATCCATTTACACGCTCCTGACTGTGCATCTAAATGGGATTTTTACAGTAGCGGCGCGTTGTGGCTGAAAATTGAGTTGTGTCATGGCGGAAACTGGCACCTTCATTTAATTAATTACCCTCCTGCGCTTGCTACGACATTTTGGAGCGTTTAGCTGACACTATCATCCTGAGCCACTTACAAATGGTGAACAAGCAGAGGAGGCTCGAGGTCCTCTTTCGACACCGTTACAAGCAGCAGGTAATGAGTGCAAGAAGAGCGTTGGCGGCGGCGTCAACACAGTCGAGTAGCTACAACATATTCCTCCATCCTGAGAACATTCATCAGCAGAGGGTGATGGAGATAGATATGTGTAGCTTAGGAGCAGCTTTAAAAAAAAAAAAAAAAAAAAAACTTTCTAAATTTTTTTGCAGAGCTTCAATCCGTCAGCGCTCCCGATCCCAGCTGTCCAATCTGATCCCAGAGTCCTCTGTCCCCATCGCCGGAGAGCTCGGCCCCAGAGCCTACGCTGTGTCGCAGGCAGACAAATCCAAGGTGTGTGTGGTTAAAGCAGGTCGACAAGTAACTACCTACAGCAAGAGAGTAAAACCACTCTCCTTGGCAGTGCATTTGTTCCTCAGTCCTCAGACACGGTTAATAGATTTGACTATACTCGCCTGCCGTTGTGCATTTGTCTGTCTCAGAATGCCTTCCCGGAGGAGGAGGAGGAGGAACTTGTGGAGCCCGCTCCGGTTGCCAGGATCCTGAAGTACAACATCCCCGAGTGGCCCTATATGCTTTTCGGGTCTATAGGGGCTGCCATAAACGGAGGGGTCAACCCTGTCTACTCTCTGCTGTTCAGTCAAATCCTGGCGGTGAGCTTCAAGTCTTTATCAGAAAGTACACAAATCAGGCTTGATTGAAAAAGAAAAAAACATTCCTTGCTGCCAAGTCAGAGATATGGGAAGATGTTTGATGATAATTACATGTATCATCATTTCATTGTGCTATTTTTTCACCATAAATGAACATTTTTTATACATCCATGTGTGTGTATTTGTGTGTGTGTGTGTAGACGTTCTCAGTGACGGATCCCGACACTCAGAGGCGGGAGATTGATAGTATCTGCCTGTTCTTTGTCATGGTCGGCGTGGTCTCTTTCTTCACCCAGATGCTGCAGGTAGAGTAGCGCTCTGATTTAGCAAGACTGATTGCTTTAGTGCCTCCGCCTTCACCCCCTGTTCGTGTTCAAGGTCGGGGGAAAGTCACAAGAGACCTTTTTTCTTATGAGGCAAATTAATATCTTCTTTGGATGAAAAGGATTTTCTACCTCCTGCAGAGGTTCTGCTGGATAATTGATCTTTGGAGGAATGACAGAGACACGATTTTCTCAGATTATGAATATATCACATTATGTTACTGGTAAATTATGTTGGTATTCTGGATTTAATGAAATACTCTCCATCTGTGCGTGTTTCCAGGGATATGCCTTTTCCAAGTCTGGAGAGCTGCTGACCCGCAGGTTGCGGCGGCTTGGTTTCCACGCCATGTTGGGCCAAGAGATCGGCTGGTTTGATGATCACAGAAACAGCCCCGGAGCTCTGACCACACGACTGGCGACTGATGCCTCACAAGTTCAAGGAGTGAGTTAGTCTTAGTGCTAAAATGATGGTTTTCTTTAGAGTAAGTGCAATGGTGACCGTATCCAAAATGTAATTGTACACAAATTTAATGACACTAATGAATTCTAATACAAGTCGAATATGTACTGACTGTATTTTGCCTTCATAGGGTGAATGCACGAGATAAATCCCACCAATCTAAAGAACAAACTATAAAGTAGAATTTAAAATGTGACCTTTATTTTGTTGGCCATCTTGAATTGTTAAACTTGGATGATTGAGTTCAGTCCGTGAGGAGAACAACACATTTCATGGCATCCTGTTATAATATTAAGGTCCTCTCTTTTCCTCTCCTCAGGCCACCGGCTCGCAGATTGGCATGATCGTCAACTCTCTGACCAACATCGGCGTGGCCGTCCTCATGTCTTTCTACTTCAGCTGGAAGCTCACGCTGCTCATCCTGTGCTTCTTGCCGTTCATCGCTCTTTCGGGCGGCTTCCAGGCAAAGATGTTGACGGGGTTCGCGAAGCAGGACAAGCAGGCCATGGAGGCCGCGGGACGGGTCAGATATTGTCGATTCTGCTGTGCTGCTTCATCAAAGTCTGTTTTCGCCCGTCTCTGGTGACCATTTATCAGCCTCCGGTCTGAAAATACCTCAACTGCTACGTGATATTGAGTGACAAGTCAAAGCATCGTCTCAATAATCCCGCTAAACTTTCAGGTGGAGGGTGACAACAGATGAGTTATCTACTGACAGCAGATAAGAGACAGCTTAACAACAGCGTCTATTTTAGGCTCCAGGTTTCAGTTTCTTCTCCTCGCTGAACAAAAGCTTTACCGCCCCGCAGCTGAACTCAGATCCGGGTATGACTGAATCTTATTAGGCGCTCCCGTAATTTGGCGAGTCAGGAATGGAGTGAATGCCGGCAGGCTCATCTCCTACTGGGGGCTGCTAGTGCTTAAAATGCAGCCGTGGTCCTGTGCTAGGTGAAACCTCAGGCCAGTACATAGAGAGCAGGAAAGTTCGCAATCAAAGAACAAGTCTTCAAAAATCAATTTTCTTCTGAACTTCTTTTATGGTATCTTAATTATTCCAACGCAGTAAACCCCACCCAGCCAAGTTAAGTGGATAAAGATGAAATTTAATGATCCCTGTGGGGAGAAATTGGCTTCCTGCAGCAGCATAAAATAGGATACAGATAAGAACAGAGCAAATGCTTTATCTGTATCAGATTCTGCTTCACACATTACAAAACACATGAGAATTAGGAACAGAGTCTATTCATCACCTGCCTTTTTATGGCTGTGTGCTCGCAGATTTCTGGCGAGGCGCTGAACAACATCCGCACCATCGCTGGCCTCGGGAAGGAGAAAAGTTTTGTGGACATCTACGAGGCCCAGCTGGACGCCCCATACCGAGCGGCCCTGAAGAAGGCGTACGTGTACGGGGCCTGCTACGGTTTCGCCCAGTGCGTCGTCTTCCTCACCAACTCCGCCTCCTACAGGTTTGGAGGCTACTTGGTGCGGCAGGAGGGGCTCCACTTCAGCTTGGTGTTCAGGTGAGTCGTCATTACTGCTGTCGACACACAGGGAACTCTGTCAGTCTCAGCTTCATATTTTTTAAGCTTGATTCATATGCCCTGCCCTCCTGGGTGAAAAACTTTTTAATTCATTACATCCAACTTCTGTTCTAAATACTTTTTTACTGAAAACAGTAACACTCATTCCTCACACCTCATATTACATAAGTGCATATTTTATATTATGAAAACTGTTTAGTTAATTCCAATACAGACATATGGCTCAAAAGCTATTGCAAAAGAATGACTGCATAAAACTGGATTTGACTTTGTGAATATTTTAAGAATCGTCCCTTTAAAACATGAAAAAAGGCACAGATGAAAGGTTACATTATGTTGGTTTCTTTTGCAGGGTCATCTCAGCCATCGTCACCAGCGGCACAGCCCTCGGCAGAGCCTCCTCTTACACCCCAGACTACGCCAAGGCCAAGATCTCAGCAGCGCGTTTCTTCCAGCTGCTGGACCGGGTGCCTCAGATCAGCGTCTACAGCGGGAAGGGAGATAAATGGGTACGAGGGCATATGTTATGCTACGTGTTATGTGCTGCGCCGTGGCATCGCACACTAAGTGATTCAGCAGGGACTCCAGAAGAAAAGTCTGATTTCATATTCCTTTATCGCTTTGCTCATTAATTTTACATCAGTCATGAAAGAGAGATGTTGTGTAGATGGAAACAGGAGACAAGGAAGGGTTTTCTTTTTTTCCTTTCATCACATGGTACACCCAAAAGAGAAAAAAACATGAAAATACCAGTACACAGCGCCCTTCAAAAGATTTGAATCATTATAAACAATAAAAAAACACTGATAAGACAATTGTTAGTATAAAATGAAATGATCTAATAGGAGAGATTTGCCTTTTGTGGACAGGAGGTGACGCCCTAACGCACCAGGAAACCTACATTAACCTTTGTTTTCTGTTTTTTTGTGTTTGTCTTTTTCCCCCCGCTGTGTTTCCAGGATAACTTCCAAGGGAACATTGACTTCATTGACTGTAAGTTCACTTACCCCACCAGGCCAGACATCCAGGTCCTGAACGGGCTCAACGTGTCGGTGAAGCCCGGGCAGACTCTGGCCTTCGTGGGCAGCAGCGGCTGTGGGAAGAGCACCAGTGTGCAGCTGCTGGAGAGGTTTTATGATCCTGACCACGGCAAAGTGGTGAGGAGGACACACCGCAAAACACTGCATCTGCACAATGAATGAGAAGTGTGTTATTAAAGGTTTCATAGGATGTACTGCAAGTGGTACAATTTTGCAGAACACGTACTTTCTATGTGTGTCTGCCATTCTATGCTTCTTAATATTTCTATTTTGCAGCATTTAGAGGGAAGTATTGTACTTTTTACTCGACTACATTTATTCAGTTTTGAGCTTTTTCTTACTAATAACTTTTCATATCGAAAACTTAAAATGTGATATACTGCTATAGATGTAACTAAGTAAAAGTGACAAGCTAAAAGAGAAAATAATACTTAAATTTGAATCCTTCATTAAAATATAATCCAACATAATGTATAATCATATAAAACTCAAGAGCTACTTCTCTGCATACAAAGGGCTTTCATTGTATTTGATATTAAAGCAAAGTTTTCAACTAATACTTAGTAAATTAGTGTGCTTTTATTTAAAGGGGATAACATGAGTAGTGTTTAGGCTTTAATACTTTTAAAAGCTTAAAACGTACCACAGGCTAAAAGTCAGAATATCAGCATCCGTCTCTTACAAGTAGTGGCTAAATAGCTGGAGTAGCACTTCAAGATGATAAATACCAACGCTTTACTTTTAATGGAGTTTGACTCTGTCATTGTTTTGGTTCAATGGCACGTCCCTGTCTCTGTTTCTCTGTATGTTACCCGCCCAGCAACAAACAGCAGACAGAAATAATTAGAAACCAGCAGATGAACCCAGTGGAACATTTAACAACTAAACAGACTGATATTTTTCACAGAAGATGAAAAAAACAAGCTTAAATGAGGATATATATTCGCGAAATGCTCCAAATGAATTTTAATGTTGCTCTGTTAACCATATTAAATGTACAAATGTTGTGATACATCAGTGTTTTGGTTCCACTGACCACAACAGGGGAAAAAAATCACTTACTGCAGATTTAATTCAAGGATAAGAGCCCTTTTTCTACAAGTGATACTTCTACAGATAGTATCAGGATACGTGCAAATGAGGCCTGATTCATAGTCAACATACTTTATTGTCACAGCAGATGCTGACCTTTATCAAAATGTCAGATATCCCATCCTGACATTAATAAGTCACATGTATAGTCTGCTTTCAACTTACACTCATGAGGTGCAGCTGTGTCATTGTGGAAAGTGACTTTTGTAATTTGTCAAAGTCAAAGAATAATTGCTGGACATTGTGTGCTTGGTGATTGAAGTGTGTCTGACTCTTATATGACTTCAAATCATTTATCAATCAGACATTTATGCTGACTTTGTGCTTTATTTAAAAAAAGAAAAAAGGGCACTCCACCAGTTTGCCTTTGTGCCAGAAAAGGATCCCTGCCAAGATTCAAATGGCCTTAATTGAGTTGGAAGTGGTTTGGAAAGGCGTAGTCCTGATTCTCTGTCGGAGATTTAAGAAGGACAGTATCACCTCTGCATAGAAGGAGAGAAATTACAGTAGAGATGGTATTATGATAGCTCATTAAGTGGATTGTATTTCCAGTCTTTGATTATTACATTGCTTTCTACTAATGGTAAAATCAATTGCTTCCTGCAGCTGATTGATGGCCGCGACTCGACCCGTGTCAACGTGCCCTTCCTGCGCTCCAAGATTGGCATCGTGTCGCAGGAGCCCGTCTTGTTCGACTGCAGCATCGCGGAGAACATCAAGTACGGAGACAACCAGCGGGAAATCGGCATGAACGAGGTCATCGCCGCCGCCAAGAAAGCGCAGCTCCACGACTTTGTCATGTCGCTCCCCGAGGTACAGCGGAAGCCATTGTGGGGAAGATGCAGGATATCACGAGGTTCACTGTGTCTCATAAAACAGGCAAAGAGGGAGCAGGCAAACACAACAGAGCTCATAAGCAGAAAAAGGGCGAGACAGATGATCTGGCAAATGGCAGCAGGAGAGAGGCTGGTTCGTATACACACTGATGAGGGACAGCTGTGCCGTGATGCGCAAAAGAGGATCAGGTGTGCAGGGATCTTATTTTACCAGTAGGAGTCCTCCTAAATGCCACTGAAAGTTTCTGCCAACAGTTTCCTCTTAAGAGCTGCTGGGAGCAACTTTGATGATGATTTTACTATCGCGACTTATGATTACAACAGAACACTTATAATCCATGTGTCCCTTCATTTATATCAGATAAAATACATGAAATCTCAAAAATGAATGAATCAGTGTCATGCAGATAGTCTTGCATACAAGACCCTAATTCTTATCTTAATGGCATTTGATGACCATATTTTTAACATGTAACAGACCCTTCTTGGAAAGAGAGGGTAAAAAAGTGAGGTGTCACTGCAGTAATGGTGGCTTGTTTTCATTCAAAGTAATGATCTGTGGAGGAATTTTAAGTTTGTGGTCTGAGGGGAAACTCAGCTGACTGACAGCAGAGATATTTCAAGTTCACCACCCGAGAGAGTCCACAGTAGAGTAATGCAAACCTTGATCTCTGGCGTGTGTGTGTCATATCAATGTGTAGTTAAAGAGACCTTATTCTCATTAACTGCACTGCAGTCGGAGCGACTGACCCAGTGTCTCTTTAAAAGCTTTGTAGTTTCGCTGATGCAGTGAGCCTCAGTACCTGCAGCAGCAGACTGTCTGGGAGCTGGTCTGAGGAGTTTAGCTGCAGTGTTGCTGGATTTTTAAGGCTATGATACTGATTTTCATTTCATTTTGGACCATTACATAGTCCAATACCAATATATACACTACACACTCTTGTGCTTAGGATCCTCTGGAGTGCTTCTAACTTATCTCAGGCAAAACAAGAGCGACGTTTAGCCTCAGGTTTTGTGGAAACACCCCCAGATGATGGACAAAGGAGAGAATGTCTGAGGTCAAGTTATGAAAAGATCCATTGAGAAAGGGAAGTGAAAGAAGGTCTGAAGGAGAAAAAAGTGTCCTGTTGACATGTTGTTGCGGTTCGTTATTATTTTGACAAAACATAGTGAAAGGTCATTATTGCCTCACACGGAGAAAGAATTAGACAAGGACTTTTTAGCTTTAGAACAAATCAGATGTTCAAAATGTGGATGTGACTCAGCATAATATTTAGGACTTTTGAAACAGACGTCCCTTGTTTTCAGAAATACGACACAAATGTCGGCGCCCAGGGCTCCCAGCTGTCTCGCGGCCAGAAGCAGCGCATCGCCATCGCCAGGGCCATAATACGTGACCCGAAGATCCTGCTCCTGGACGAGGCCACCTCTGCCCTGGACACAGAGAGCGAGAAGGTACGCTTCACTAAACCCTCCCACGAATCCGCACACACTTCATATCGCAGTACAAGTGCAGCTGCTTGATATTCTCCGGGCACGGGGAGCAAGAGGAGCAGGCAGTTAATTATTATTATCATTAACATCATTATCATTCATCATCTCTATTATTATCACCAGTAGCTCACAGTTCATAGCATCCCCCCAGTCGAGGCTCTTTAAGATGAATATGGTGCGCGGGCCTGTGCCGCGGCTTTTCCAGCACAGACGGCTGAACCGTGCTGGGGAGCAAAGAGGCCTCTGCAGCGCGCTGATGCACTGGAACATTCTAATGATAGTAATCAACTCGTGATTGTGAAATTGCTATAATTGTGAGGTTTGTGTGTTGGAGGACTGCTTCCGCTTGTGTGTGTGTGTGGACCTTAATATGTGTGTGTGTATTTGTGGCAGACCGTGCAAGAAGCCCTGGACAAAGCCAGAGAGGGCCGGACATGCATTGTCATCGCCCACCGCCTGTCGACCATCCAGAACTCCGACATCATCGCCGTCATGTCCAGGGGCTTTGTGATCGAGAAAGGACCGCATGACGAGCTCATGGCCCTGAAGGGAGCTTACTACAAGCTGGTTACCACGGGAGCACCAATCAGCTAACCACTCAGGGAAACGGCAGCCAATTAGCAAGGCAGCCAAGAATGAAAGGAGCAGGGTTATTGCCGTACGGTGAGGGAGGCCAGGACTGGATATATGCCATACTAAAAATCTCAAAGTATGAAAAAAAGTGTTGAAAAAGGAAAATACACCTGTTTACTCTGACAGTATTTATTTTTAAGTGGGGGTCCTGTTATGAAGAAAGGGTATTTGTGACTCACACACCCTCTTTTGGGGTATTTTAAGGTTAGTTCCTCATTGTCTTTCTGGTATGTTGGCAATATTTTATCTCTTGGACACTGTGTCGGTGTCAGTCACAAGCACCAAGGAACCGCAAGGTAGCAGGCAAGCGTGTAACACTTCTAAAAAGAAAAGGCCGACATGTAACCCACACTGATACAGTGGAGCAAAGCGTCCCACAATTCACAGTGCACTGCACCAACACAGTCCTTTGCTTTGTGGTAACGTGTCCATAAGCTGGTTTCACAACCCACAATAATCACCCAAAACAAAGAGGTCATGCTGGCTTAATAGAGTTTATATTATTCATGTCCCAACACTACGCAGTATGGCAGAAGCTTCACAGATGGTTATCACTTACTGTACTATTACTGTAACATAGGAAATCTGTTCTTTCTGCTGAGAGTGATAAAAGGCTCATATTCAGCACACAGACAAAGTGCCAGCTAGACATAACAGTGGTCTCCAAATGAATATATATCCTCAAAATAATATTGTGTTATTTGCTGATGTACAGTACTGACTATGTGCTTCTAGATAATTGAGTGTAATTGCTTGTATTTCTCCACCCAGAGTGTGTTTATTGTTCATTCGCTTGTAACTGTGATGCTATGTGGATGGTCCTATTTTTTTTTATGCTTTTTCTGTGAAAAATTAAATGAAGCCATCAAAGTGTGTGAGCTCGACTGAGCCATGTGCAGTATTTGCGCTGAGGATGACGAATGAGAGACGCGTGTCCCAGCGAACTCTGATAAACTGCCACAGATTTGTTGGCAGCGACTGAAAATACATCACAGACGGAGGCACTCGACTACTTTTCCAGTATGCTATGAATTCATATATAAGCCTATAACGAAACCCACCTGTGTGGTGGTTTGTCATTCAAACATGGACGTCTAATTTTTGACATTTGACTGCCAAAACCACAAGACAAACAATAAGCAAACATGGACATATTTAAGAGGATCATGTAAATCTGCAATCTCAATCAGTTTACATCAAATTTATGTTCAATTATTGTCTATTTTTTGCATTATAACAAATATAATCGATTATATTTACTCTGTTTTCAGACAAGATTTATGAATTGCTCATGCAGTTTTATAAAGGGGCATTTTAATATAAACTAAAAGGAGGTCAAAAGAAATTTGAATACTTTTTTTTTTTTATTCAATTTTTCAACTCAGAGGTATTATTGATTTCTTTGGTTATACACAGTATGTGCTTTACTGTTTTTTGTCAGTTTTTGGACTCCATAGAACTAAATGAGAGAAAATGGCTCCTGCTTTCAACTCACAACCACATGATGATAAAATAACTGACGGAAAAACAAGGGCAAGGAAACGGTCACTGTGATGGATTACATATCTCAGGCGAGTTTCTTTCTCAGCACCCTGCAGAAATGAATACAAATCACATGCTGTCTGGATGCTACGGTAGAAAAAACACACACACAAAGTGAGAAAGAACAGCATGCTTTGACTAAACCGTGTAAATGTACACGTGATTTGAATGTAACAGGGCAGAAACATGCAAAATCACTGGTGCGGCCATTAAATTGTAAACCAGGAATTTCTTTTTCTGGACGTTTGATTCAAATGACACCGTGATACGCTCATAATAAACAGAGAGGCGCCGTCTGTGTTGCTCAGTACCAGCAGAGCAAAGCACAGTCGCATTAAAACCTGCTCGCTCTGAAATGCCTTCCACCAAGACACATGTTGGGATAATGCATGGCGGGGGCTTCCTGCTACGTGAAGATAATGCTGGGTGGCAGCGTTTCAGGGCCGTTTACGGCGGAGAGCTGCTGTGGGCCTCCCCCTCTACTTTTTTTTTCACTTACATAAACTAAACCATGAATAAGCAGTTTGATAGCATAACACAGCTACTTAAGAAATCCGTGACTGAATGAATTCTTGACTCTGGCGGGGAATATTTAATCCCCCGCCGCCGCCTGATTCTCTCCCCCATGTTAATAGGCTTTGACGCCGCCGCTTGTGACAGCCGCGCCGTCAGAGTGCAGATGTCAGAGACACTCCATCAGTTAGTGGTAATATGCGATCACACCACACTGACCTCTGGGAAATTGAGTCTTTAATCACGACATCTCCAGACCCGGGCTCCTGGTGAATTAGCATTCCTCAGATGCGATCTAATCTCGCAGCTTCTCCTGCCAATTCATTCAGCGAGAGGACACTGTTTGACTTTGTGCCATGTAATGTCAGTGCAATTCTGATTGATGAAAACAGCCGCCGGAGGCTGACTGACGCGTCTCTGTCGGGGCGTCAGCACGCTGTATGTATCTGTATACATTTACATACACGAGTACAACAGAGGGAACAACAGAAGCAGCATCTTTCCTGTTGCTGGGTGTGAACTGTGAATGATTTTCACATCAGAATCAGCCTGCATGGTAATTTCTCATCAAAAGTTAAAAAAACAAAAAAAACAACTAATTCATTAAGCTCCGCAAGAATATTGATGGATGGGTCACAAAGTAAACCCACACAGGCTTCATCTGGTGCATTCACGTGGATTATTGTGTGCGCCCTTCATAATTACATTTTCCCTTAATTTCCCATAAGGGTAATTTATTTTACTGTTTTTCTGCCCCGGCCTCACCTACCGCGTGCCGGACAGCGGGTCTCTTAAGGATTTAAAGCGCTGACAGTCAAGAAGCCATTACAGCTCACTGAGAGGATGGCCAGCAAATTGGTTGGCTCGCAGGAGCAGTAAATAAGATGGAGGAGACCCTTGTTTTTCGCCTTGTCAATAGCTGGCCTTAGGCCGCTGGTGTGTTGAGTCAGAATTTAAATGCGGTAGAGGCTCGGGAGGAGAGAAGAAATGAAAGAGAGACTTTGCTTCAGGTCAGAGCAAGCATAAAGAGAAAGGTTCCATATTTAATCAAGGTAGCAGCTGGAGGTTACATCCCAGCTACGAGCATATGACTGAAAGTGTGTGCTGCTGCGTCTTCACTCAAAGGCTCAATCGCACTCAAAAGCTTTAATTTGTACATCAAGACTGTTGAGGAGTCCTCTTAATATTAATGTAATCCTGAAAAGACGTGCTTGACCTTTAATGCACACACAGAAAACAACTGGTGCGGTGAGAGTTTAACACAGCTTCATCAGGAAATTGCATTTATTTCTGCATAACTCTGATTCTAGCCGCTTTAACATAAGGAGACAGGGCCAATATTAAAAACTGCTGAGGTTTCATGTCTTCTCCTCAGCCTCAAACATCGTCGGTCCCATAAAACTGAAATTACAGCGGTCATTGTAAAATAAATCCACACTTGAAGATGTACCATTAACCCAAGGGGAAGGGAAAAGGAGTTACAATATAACATGAGCCTAATTTCATCATTACTGATGACAGTCATTACCATTAAAGCTTTTCATTATCATAATCATTATTGCAGCACCAATAACAGAGTAACTGTGGCCACGGGGAGATCAAGGGGCTGAATTAGAGGAGGACCCTGTAATAAGTTTGTTGTCATCATTTAATATGAGTGTGGAAGGATTCGGCTGGCTAATAAAAGTACAACATATTAGGGACCGAACATAGAATAAGCAAAGAATTGGGGATGTGCCTGCAGCAGGGTGAGAGATAACACATTGAAACAATGCCATGATAGCTTATAAATGGAAGAAACTCTCTGGAAACCACTAAAATGAACCTTTAGAAGTATGTGGCATTTGCCTTGTTTTACAGCATAACTCATGCTTAAAGACATGAGTTATCTAGCCCGCTCTTACAGGTAGTGAGAAATGAATGGCTCTCAGGCCACCAATTGACTGCAGGTTAACAGCGTAGAGGCCCCATCGCACCGGTTCTGCTGGCATAAAAAAGCAATGTTGGGATGTATAAAAATTCCTGCAGTGAGCCTGCTGCAACAGCACACAACAATGCACAGAAGATCTCATATTCTGGATATAAGCAATGCCCCAACTTCCTGCGCTTTACTAAATTTGGCGCCATGCTATTGTTCTGATATCCCATTAGTCAGACGGCCCAATAGACTGAAAAATGGCCTATTTGTTCAACAGCCCATTGAAAAAAGTCCCATTGCTCTGTCTGTCAATTTATCCAACTCTACACACTTTCCCATTTTTTGGACTATTGAGGTGCAGGACTAATGGGCCGTTGGAAGAAAATATACCACTTAATATATGTCAGCTGTCTTACATTAATGCAAAACCTTCTATCAAGACCAAATGATGCGATGGTAATAGCCAATTACGCACTCTGACCTACTGCTGCTGTACTCAAAACTCAAAACAAGACAACCTGCAGCCTTGGAAAAGTGCAACAGTGCTGTCATTCAAGGTGGAATTCAAAACTGGAAACTCGGAGAGTTCGCAGACATAAACACATCCGACGTCATGCCAACATGGCGGCACACACAGTGCACAGTAAATAGGGTAAACCTTTCAATGAATTTGTGCTATATGTGATGTTTGTGTTTGCTCTAATGGCTTAGTTTCAATTGCCATCCAATCGAATTGTGCTTGACAGGTTTTTGTGAGTATGTGATAACAGCCTGCCTCTTTTGTCTCTTTTAACGCCTGAGAAAGGAAAAAAAACTGAGCTGTTTTATTCACAAAGACATGCCCTCACATGACACTGTTAAGATCATAAATATAGGGGTGGCCCTGACCTTTGAACCTACATAAACAACATTTCAGAGTAAAAGTCCTCCATGGGCACTAAAAGATATCATTGTCCATGTTCACTGGTAACTAGAACATCTTTAATTTAGTACTTTAAAATAAAAGTGCTGCCACTGTAATTTTAATTTTATTGTCGGACAAAGCTAAGTCGTCTCCACCTGCTTCCACCCTTCACCAGTTTGATATCTAACAAACAAGAGTTGAATCAATCTGATCTAACTTGAACTAATTACTCCACTCTTGCAGTATTTACCTTTGAATAAGTAACATATAATGAATTACTGATCCATAACTTAGCCAAAGATAGCTGATGATTCACTCGCCAGAATGAGCCAAGCCAGAACGAATCATCTGCATTTCAATACTTAACTGACTTCTTAACTAATTAACTGCATGAAATGAGATCTTTGAGATCTTTGGAACATATAAACATGATGTGTTCACATGCAGAAAAGCAGCATGACATCCTCCCCAACGACGATAACACGGGTCCATTCATTGATATTTTCCTTTCAGAGATAAGACCTAACAATCACTTTGCACCTCCAAGGTGACCTTTCAGACGTGCTGGATACTGCTCAGCATGGAAACACGAATAACATTACGCCTACAATGATCTCTTTATCTCGGCTGTTACATTTTCTTTTTCAGCGGATACACCTGATAAAAATCATAATTGCGAGGCAAAGCATAAATTATAAATCATAACCTGATTATTGTTAAGTCTGAGCACACCATCTATTATAGAAGTACTCAAGTGGTAATTTAAGTTTCTTTTTAAAAGGCTTTTCTGGTATAAACTGGCTGCATTTGTTGCTCAAAATTTACTCTCTAAACAACAACAGGGACACGTAATTCTTAAAATCAAGGTGACTATTTTGTATAATGGATTTCTGGGTGTTTTTATTTTTTTCATTTCAGGGCAGAGAAGTGAACCTAGCTAATGTGCCATTCAGCATTTATGAATAAAATTTCCGCCACCTGCCGAAATCACTCAGTCACCCAGTTGTTTGTGTAAATCAAACATACCTCTGCGACCCGGTGGAGATGATTTGAACATCAGGCGGAGGATGAAAGACCGGCATTCTGTAAACACGTCGGTCTGGTCGTGCATCAGATCCGATCCGCGTCTCATACTGAGCCAAATCCGCTCTCTGACCTCGGATGCAGCCCTGCAGAAGAGCACGTTTCACATGTGAGGAGCCCACATTTCATCTCCTAATTCATTAGAAAAGCAGTGTGACACTGACTCAGTCTGTCGACTTTAAACCGGGTTATGAGCTCTTTGGGGCCTTTGCTCTGCTGACCCCAGTGATAAGAAAACGTCCCCACTGGGATGAATAAACCTGGGGGTGTGGGCAGCCACATTAAAGTATATCATGGCTTGGCGTTCGTGTGATTTGTTGCGCCTCCTGCATGGCCAATATTTCTCATCTCAGCTCGGCTTCCTGAGAAATCTCCCTGTTCAATCCCCTTGAAATAACCCGAGATAGCATTAACGTGCTGCTGTCTAAATAGTATGCTGTCTGAGAGCAAATTCTCAATCAGATACAGTCTCTGAACAGACCCATTAGCGGGATTAGTGAATAGCTTTTCAGTAAACGAGGCAATGATTGACCTTGCAGTGATACTCGGCTGAACAACCTGCGAGCCGGGCTGACGCTCGCTGAGTCTCGTCGCTCTGCACGGCTCTGACATCCCGCCAAGCGAGCTGTGAAAGACCGACTTGAAAGAATGACGGAACATCAGGCTGTCAGCGGGCCTTTGATAACGAAGTGTGCCGTTTGCATTAATACCGTGCAGGAACAGCAGAGCTCCTGTTTACCACCTGTGTTCAGAAATTCTTTTTGTATTACCCACTAACTCCACATCACTCTACCCCTGATACTAAGACGCTTTTTAGTTATTTTTATAGACACATAACATGCCCAAAAGTGAGGTAATTATGGATATACATCTACATTGAACCATCAGAGCAAAACAAGGAGCGAATTTGCTCTTAAAGAGATTAGATGTTTTTCACGCATAATAAGATTTTTCTCATGTTACAATGACATCTTCTCATTATCAGAACATACCAGGTCATGTTCCTGTTAAAACGACATACCAAAAATATTCCTGTCATTGCACCAAATATTTCAGGAGTATTATTTTTACTCTCCCCATTATTAAAAACAACAGCATAAAACACACCTGAGTAGAGTTTATCCAGAGTATGAGTTGAAAGTATGTAAAGAAATGATAGAAGAGATCAGTCTAAATGAAATATATTAATGATATGATAGTCAGTTGTCCCTTTTGCACACCATACATCACCTTTATAAAGCACGAGTGGGACTGCAGGTTTACTCGACATTTGTAACTGGACAGCATGGTGTTTGCTGGATAAAAACCAATAACTAATAATAAAAAAAACAGACAAAAGGTCCCAGTGTGAGATCTTCTCTTTAGATGCTCCATTTTGCTTCGACACTCACCAATCCCACAGAGAGAAATATATCATAAGGAGAGGCAGAGATACCAATATCTTACCCGACTGCGGTCCTGGCAGACCAGAATGCAATGCAGCCGCAAAAAATATTGTGTTTTGACTAACGCTTGAACCGCTTTCCACCTACGTGTACACCTACGCATTTGACCTCACAGCTGAAAGGAACGCCGTCACACCTGTTCTCTCTCTCTTTTCTATTGCTCTCCTGGGCCAGATGGTTTCGAAAAAGTTTCTTCTCCGCGAGTGTCGGAGACGAGAAAGTACAAAATGTTAAAAACGCAAAACAAATACATGCGTGAGTAAAGGATTATCATGAATTTATATAGATTATTGATAACAGGAGGATTGAAGAGGTGGTAAAAAGTTGAGAAAAGTTCAAACAATTTAGCATTAATTGATTTTTTTGGGCATTTGTTGTGCTGATTAAATTTGTGATAATAAGAAAGACAAAGACAGGCATGCTCTTCCTTCTCCTGTTGTGACTATTCTTACTTATCAGGTTGTATTATATGATGAACGGTGGGTCAGGTGGTTGCAGAACTAACAAAGCCACAATTACTTTAATTTCTACATGACTGAATACTATTACTATATTATTATAACTGTTTTTATGTAAAACAGAGCGATGGTCTGAGGTGGTGACCTTTTTATTCTGTATAAAAATAGTTTTAATTATAGACACCGATTTACATTGCAAGGATGGACTTCACAGTGGCTACAACATGTGTGTGTGTTTCTGCTGCTGGCAGGGTGTAATTACTGTGCTGTGCCTATTTGCATAAGTAATTAGTACTGACAGACAGTGGTCTTTTCCAGTGTTTAGTCAGCCAGATGAATGCTAACAAGAGGAAGGACTTACTGGAAATGCTGAAAGTGAGTGCTGGCTGCTCTCCTAATTCACTATTAACATGCAAGAAAGAAAAGCAATCCATGAAAAACCGGTTATAAAAGATGTCAAAACAGAAAAATTCAACACGAGCTTAAACTGCATTAAATTGCCAGCTCTTCAGCAGCTGCCTCACCCAGAGTGACGCCAAACGAGCCAAAGAGAAACTAAAAAAAGATGAACTGAGATGAAAAAAGAAAAAAAGGCAGATTAAAGTCAAACTTTGTTCGGCTGCAACAAAACCTCAAAGAACGTAATGAAATAAAGCAGCCAGATAACATGAAAGTAAAAGCGCTCTCCAGGTTCAATGATTACGCGTCGGTGAGTCGCCTCTTTCCTCATCCGAGCTGACAGTGTTGTAACAACCCCCTAAGGTGGGACAGCCAGTGGAAAGGGTGATTTGTCATGATTGGGTGAGTGTACGCTCCTTCCAAGTGTGTGTGTGTGTGAGTCGATATTACTCCAGGAGGGAGGAGGGGTGCTGAGCTGACAGTGACATAAACCACACGTGTGCAAAAAGAAAGGACGATAGTGAGCTGATGCGTTTGAGCCTCGCAGAGTAAGAGCACCCCACAGAAAAAAAGATGTCTGCACCCACATACTTTAACTTTCCCTCACTGTGCCAGGCCAGGTCACAGCTATTATGACCACAAAGAAGCCCGTGGCAATTCTCTTGGCAACGCTTATTGTGGCGCCGCGATTATCTCCCATCAGCCCTTCACATCCTCCACAATCCCCCACAGACACGGGCCCGCCGCCACTTAATTTCATTGTCGATTATCTTCCAGAACGCAGGGAAGGAGAACGGTTCTCCTGTGTTAAGTAAATTGGGAGCGATAGGAGGGAGGAAGAAGCCTCTGATGTAATGTCACAGTTGACCTTGCACATCTGACCTCAGGCTGCTGGGAGTCTTTTCCCCCCATTCCCTAAAACCAAGGATAAGGTATAGATAAACACTGGAGAGCTAGTTCAATCTAAAAAACAATGTTGATTTTATTCTATAAAATCTAACTGC
>JBAJHX010000011.1:7352900-7401546 GCA_037176925.1 Amniataba percoides | reverse complement strand
ACGTTAGCAACAGTTATTAGCAACATCGGCTGAATATCAACAAAACTGACGTTAGACAGAAAATATAATTATCCTCCAGGAAAAAAAATACATTACTAACATTACTCACATTTACTTTCTTTTTTTGTCTTCTCCGTGAGAAAGAAGTCCTTTAAACTGGACTAATGTTGTCTTTCATCTTTGACTTGAGTCCCGCCGCTGAGCCGGTGAAGTGGCAGGGCGCATGACAGGATGCTGCCTTGCGCTTTCAAAATAAAAGCACGCGAGTTACAAATTTAAGTTTAGTTAAGTTAAATATTTTTTCGTCCGTGGGATAATTTGTTGGGGTACAAATGCACTTGTCTCCAATATTGGGGGGACACATTCCTCCTGACCCCCCCCGTTCCTACGCCCCTGCCTAAAACACACACTTTATCAAGTAATAGCGCTTTCTCAAATCAGTTGTTTTCTGTTTATTTATCGCTAAAAACTTTTATCAGTCTCTGTAGAGGCAACATAATCTATTTTTTTCTCTTCCCTCTTTATCTTTCACCCAGGCAGACACACTCATACACTCACGTAAACAACACACGCAGAGCACCTTGAGTCGAGTATGAATAATGGCGGCTATTAATCTCCTGGACACTTGAGGTTTGATTGAATTTTCCGTAAAGTTAGCCTTGACACCGGGCAGGATTTTTCATCTATTCAGGCTTCACAATGCCAGTCATTTATTTATTTATCTTTTTTTTTTTTGCTGTGAAAATGCATTCAGCCCGGATTTGTGCAGCAGATGGAACAAACCACAAAACAGGGCAAGTCTATCACTGTAGGGGTCGCAGAGAGAGAAAGACTGATGGGGGAGATGAGATGATTACAGTGAATCAGGCAGAGTGAGAGAACAGCTGAGAGGGGGAATTACGTAAAAAGTAATCACATCAGCTGGAGATTCAGACCCAAGTCCATGGTGGACTCGAGTTTCCTTAAGTTTGGCCTCCCACCGAATGACCGTGTGAGTTCACTGAATGCAGCGAAACACTGATGAATAGACAGAAGATTTTGAACAAGCCCCATGTTTTCTCTTCAGCTCTGACGTTTAAAATCATCTTCCTGAGCAGTGAGGGGCTTTTAATGGCGATATAACATACACACATCATCTGATTGCCTCTGTTCATGCAGACCTATCACAACATAAGTAAGATGATGATATTTGGTAATTATGCAAAACCCTGGATTACACTGAATGACAAACTGAATCCTTTTTTTCTGCAAAATTTCTCACTTCCTACGGTCTTGTCTCTGCACAGCAACTACAAGAAAGATTGTGGTAATAGCAGATAATCTAACATGGAGGAAGTTCGTGCTACACTGCAAATTTGTCTTTTGAAGTTCACATTTCTTTGTTTTGTTTTGTTGTTTTTGATGCATGAGAGTAATGAGCACACACCTTTAGTTTGACGTCTTCCACTGTTTGCAGGCTCAGTGACTGTCACAGTCCAGGCAACAGCTAAGCTGCATCAGGTGCACATAATCAGAACAAATCAATCACTAACATAGAAATGGAGCATATAGAACAGGAAACCCTCACACTGATTTTAGGGATATTGGAGAAAAGGGAAATAAAAATGCTGATGTTTATTGTCGGTCTGCAACAGGACATGTCTGGTCGCTTGTATAAAAGTCAGACCCATTACTTCCTCCATGGGGACCAAATGTTGGCAAAGACCATGCCCAGTTTGGAAAATATTCCCAAGGACACTGGGCTGTTTATTTCACTCTGTCCGATTTATTTAATGACTCTATTATTGCATGATTCAGCACAATTATAACAGATAATTGCCAAGTCTACAAAAAAAAGAAATTATTTTGGCAGCAAAATGGCAGAAAAATAAAAGTATATGAAAAAGTTCCACCTTGAATGTAATTAGGATTCATGGTGGTACTCTGCTCGTCTGGATTAGCTCTGAATTTGTGTATCTTGTCAAAGTCTATGGTAATTCTGGTTAAGACAGAGGAATTTTATGTAGATAATACTTGGCAGTGACTTGAATATTAACTCCAGCACTGGTTGTTCTTCCCTTCTTGCCAAATTTAACAAGTAGTTGCATTGAGCTACGGCCAATTAATACATGTCGATAAATACTGATGTGCCATCCAGGTCAACGGGAGCTTATTTTTTAATGCATATGTATGTGCGGTGTGTGTAATGTTTCAGGATAAAAGGCCTCACCGAGTAAGGCACAAAATGCATTTTTTCCCCACATGCTGTTCTGACAAAGCATTTCGTGTTGACAACTTCGGAGAAAAATGTCAAACAAGTCAAAGAAAATGTGTGAGTGCCACCCCCCCCCCGACTCTCTGTCTATAAATTCATGCATTATGTTTCCACGAAGCCTGCTCGAAATAGAAAAAAAAAAAGCTGTGTTGTCTGTCAACAACGTGGAGCCAGCCAAACAGTCTCTCAGGCATCTGCTGTGGATTTCTCGGCCTCGCGCGGTAAGACCAAAATCAGACGGGAGGGAAACTGCGAGAGGTGGAGAGGCAGATAGAGTAGATGGAGGCTTAAGCCTGTCTTAGATTATCTGAGAGAGAGAGATGGGAGGGGTGGCTGGAGACATGGGACATGAGAGAAATGGGGCTAGAAAGTGAAAGGCAAGAAAAACAAATGGAGAGGGAGACAAAATGCAGACAAGTATGCAGTTAAAGAGAAAACGCAGACTGCCATTATTCTCCTGAAACACCTTTATGTGAGACTTTAAGTCATTTTGAGCCATTTATCTCCACTCTGCACATTTTTTTTCTACACTCATCTACCCGTCCTGGAAAGCAGCCATCTTCTCCTCCTTTTTTCACACAGTCTCTTCAGACATGTTCCCAGTGGCTTGTGTTTTGAAGCGCAAAATTGCATGCGAGATGCAGGTCAGGTGAGGAGCGAGATGGATGTGGTTTTAATAAAGATTAATTGCGTCCCAAACGAAGCAGCGACTTCCCTGCGTGGTTGATGGTAAAGTCAATGTTTAGACTAAAGGCACACAGACACGACGCGTGGACAAAAGTCACTCAATTCTCTGTTGCAAATGCAGCGCATGAGTTGTAAAAGTGACCAAACCTGATAAATCGAAGGCAAAAGTTAAGAGCAGTGTGTTGTAAGAACTTCATCAAAGTCAACGATCCGGTAAAAAAAAGGCCAAGAGGATACTGTAGAGGGCAGTGAGGAAGAAAGAAAAGTTGAGAAGAAGGAAAGTTGCATCATGTAGGAATAGTTTTACAGTTCTGGAAATATTTCACTCAGTTTCTTTTTTGTAGTTGAAGTCCTAAAAAATGTCTGATGATTAATATAAACATTAACATTCAGAAAGAGCTAACAAAATATATTTTTTCTTTAAAGTCTTTATGTTCATTTGCCCACCTTGGCATACAGTAATGAACTTTTTTAAATAACACAAAAGGGATCATGAAAACAGGTGCTGTCTATTTCATGGTCAAAGAAAACATAAAAATAAAACCCAACCTTGTAATAGTGAGAACATTTACTTAAGATCTTGGGATAATTAATTTGCGATCAAAGTAAAATAAGGCTTCACATGCTGAGATCATGAGACACTTTTTGAGTTTGTCTGCTGATCTCGCATCGGAGAAGTGGCCAAGAAAGATAAAACATAGATATGGAAATGAAATAAAGTCTCCGTCCTGGGATAAAGTTAAGAATCAACTGTAAAAGGAGTTCATGTTGTGAAGAAAGTTTGATTCTGTTCTTTGAGTACACGCAACAATAACTAATTAGCGATTTTCCCAAAGGTATCTTCGAATGTAGCTTCAGGCCTCTGCAGCTTCATTTCACCGAGCTCTAATTAAGACAACAAGGACTAAGAATCCCACATCACATTAGCCTGATGAAGAATGCAAAGTGGCCAAATTCTGTATCTCTGAGGTTTTGGAATAAATATTAATAACACTTCTTTTGTATTTTTAAGGAAGTCTTGTATCTTATGTATCTTTAATTGGCATTTTGTTCTTGATGCAAGGAAGTAAAATAAATACCAATGTGCTGGTTGCTGATATTTGGTAAATTTATCACCACACTAAACATAAGGAAACATCTGTAAAAATGTTGGCAGGACACTTCAGGCTATAAACATGATCAATTATTTCTCTTTGTGCTGTATATTTTTAAGCTGCAGAGGTTTTGGTCAGTTTTTATGATATCCCCATAAGATAAAGTAATTGACTTTAAGTAATGAGCAATTGAAATAATTCACTAAATGAGTATCTACAGAAGTATATAGCTAAAAGTAGTTGATAAATTTTGGAATAATGATATTGTATTGTACAAAAACAAAAGAAAACTTGACCTGACCCAATTAAATGTTGACGTGTTTGTGAGGGAATTAAAAAAAGACACTTAAATAGCATTAGTTAACACTGATTTATGAATGAATATGTATGAATGCAAGACTTACTCCACATCAAACACACACAACACACTGTGTGCCGTGTGTGCCTCAAGACAGAGAAATGAAAGACGCATACTTACCTCAGGTATGCTAAATAATAAAAACTCTGACATCAAATACGCAGCGAGCTTTAGCTGCTCTCCGAATCAAAAGACCTTGATATTCACAGGCCCCATCTGCTATTTATGAGACTCCACTTTCATGCACATATGCAAATATTCCTGCTAAGCTCTCAGCTGGTCATAAATATGAGCCCGCTGCTTTTGGAAAACGGTGGGGTTGTGCTTGGTACCTCCATCGGTTCCAAGAGATCTTCTTGTGTCCCGGAGCATTAAGAGTTAATTTATCGCTCACGCAATTCAAATTCTGCCTGGCTGTCACACTCATCTCTGTCAAGCGGCTGTGGAGCTCCTGCCTCGCGTCCTGATGTATGCTTCCTATTTAAATCCCATCTATCTGTTATGGATGACAGAAAATAATTCATGCTGCAGAAACACTGTCATTGACAAGGGCAGATATCAATATTAAGGTTGTGTTTTATACATCTGAGTCGTTCCGCAGCGAGGGTTAACTTTCCGCTGGTGGACACACTCAGAGCGGCCGCCATGCAGAATGTGACTGCCTATAAAACACCAAAGTGACAAGTGCGTCATTTATGCAGCGATGCAAAAGATGGACGCCAAAGTCTGGAGCTTATTCTGCCCCGCTGCCATTGATTTGTTTTGCAGAACAAATTTGAATGTTCAGTCTTGGAGGCAGCCGGAATCCCAAGAATCGACTTTTGTTTGATGTATATTTATCAAATGTTTAAAACCTGACAGACAGGACGAAGATTAATCGCTCCTCTGCTTTTGATCGCCGAGCTGCAACAAGTTTTGACCTTTGAGTCTGAGCGAGTAAATATCAGTTTTACAACCACGCTTCCTCCAGCTGGAAAAATAGTGAATGCTGCAAGTGCATGAATGAGCACGACATCCACATGTCACGTGTTCAGGCTCTTTGAGGTGACACAGAATCTAAACTTTTGGCAGAAAATAGAAGATAAAACAGACATAAAGCTAAAGCCCGCCATCCATGAGTACTGGCCTCACGCTGGTAAACACTTTCAGGTCTTGTTTCAGAATTACACTAGAAAATGTTGACTTTTAAGTCATCAAAAACCTTCGAAACTTGAGGGGAGTTTGTGTATGGGAGCATCACCCACACAAAGCCGCGCTGCCAAACATCGCAGCCAGCAATCAAGCAACAAAAGAACAAAATCCCAAATCACCTATCTCTTCAAGCCTCTCGCACGTCAAGCGGTCATTATCCTCCCAGGGAGGCCTCTGCGCCGCGCTGCATCCTGGCCTCGCTCCGTTGGCACGTTTCCTGCAGGGAAGAGAGGGTGGATTGTGTGTGGCGGCTTCCCCCTGCTGCTTTCAACCAGCCCTTTTTCTCTCACCTTGGCGAAACTGCGCGCGCACAGATGGCAAATTGCATGCCGCCCATTTACACCGCGGCCATTTCCTCGCATTTCCTCGCCTCTGTGCCTTGGAGGATGGGTCACGGGGAGGTCACGCTAACTGAGGGGCGGAGGAGAACTTATTTAGGGCAAAAAAATAATATGCATAAGAATGTGAATATGTATATGAGGATTAAAAGAAATGCTGCTTTTTCATGAGACGTTCTCTGCAGCGGGTTATGCAGCATTGGGAAATTTTCCTGCAGCACCATCTAACTCGACTGAAATGCCAAACCAAGGTCTACTCTCTGCCCTAATAGTTTCTTGTATTTCGACTCAAGGCTCCACAGGAATGCCTACCGACGCTTTGTTTGGAATTCTGAGTGTTCCCAAATGTCTCGCACTCCGCCTCGCTCGTTATGAGGTTCATTTACCACAAGCCCCGGAATAATCACTCGCTTTTCATTTTCCCCAAGCTTTAGCCTTTTAAACGCTCTACCACTGGGTTGTTTGGCCAATTACAGAGCAGACTTTCTATTACTCAGCATATTGTATCAAATTGCATATGCCATAGGGGGTGATCAGAGGAATGCAAAACACAGTACTGAGGATAAGAAGCTGTGAATAACAATTACTTCACATGTATACTACTGGGCAGACGATGCTTGTACATTTTTTGGAACAAAAATAAAGTCATTAGCTGATAACATAATGTGGCTGTTAGGGTTGAATATCTTTTCTTTTCCACACAACAAATCTACAGAACAAATGCAGACTAAACTGATACACTGGAATAAAACTGTTTCAATTATATTTTTGTTTCACAAACGGCTCTCAAAACTGATCAAAAAGAAGTATTTGACGTAAAGGCGCCAACCGGGAATAGTGTTATTATGAAGAAATCATAACAGCGCTGGTGTGTTTTCTGCCTACAAGCTCCCACAAGATTTTTTTGCGAGCAAAAGTGTTTGAGGAAAGAGCCTTTGCCACGAGTGCTTCCCATATTTTTATGTTTATCTTTGCAAGTACAGAACAGAAGACATTTCTCATTTCGTCGGCACCAAATCCCACAGGAGCGTCGATGCTCCCTCAGATGATTTTGATGCCTGGAACAAAGGGTTCACAAATCCAGTGCACACACACACACACACCTGTAGGCATCACAGGCTAGAGCAACCTAATTACTGTGATGTCGCCTGGTGCAAATTTGTCCAGGCTTGCCGACACGGAGCACACACAAGCCTACACACATGTACTTTGTGTTAAAGATTGACACAAGGATCGAGGACCAACAAGACCAATGTTTAATTTTTTCTGTTTTGGTGACAGCATCAAAAATTGAGTGTGTTTTTGTGTGTTTTACTGCTCTCACACTAAAGAAAAACCTGCCTCATTTCCTCTCTTCTGTTTTTGTGATTTTCATTTGTACCGAGGAAAAGCAAAAGCCATCAGACGTTTTAATGATTTCAGAGCAAAATCCTCCTCGTGACAGATAATAACCGTCACTAGCAGGTTCACCAGTGATGACACAGAGGCATTATTAGACTTACCAGAAATGTCCTGCTTTAGAGGCTATTCACCCATTACTGTCTTATTCCCAGGCTTCCTTCCTAAAAATAATCTCCATGCAGATGCAAGGGTGGTGATGATGATGATGATGATGATGATGATGATGATGATGAGTGCTTTGGCCCTGGTGATGAAGGACTCACATTAAAACAGATTAGTGGGCTGTGCATTGGAATAATGGTGTAATAATGGTCTTACAGGTATTAAACTACTAATGAAGCTGCTTTGATGACTGAGGCCACTGGATGTCTCCACAGAAGACAAACATGTCAAATCAAAGAGTCATTAAGGGAAATGAGTATTTTCGTGATAGAACTACAAATCAGACAAAAATCTGCACAGTGAGGGTGGCTGTCGGTTTCACCTGTGGGTTTTTTGCATTAGAAAACCATATACATTTTTATTGCTGCACATAAAATTTGTAATAATGCACCTGTTCACTATTACATTAAAGGTGGCGTCTACGATTCCCAAGAGAGCCCCGATCATCAAAACTCCATTAAGAAAACAACCATTTTAAAATTTGTTTGCTTGTGGTGCTGCAGACGGACATGAAAAAGCAATCCTTTTTATTGCAATTAAATCACAGGAAAATCTATATATTTTGGAATCGCATTGCTGTATTAAGATAGAACTGGCTTGTGTGACTTGAAAAACAGGGTGAATATTTTGACACACCAATGTTAAAACTGCTGCTCACCGGGGAAAGATGGAGAGACGAATATTCCCAAGAAACACATATGATCATGTGGTTAAAGTCGCTGTTGTCCACGATGCACCTGCACTGAAATCAAAGATGGTTAATGCACTGTATTTTAATAAAGACATCCATTCACCTCTGCTCTTGTTAAGACATTTTGTTTAAAAACAGCCGCCCAGTTGCCAATTACACAGATGATACATTTGATTTAATCACCATTAACACACACGGGAACACCTGCGTGGAGGAAGAGTGTGGCCGCGTCGTTTCCACAGCGGCGCTCGGCATTTGCCCGCCGGTGACGTGTCGAGAGCCTGGAGCTTCTTCAGACGGAGGCACAGCTGCTGCAATGAACGGCAGCCCCTAATGAGACGCTTTCATTTCTACGGCTCGTGTTTTCCAACAGTCGCGCTGAAGCATCTCGACATAATCTCCTTATATACACGCTGCTGCGTTCATTCACAGATTACGTGCATCAAATGGAACAGAATAAAAAGTTTTATATTGTTTTCTGTAATAAACACAATCTCAAGTCATAGAAAAGCGCTTTATTTAATCTCAAGTAATTGAAAAGAAGAAAGCACTCAAAAACTTAATATTTGTCCTCGGTGCACACTCTTACAGTACATCTGTTCTCCTTCATGTTCAAGTAATAGAAAATATAATAGTCTGCAGCCTGCACTGCCTGAGACAAATAACTGCACACTACACATTAACAGAAATAACATTCACTTGGGAATGCAAGCAGCCGATATCTTCACACTGTCCGGATACTTTTTTAAATACTTTTTTTGTCATGTGCACGATACAAAGAATTGTGGATCTGTTGTAAGAAAATATGTCTGATTCTGAGAAGAACATTAGAGAGGCAAACCGGTCCAGCCATCGATGCTCCTAAATCTCTCCTAGTAAGCGCAACACGATATGATCAGCCTATTTAAATGAGTCATCCCGCTGTAAACGCACCACGGTCCTCACGATGACGGCAGCTGCTGCGGCGCCAGACGGTACATCCAACATTAACACCTTGTTCAGAAAGTACAACAACTGAAAATACATGAGGAACATTCATAATTAGAGCTTGTGATCAACCCAAGAGCTGAATGTCTGGGTTCAAAGAAGTGTTGGCATTTATGTAATCTGCGGTTGAGTAATTGGGGACAGTTTGTGTCTTGTATAAATGAGTGGTTTAACACAAGCCGCTAAGCTTCCTGTCTTGTATTTTCCTATAAAAATCTTAGCGCTGCTGGCAATGACAACCAACCGGCTGAACGTTTTGCACATTTTTGGAAAACATATTTCCAGCTTTGTGCCTATTTAGTGAGTCTGAGCTGCTCTCATAAACACCTTGTAGTGAGGGAGGACAGAGAATACAGAGGAGTTTGCTTTCGCCTCGCATTACGGGGCCTCCTGGCAAATCAGTGGCCGGGACGAAGAGATGGATGCTTCATCAATACTGTTCCTTCAGCTCGATGCTACGTGCTGTACAGTCTTTGCCGATGCCAGTGATGGAGAAGCAGGTAATGAGAGGACATTCAGTTCCTCCCTGACTCTCCTGGTGGCGCTGCTGCAAACGGGCCTGCTAACATTTGAGGTGCTTCTTGCTGGTCATGTCGTTCCAGATGCGGTGCATTTCCTCGGGGGAGATCTGATGGACGGTGACCACCCGGCGGTAGCGGCAAAGGCTGTAGGCCATCTTCCAGTGGTTGAAGCCACTATTCTGGAAGGGGTGGATGCCCAGCTTGCGGAGGCACACGCCGACATACACGTCCTCAAGGTGCAGCAGCCTGGTGTGCAAGGAGGTCTTGTATATGAGCTCGGCCACGTCTGCGGAGAAAACGTAGCCGGTGCCGGAGCAGAAGGGCGGGTACTTGCTCTCTGGGTACAGATCCCTGGGCATGTACCACTTGCTGCGCATGTCTCTGATTGGCCCACCGTTAATGACATAACCGGTGAAGTACCTCCTCCTGGGCTTGGTGGTGGGCTTCAGGAGGTTGTAGATGAGGTTCTCCATGTTGACAAAGATGTCACTGTCTGTCTTGAGGACATATTGAGCCTTCGGGCAAAACGTGGCCATCCAGCGCATTCCCATCAGCGTCTTAAGCGTCAGGTTGTGATAAGAGTCGATAAAATCCTCCACCACAATGTCATGAAAGATCTGACTCTCCTGCTCCACCATCTGGTTGAGGACAGCATCGGTGCTGCGGCCCAGCAAGAAGAGCGTGACCACCCGCACGTCTGGGAACGTGCTCTCGTCACCCCATGTCTCTCTGATGGCCTGCCGGGCGTCAAACTCCTTGTGGGTGGTGCTGATCAGGATAACGAGGAAGGGGGGCTCCGCCTCGCACTTCTTGGCCTCGTTGATGAGGTAGCCAAAGTCGTGCGGGTTGAGCGAGCGTGTGCGGATGTTACTGAAGGTGGCGTTCTTGTTCACCTTAGGCGGTTTTGCGCGTATGGGGATCGTCAGCTGGCCCACGTAGGAAGTGGAGGGGCGGGACACACTCAGGTACCACAGAGCGCTGGCCCAGCAAACCACTGTCAGCAGGTATAAGCACGAGACCTTAGAAGGCATCGCTGTTCACTTGGCTGTTGTTACCAGCGGCAGCAGCGATGGGAACGTCGAGGCCACGCCTCCATGGGTTGTCTCAGATCCGGCGGCGCAGCTTGAGGCTGCCTCCGCGACACAGCTGACATTAATTTTAGATTAGGGACTTCTCTACTGTCTACTGCTTGTGTTGCGATTGAAAAGGAGCAGTGGGGAGATTTCTTATCATGTCCACGGCCTTACTGTGTCCCATCGCAGCTTGCGGGAACGCTCTCAGCTCTCTGTGACAGCATCTGGAAAAGAGATGAGAAAACAGACAAGTCAGTGGCGACATAAATCATAACTACATAATGAAAGCGCATCAGTAAGATAAGCATGTTGACTGGAGGTATAACTTTTAAAGTACCCTTAATTTCACAAAGAGAAATTTATGGCAGATTGACGTGCACTGCATATATGTACATGAATATTTATTTATTCCCTTTTCATTACAGCCCATAACATCAGTCCACAAGCAAGGCACTGCGCCACAGCCAGTTACCCTATCTTTCTATCACTGCCTCTGATAAGAGCTCTGTGGTCTGAAGAAAGTGAATATCCCAGGAAACTCTCTCCATTGATAGGGTCTGCTCTGCCTCAGCTCCGACCACTTTCTGTTTGCAAACGCTGTTTATCTCCCTCTTATCCCCCCTGGACCAGACGCAGGCTGGCAAATCAGAGCCACTCCGGCAGTCTGAGGAGAGGAGGAGGAGGAGGAGGATGAGGAGGAGGAGGGGTGAAGCAGAGAGGGAGAAGGATCAAGGCAGAGAAGGTGAAAGTGAAACGTTCTCATGGGAAAAGATTAATATCCACTTCCTCTCATTCTCCTGGTTTCCCTCCCCCATTCACTCCCACCGTTCCCCGCCTCACCCATCCTCTTCCATACCTCAATGTCAAGCCGAACGCGCAGATTTTGCATATTTTAACGATAATGAGCAGCTCCTTCGTTAGGTGCTGCAGAACTATGGTAACTTTTACAATCGCTGCTCTAATTGGACACACTGACAGACCATAAGGGGGTGGATTTAAGCTCTAAATGCGGCATGTGATAAAATGATTCTACTCAAATGCTGCGTTCTCCGTGCATTTAAATCTCAGCTTGCATTCAAATGCAGTGATGGATAACCAATTCACAGGATTTCTGGTGTCTGAGAGCCAAACTAAATCTAATCCTTCTTTACAAATAGACTTTTTTTTTCTACTGACACAATCTCTTTTGATGTAACAGCAGCTCAGTTCTTATTATGGGGAAATACTCTTTTTTTTTTTTTCCTCTTTATCGTGCATAACTGATGATGAACAAGAAAAAGTGATATAGATCCTATTAGAGATACTGAAATGTGCAAAGATGCTGCTCTGTTTTAAGATGGAAGGGCTGAGATAAAACCGGCTCCTTCTTTTTTTTTTTTTATCAGGCTCCAGATTTTGTCGCGTCTTTCGGGACGTGGCAACTCTTTTCATCAGGACTTTTCTCTTATCCCTGCAGCCCCTCCCACCCCCACCCGCACTCCCCCCTCCTCGGTCTCGACTACCTCCTCCCTCCCTCTCCTTTCCTTTCTGAAGCAGAGTCATCAATCTCATGGTCCAGTAGAATCCATCTCATCATGGCTGCTTTTCCACACCTCCTCCCTCTCAATCACTCTCTCCTTCTCTACTTCAGTGGGTGCTTGATCCATCTTCATATGTCTCACTAGCCTCCCTCCCCGTCTTCCTCTGTCTCATCCTCTATCCTTCTGGATTTTCATTGTTTTTGTCTGGGCAACTTCTCGTTTCAAGTTTCCCACACTCCCCTGGTTTTACTTCGTATCATCCTGAGCTACCTTTGCCTTTCTCCGGGTCAATTTTCTTTCTGGTGAGGTGTAGGATTCGTCTCCTCACGGCTCCTCGCTGACTTATTGACAGCTCCTATTGCAATCAGCCTCCCTAAAGCCACTCAATCTCAACTCACTCCACTTCTCCTCCTCTGACTCTCTACCCCCCGCCCGACAAAAAAAATCACAAAATCATCATATTCATCCCTTTTCCTCTGACCTCGCTCCCCCTCATTCCCTTCTCCCTGTTTGCGGATCGGCTTGTTTTTCACCTCCGCCGTTCTCCCGAGGAGGGTCTATTGGTTTCATAATCCTCCAAAACTACTGCACGCTCAATTTTCTGGAGCCCAAAATAGCCGATATCCTTATTTGGCAATGCACCTCACGAAATCCTGAGACCTAACTTCCCCTCAGAGCAAATTGAAAGACGGCTGTATCGTTTCATGCCGTCGTGTCACTTTGAATTACATTAGAGCTCAGCAGAAGTCCTCTCCTGAATATGCCACACTTCCAAGAGTGTATCAGGGCCGTGTGATCTTCGGTTGAAATTGTGGCGATGCAGCTCCAGCAGTGGGAAATACTCAGCAATAACAGCATTAATTTGTGGTTAGCAGAGACTAATTGAGCACGGCCGAGACAGACCGCACAGTCTACTGACTGGACAGAGGTTCAAGCACACATTTGTTTCCAGATGACGGACATGAGAGCCACAGAAGATGGTATCGATGTGCTTTTGAGTCTCGGACACCTTGATTCATATCTATACAACACATCATGATACCTGACAGGAGGTCTTATGAATATTTCTTCTTATATGTTGTCACATCCATACCATAAAACTACACAGTGGAGATAGTTGAAGACAGCTGCTGTGTGATTGCTTTTTTCACGTCCTCAGGTATGAAGGACAGTCCTCCCATTCAAGTGATGTTGCATGCATGTTACCATGGTTACCGAATAGACATAAATACAAACGTTGCATAAAGGTCACTCGTGAGATCACTTACGAGGTTGTTTCCTTGGCAGTACACAGCTAAAGGACTTTAAGGATTCAATATTAGTTTAGCCTTTAGATTCAAGGTAAAATCACAATTTAAACTAAATCAAACGGGCAAACGCACACAGGTTAGGAGTGAACCCTGTGATAAAAAACAGAGCGCTATTGACAAATAAAACAGGCCAAAATACCTCACTGGGCCGTGCATGTCAACAATGAGAAAAGCTATTGACAAAAATCTGAAAAGCTCTCTTCGGCCTTCAACTTCAGCTCATCTCTTTCAAGTCGGCGAGGTGCCGGGCTTCAATATCAGATCATGAGATTAAAGTCTGCAAAGCTTTATCCTGCACTGACCAACAAAGCTGCTGAAAACTTACTGAACCATGTTGAGTGTCAGGTTTTTAGCCTGATGTGCACCAAAAAAGCAGAACCCGAGGAAAGATGACTGTATTTTTATTTACAGGTTTATGAACATTTTATTCTTAATAGACACTGAACTTCCACCACTGTGAAGATACATTTAGCATTTGATTGCAGAAGTGTGTGTGATTGATGCCTGTGTTTTTCTAATTGACTGAGTTACCGCTCTAAGAGGACGCGGCGTTACATCGGTGAGAAACGGTGCCAATCATACGACAGAGGCCGCACATTAACTGCTCACATTTAGTTGAGTAATCACGGTTATCATAGCCGCTTGCGATGTTAATGCAATACAGAAATGAAGAATAGAACTACTACTTCTGCACCTTCATCAGCGGGAACTGTAGGTCATAGTAACGACTACCCTGCTGATAAGAGCAGTAAAACATGCCAATGAAAGAATGACTCCAAAATACAACATCGCAGAAAAAATAGGCATTAATGTGTGAAAAGCAAGAGGGGGAAAAAAACATTAAGGCGTAATAATTACAGTTATTATTAACACCATTCACAGGGCTTATTGCTAATGATCTGCTAATCTGGACTGGTTGTCATGACAGCACAGTGACAGGCCATAGGGGGAGAGCGAGACGGAGCGAGAGAGACTCGCAGGAAATGGTGTGGGGAGAGATGCAGTCAGCCTGCTGTACGCCGGCATTAAGTGCTAAAGAGTTTTGACTGTAAGCCCCCCAGGAAGTCAATTTAACAGCCTCATACGGAGCTGTGCTGCACTGGTGGCTGCTTCATTACGCCTCACACTGATCCGAGACTCCACATTGTGATCAACTTTGTGTGGAGGAGAAGACGGGCGCTGGAGCTACTTTGGTACAGCGATCCAGCATCCATTCAGTTCTTGAAAGGTGGAGAGCAAACAGACGCAGTGCTTTAATATCATCCCACATCTCGGCACTGAGGCGGCTGATTGATTGACAGGAAATTAACATGCAGCAATTTTCGCAAAGGATTAAGTCATTTTTCGAGGCAAAACGCCAAACATTCGGTGGTTTCCAGCTTAGCAAATGTGAGGATTTTCTGCCTGGCTCTGTTTTATATGACTGGCAACTAAATATTTTGGATGGTTTTGGATTGGTATTTTTCATTATTTCTGACATAGTATTGACAAAACCATGAAGCAGTTAAAAGGATACTCCGGTGACTTCCAAAAATCTGCAGGATTTGCAGCAGACATATTAAAAAACAGAATGATCAAACTGATGCGGCTGAGGCCTGAGGTCATGGTTCAATAGTATCTTATTGAATCTACCCATCAAAATCCTATCCTTTCAAATCCTTTAACAAATGAAATAGTCGGATAGTTTCAAAGACCAAACTAAATGCAGTCCAATTGTCTGTACCCTGTAGCCTCAAACAATAGTTTCACTTCATGTTCATAATAAATGTATCTGACACATTGAAATAGAAGCTGTAGCTTTTCTCTTTATTTTCACAAGCTACGGGATATAAAACTGTCACATTAAGGAGGCTAAAATATTGACATTCATTGCAATTTAAGAGGAAGATACTCTCGAAATTGGTGTGACGATCATTTCCATGAATTCCCTCGAGATAATTCACCGCTCTGTTGTTCTCGTTGATCTAAAGGCAAAGGAAGACTTCACATTAGTTAGAGGCAGCTGATAAAATCTGCCAAAAACGACTATAGCATCAGCTTGCACTGGTAAAAATGACAAGCCAAAGCTTTATTCTGCCAGCTGGGGATAACATCCAAAACACAACCAGCTACTGGAAACCATCCTTACAGAGATACCCTTTTTAGTCCACGATACATTAAGCTCCAAAAATGTTCTACAGTTCCCATGATGCAACACTAAGGTGTCTGTTTATTAGACCTCTTTGTCCACCTGATAAATGCCTACAACTTTCAAACCCCACACTTTTTTAATCTTTTAATCTTCTTTTTAATGAAGATTTTCTCTAATATATAGTCTCCTGATGATGTCTCTATGACATCATCGGGGTTACTTTCTTAGATATAACAGACTAAATCACTTCATTATTGTATTTACAAAAATGCATTTTGCGCCTATTTAATCAATTGCTTGGAGTGTAAACAGTAGCTGTGTCTTGTAATCGTTCAGCTCAGGGGTCACAGGAACTTATACAGGAATGGACGTGAATCGTCTCCTCTGTTTCTTTACAATTAGGTGACCTCTATAAGCCAGGGCAAAAAGCTCGAAGGCCTACAGAGATGTGGGTGTTTCAGTCTCGTTTCATGTTGGACCACATAATTGATTGCAGTCATTAGCGCAGCACAGAGTGACCTTGCTTGGGGGGGTGGTGGTGGTGATGACTGTTCTATATGTGAGTCAGTGAGGGAGGGAGGAAGACCAAAAAAAACTACACAGATGTGTTTCTGTGAGGTGGGTTAATAGACTGTAATGTCTGCTGCCTCTGCTACATGCATGTGAGGGATGAGCTTAGAGGGCAGACAGATCTTAAGGTAAATAAATCATTCTCCGAGCTGAGAGATGACACCCAACATCCAGGCTGCCTGCCGCAATATTACAGATTCAATGATTGGCAGAGGGAAGCAGGAAGCCTTCCATCACTCGCCATTTTCATGACTGCTGATTTAAGCAAAGCTGTCAAGAGGTTTCGTGTAGAGGGATTCTTTACATCGCAGCATTATGATGTGGTAATGGTATCTGAAAGTGAAGCATGGCCTCTAAATATTATTCGATAACCAACAACAGAATGGAGAGGATAATGGAAATAAGAAATTATTGCTTTTTATGTCTGGGGGAGGAAAAAAATGGAAGTCAGGACCAAATTATGCTTATCAAACACAGTTGCCACTGTGACTCTTGGGTGTGTGACATTGTCTTAGAGTGCCTGCATATGCTTTATGATTGCTGCACAAACAACAGCTTCCCTGGAGGGAGAGGCTCAAACACACTCTCCCCTCAACCACTGAAACAAAACAGACTCCAAGCCCAATGAGAGCTGCATACGAATGCTGTGATAGTGGAGGACGTGAATGCTTTGGTGTTGAACGGTCTGCTGAGCTTTAACGACTTTTTGGGATTTTAAAGTATCTCAGCTGAACGTATCAAACACACACAAACCTTTCTCTCCGATGCTAACGCGTCCGTTGCCCACGACTCAACACCTTATCTCAAGCTCCTGCTGCTGAATGTGTGATAAGCTCAACAGGAGGTTTATAATTGTCAGCCTCAGAAAAAACACACCAAACTGTCTTCTGTTCAGTGTTTGATCCTCTTTTCCTCCAATCTTCTGCCAAGTCTAAAACCCATTATGTCGGCTTCTAAACATTCAAAAGAGGAATTAATGCACGAGGAATTTAACGGCAATGTCCAAATTGGTTCGCATCCCACCTAATATGAGAGAAGCACAATTAAAATGTCAGGGCTCGAAGGCTCCCAGCGCAGCACTAGCTCTGCTTTTGTTTCCTGGATAATAAAGGACTCAATGATTGTTGTGGAGCAGCACAGCCGGCCGTATAGTCAGTATTACGGGCCACAGACTGGACACTCTGTGCTTAGTGCAAAAGCCTCTGAATGCAAAGCAGCTTAGGAGTGACAGAGGAAATGGGATATCAATAGCGGCCAACAGATTTGGCTGCTGTACAGAAGCCTGATGCTCCATCCCCACTTCAGTGCTGACTTGAGCCCAAACTGCGCTCGGGCCATATCAGTCTGCGGCCAAGCAGAGCTTGCAGAAAATTCTCAGCATTTGGTTTAACTCACTCAAAGAGCCGATGCCTGCCTCGAAGGACGTTATAATGATTGCCGAAAGTTTAAACTCGCTTAAAAGTCAGTTTAGTTCGCCGCACTTGAGAACAGACAATACTTCATTTCGTAGCGAGCTGTGACTCCTTCCCGTCTGGTGCTTCACGCAGGTTAAAACAAGCTGAGGCTACCGTGCTGGCGGATGAGTAAGCAGGAAAAAGACACGGGGCTTTGGTTCGGAAACGCAGCTGCATTTTATAATTACACAGTCAGTGTTTTTGCAAGAAAAGATGAGTAACTGGTTGAGCGCAGGTTCATTCGGTTTGTTTTGCAGTGTCACGGACCTTAATGAGAAACAGCACCGGGATTTGCTGAGGGGGTCCAGAAAGGAGCCTGTCACGGCAAACAGCGTCAGCCGTCATCCCTCACAAGACCTGTGCTCTGAATGCTAAGCTCCCTCATAAATTGGAAATGACAACTTGATTCATGCAGGTAATACATTTCACTGTCCGACTGGGTGACATTGCCGTCATACAATATTCAAGCTCGAGGCGGCATCGGGGTAAGTGGGGACGATGCTCTGCGAAGAAAAACTGGCTTTATGGTAATGCCGCTGTGGCGTATTCGGCACCAAAAATTAAACATTATGTGATAACAGCTGGCGAGGACATATGCTCGACAGAACAGGAAAACAAGGCGTTTCTGTGAAGGTGCTGCTGAGGGGAAGCAAACGTAAAACGCGGGGAGAATAACGTCGTAATAACCTTCATAGATCTGGCTGTAGAAGTCAGAGTTTTATAGTATTGATGAAATGTATCAGCTGTAGTCACTAGAGAGCCCAGGCGCCCGGGGCATGGCAGTGTTCAGCTTTTTTTAAACTTTTACATTATCCAGGGCACAGTTTTGCTGAGCACACACTCTCAGCAGTTCAGCAATGGTCTGCCTCACATCCGTGCACACACACCTGGGAGCTCCTTGGCTGCTGTACATGCACCGTTTGCTGCTCCGAGGCACAAAGCGTCTGCAGTGGAGCAATCTGCTAAATGCCTTGCTTAAGAAAATGGTGACAAATATGAGCTGTTAAAGTTATATTATTCAACTTTTTGCCACCCACTGTTGTTCTGCTGCAGGATTAAGACAAATTGAGAGTGCTGGTACTGTGGAAATGTCACCCACCTGCTCCAAAGATCCCTTTCTAATCATCTTCTTCAAAACTCTTGTCAGCAGAATGGCAAATACCGAAATCCAAACCTGTAATCAGGCCTTTAAACTTCCTAAAATAGCAATACTTCAGTCCCCCTTCAAAGGACAAATCATTGAGAAAATTGACTACCAGAATCTACATTTTCTAACTATTTTTTTCTAGGATTTTAGGATTCTACTTTTATTAAGTCCTGAAATAGCATCTGAGTATAACCAATGCACAGTTCCTATACTGCCTCAGGTACTACTTCTAGGAGAGGATCTCCTTTGTTTTCATTTAAAGTCTTCTCTTAAAGTAGCATGGAGCACCACAAGGACCATGCTACTATCCAAACTAACTAATTATCATACTTGTGCACACAATGACAGGCAAATCTAATTTCTAATATATTTTTCACAAAATGACTATGACCCCTTTGACACAGTATATGGATAAAATTAATGTCTAAAAATACATAACTAAGGCAATCATCTGTGGACTCTAATCAAGACCATATTAAATCAATTACAGCATATTATCATCTAAAAAAAAATACTGAATGAATAAGATAAAGAGAGATCGTAGGTGGCTACAGCTTGTATGAGATTCTCAAATCTGTGCATTTGTCACAAGTGAGACAAACTGTCACCCTGCTTTTATTCTGAAAATAGAGAAAATAGCAAAGTAAAGAAAAACAATATCAATGTTTTAAATCTGACATCTCCTCTTGGGGCTGCTGTTCATAGCGGTTCATTTTCCACATGCAATAAAGCATATCCATCAGCCCCTCTGGACTGTATGAACACAAATCAACCAGAACCACCAGAAAACATTGTTAAGAGGATAAAAAAAGGCAGCCTGATAAAATAGTAAGGAAAAATTAGCTGCTTAAGTTGGTCACGAGCCTCATCCCCAAAGAGATGGGAGAGCCAAAAGATGTGGATTATCTTAAACCAAGCTCATTGATCAGTATACATTTCACTTCTAAGACCCAAGTCGTGCCTGACAGAATATAATTCGTGTAAATAGAGCAAATCTATCTGCGATCTTGATCTCAATCCATCATCGCGATTTGAGGTGATACGATTATTGTCAGCCTTATCTTTCCACGTAAAAGATTTTATATTCGCCCGTGTCAGATAATCTCTGAATCGAGTGTCTCAGAGGACGCGGAGGAACCTTTTCTGTTAGACTGAAAAACAAACAGAGAAGGCAATCAATACGGCAGCAGCCTGCAGCGGAAGTGTAGACACATCATGTAGCGCCAGCCCCTCGATCCCTTCTCCTCAGCCGACTGTTTTCATTTAAACACCTTCTCTTCTTCCTCTGCTCACTCCCTTTCACTCGCACGCTGACCTTAAACCTGTGAAAGTGTCTACAAGCATCTTCGACACTAAAAGCGGCAGTGGCGGTCTCTGATGAGCTTGTAAATTCTCTGCTATTGATCCGCCTCTGGAGGGTCTCTCGGGGTGGTTCTCTGTAATTTTATTTTCCTTTTTTGTTACGTCCATCAGCGAAGCGATGAATCAGACTTCCACAATGCCGCGCGGGTATAATATCCTGGGGACAAGGACTCCCATCAAAGGCACCAACGCACGCACAGACGCACACGGAGTAAACATTAAAAAAGTAATAATAAGTGAGTGACAGCGAGTAACAGGCTGACAGTGAGACAGGCAGCTCGAAACGATCCTTTGGAAATATTGAAATCACCACTAAAATGACTATTCTGATGGATCGCCTTTCTCTCATCACGCTCCGCCGTCCATATGGCTGCGGTTTCTATGGGGACGATCTACCAGACGATGTGAACTGCATCTGTATTACGTTATTCACATGAAGTGTTTCTCTCCAAAAATGAGCGGAAAAAAAACAAAAAAAAAAGTGGCACTTTAGCTTGATGGATGGGACAGAAATTGAGATAAGTGTTCTATACTGAGCGCAAATGGGTAATTGAAGCACTTAGTTGATGAAATTAGATCACTCTTAAGCACACCATCCTCTCTACTTTGAGGATAATGAATAATGATTTGAGGCATTATTTCCCAAAAATGAGCTGGAATTTTAATGCAGTGTTTTACTTTAAGGATTTGTAGAATAAATCCCCCCAAAACTGTTTTTTTTTAAACTCACCTCCCTTTAGAGTTATGTAGCGATTCACTTTCTCTATGGTTCTTATTTCTACTAATAAAATAGTCACTGAGAAGAAGAAGGTGTGCCATCCAGGACATTATTCTACAAATATAAATCGTTGTTGAGCATGTTGTTTTGTCAATGTTGTTGACAAAATTGTATTCTATATCTCTGTCATATGAAGGCACAAGTTAAAAGATGGGTGACTCACAAACACCAATCACACAACATGGAGTACATTAAAAGATGTATAAAGCTAATGAACATATGCACATCCATGCAGCACGATGGCTCCATGTGACATCTCAGCACCCTGTTCTCAGCAGACGAGAGATAGCGGTGCATCTCTGTAACATTAAAAGGCCATATGCTCAGCAGAGAGGAGCTGCTGTGGTGCAGGCCTCAATTAGTACCAACACACATCTGCACACGGATGCACACAAATCTCACTCAATTTTCATTCAAACCTCCCACGTCGAGCTCTAAAATAAAGCAGCTAATTACCTCACAGGCTCCTTCTTCTTCACATTTCTACACACAAGCATTATTCACAGGAATTAATTCGCCTAAGAAAACACCTGGAGGGCACGAATGGATGCAGAGGATCTGCACTAGTCCAAACGTGTGCTGTGCGGCTGCCCGATGGCAGTGTTCCTCCACTGTGCTGCAGAGCTCCAGCCTCTATCAGGGGGCGAGGAGTTATCGGGAACACCATCTTGGCGCTGGCAGACGGGCAGAGCGTGGAACAGGCTGAACACATCCCATTATATAGCAGGGCGCAGACAACTGCACCTGTCTAGATAACACGAGCCACGCTGGGGGGTGAGGGGGGGGGGGGGGGGGGCACATGATGCAGAGGCAGAGACGATGTGGGCAGACACACTCGCTGTGTTTTTATCTGACATGCTCATGTGCAGATGCCCCCCCACTGTCGCTTCAGGTAAAAAAAATGAAATAAAATAAATAACCTTCATGTTTTAGGCGCACACACAAGTATCCACACACACACACACACACACACACTCACATACACACACCTGCTTGGTATCTTTGCTGTGTGCTCCTGTTAGTTGCTCTGTTGAACCTGAGAGCTGAGCGGATGCCAGATGAAGGGTCCTGTGGTAATTACCTTGTCTCCTACCTTCCCACCACACACACCCACACACACACACACACTCAGATGTATACACAAACTTGCCCACACATACACACACATCCCGGCCACTGCTGATGGCAGCACAGGCTGAGGACATGCAGCTTCAGCACTCCTTCCGGTAAATAACACTCCTCCTACTGAGGGGCACTGGGAACACCACGCACACACACACACCTCCACACACACACACAGAGTTTGAGTGCAGTGTCTCCAGAGCTCAGGTCTGCTCTGTACTGTCTCCCACACTGTGTCCACGTGTAAAGAAAATAAGTGCGAACAGAGGTAAGAAGCGATATCATCTGTACATTTGGACCTTTACTTGTGCGAGTGTGTTTTGTGAATAAAAATGGCTTCAGGAAGCTGCTCAATGAGGACACTCGAGACTCAGGTGATGTGCCTGCAGTGCACTCGGTCCCATAGAGAAAATAGGAAGAACAACTGAAATATATACATAATGCAGAATTTATTCTGCCACACAAACATCCACACTCTTATGCACAGCAGAGAAATAAATATAGCAGTTCTGGCAAGAGTAGCTGGTAACAGTGTCTATACAATGATATATAACTATACAGATTATAGCACCTCATCGATCCTATCTGATTATGCTCAGTTTTCAACCTTTAAGTAACTAAAATTAGAAAAAATATCACTTGTCTGATATGGAAGAAAGTTTTCCAATAGCAGCCTAATTAATGCTGACAACCTGCACCTACGAGTTCAAAGTGACACATTAATTAAATGTAAAGGTATCTGACACGCTGAAGGAACAGCTATAGCCTACACATATTTCACCAGTTATTCTTTCACGTGCCACTCGCTCCTGCTGATCCGGCATTGTTAAATCAGAATTTAGATTAAGTAATAATCATGAAACTTTCACCTGATGTAATTAGCAAGATAATATCAGGAGAAAAGACTCCTCTATGTTTAACTACTAAAAACACCAGGTCCACTTTAGAGCTACAATGATGAGATGATTAATTGATTAGTCGATAGATGGAATATCAATAAGCAACTATTTTGTTACTTGATTCATCATTTAAGCAAAGTTTCACTTTTCAAGCAAAGTTTCCAAACATCCTCTGGATCCTTTCTTGTCATTTGGACAAAACAAGATACCTGATATCGATGACAATTCAAAGACTATCTGATGAATCTCTCAACAAAGAAAATGACCTTCAGATCAATCAATAAGTAAATAAAAATAACTGCTGTTTGCAGCCCGAGTAGGCTAATGTTTGGAATTTTAACCAGTGAGAGTGACTAAACTGAAATAAGAAGTCTGCTCCTTAAATGCTTTCTACGTTTCTGAAAACAAAATGTCCCAAAATGCACTCAGCTTTCCGATCCCAACCCAACTCCAACAGCTATAATCGATCATTGGCTCAATGTGTCGCTCATGCGAAGGCTGAAGATACTTTCTATCTCACTTGTTTGCTTTTTGCTAAACATCACCCTGTATGTGTCTTTCTCTGTTGTTTGCGTCAACCTGCTTGCTTCAGTGTGATTTCACAGCTGCGTCTGCGTCTTCTTCTCCTCACACCTCTGACATAATCATGTTGTTGTCCTTTCTACTTTTGACAGACTTGTCAAACCTGGCTGTGTGAATCTACATGTCTTCCAGCGTTTGGCAGGCACAAGTCGTGGCTGAAAGGTGGATAATTAGATTTTTATAGAACGGACACTTAAATACATTTTGTTTTCTCTTCCCAATGCTCTAATCTAATTCATGTTCCTTACTTTTTGAAATCCATAACAATGTACTAGTCACAAATCCTTGGCAACCAATTAGAATGACTATACGGTAAATCTGGCCGCTATTAAAAACAAGGCGACAGGTATTTATATTTAAATGGTAAATTTGCATAAATGTGAGCGACGATTAATATCTGCTAAACAGTGAGAACATTTCTGAAAAGAAAGAAAGAAAGAAAGAGAGAAAGAAAGAAAGAAAGAGAGGATAATAATCCAGACAAAAGGCGACCAGTGGATGTCAAGGGAGGTGATAAATATTAATGGACATGCTCCTCTCGTCCTACCCCCCCCTCCCACACACACACAGTGACACACACGCGCGAACTTCACTATCCTGCAGAAATCACAGCGGGCACTTCAGCCGTTCTGATGTGTGTGTGGATGGCGTTATTACCGGCGGTCCGGCTGCCTCGGGCCCTCAGGAGGTGAAGCTACTATCTCCAGCCAGCGTGAGCTCTGGTCAGAGGCCACGCTGCTCAGTATGCCCTCGGTAAATAAATGATTCCACCTGTCACACCCGCTAAGCCTCAGCTTCACAGAGGTGAGACGTGGGAGAGAGAATGTCTTTGAGTCAATTTTTCTATTTATGTGCTATATATATGTATACATATATGTGTGTGTGTGTGTGTGTGTGTGAAAAAGAGAGAGAGAGCAAAGTGTGGATGCTCTTAGCGGGGCTTGGTTTGGACCTAAACCCTGACATAAATACACACTCTCGTTTTCATTGTTCTGTCAGCCTGTCAGACACAGTTTGGCTTCAGCATACACGGATGCACACACACACACACACACATGCACACAGGCAGAGCTGAGTGCAGTCCTCTCCACTTTTAACCTCTGGCAAACACATCAGTATTGGCTGGAAGAGTATTCAAAGAAGTAGTATTAACCTCAAACTGCGCTTTTGTTTGTGCCAGAGCAGCCCAGAGGAAATACAATAAGATCAGAGGGACTGGGTATGGTATGTAATGTGTGTGTGTGTGTGTGTGTGTGTGTGTGTGTGTGTGTGTGTGTGTGTGTGTGCATGAGGGAGGAGAGGAAACACAGCGCAGCGTGGGCGAGGTGTGCATGTTTATTAATGTGTTTGTTAAGTTCTACAACATGTATAAGTGGTTGTGTAGCCGGGACGCCATAATGCAACCCTCTGACAGTGTTACCATGGTGACAACTGCATCATGGGATAGGAGAAGGAAAAAAAACATAAAGTGGTTGTAAAGTTCAAATTATATGTCTTTAAAGAATGAGAAGAATGAAATGATATGCAGCCCCTCCACCAGCAGGAGGAAGATGAATATTTAATCTCCCGTGGAGAACCGGACAAGGTTAACTGGTGAGGATACTGGCTGTCTGACGCTTCCTCCAAGCTCACTGTGGTGGATCTCTCAGCGCCACTTTAATGAGAGCTTTTCAAACATTTTCACCTCCAGGCTGGGCATCGACAGAGGATCCATTGTTCAACAGAGGAAGGGGGGAAAAAAAAGTAGAGCGAAGAAGACAGGCAAGACAGAAGAGGATGAAGTGAAAGGATTAGAGATGAAGGGAAGATGTAGGATGGGGCAAGGGGGCAACCCTTAACCTCATAAGTACAATAGTTTACTGTCCCATTGCACAGAATGACCATAATAGATTTGCAGCGGGTTTAATAGGGTTGTTGATCAATACCAGTGACTCCACGATTATCTCGCCAAGTGCTGAGGCTTCAAGTTTCAACCCTTGTAAATAAAACACCCATTAGATGACTTAACACCCCTTTAAAGTATTTCTCTAATTAGGATTAAAGAGATGTGTGGCGGTGAGGTTTGGAGTTAGGCTCTAGACAAGTGAGCGTAGTCGTGGGAGCCCTCGCAGGTGCGCTGAGGGAGCGTGAGAAAATGATTGTTATTTGAGGGGGAAAAAATGCAGGAAATAAACAAAAAAAAGGTAACATCCTCACCCCAATATCTTAGAATGATTTATTCATGGCAAACATAATCAGATGCTAAGTTGGCTCCTCCGCTCAAGGTGACACCGGCTTTTGTTAAGTCGCATATTTTCTTTGTGTAAAACGTTTATTCATGGTCAAGGGTTGACGTCGACGATGGCCGGCTGCGACTGTCGGATAACCTGTTTCTTTGAATGTGCCTAATGATGGATGCTGGAGCTGGTTGTTTTAATATTATAATTCCTAGAAACATAATCATGTTCCTGCATTTAACAGGATAAAAAATAAAATAATAATGTAAATAAAAGACCTGCTCTCCCAAAAATCTTTTCACAATGCTCCCTTCAGCAAGAAAATAAATATATAATAACATTCAAACTGGCCCTTAGAGAAATGTGTGTGCGCGTGTTTACGTTGCAGTGTGTCAGCGATGACAGGAAGTGATCCAGTGGCGGTCTCACAGCTTATGACGGCTGTCAGACGGGGAGATCCATCTGTGTGATTAGAGGCCGGACCGGATGACTTTCCTCTGGGACGGATCGATCCGAGCTGAGATGACGACCCCCACCCCCCCCACACACACACAAACCCCCGACACCCCCACCCTGTCAAAGATAATCATTTGTGTATGTGGATACATCTGTGAGAGTAGCTCATAAATGTGTGTGGGGACCGAGCTGCAATGTACAATTTGTTCTATTTTTCCTAAATGTCCTTATAGTTATAAAAATAACAGGTTGCACTTAATTAAATATCATCATGATTGACAAAAATAGCAGCATATTAAACAGCAAATGAACAAAATACCTCTGACTGACAGAGCTTTCAGTGCTGAACAGAAAGAGATGCACAAACCTTTAAATTCAACTATATTTTCATCTGCTAGCACTCCTCCTCCTGCCTGCCTGTTTTTTTTCCCTCTTCCTTCCCCCTGACACCTTCCTCTCATCCTCCAGCCCGTCCTTGACCAACTACAAAATGGCCTCCATCAAAGCAGAATCACTCGGCTCCTTGTAGAAGTCACTAGGGTTTGGTCTTTCCAAAAAAAAAAAAACACAGCTGATGGGCTTTTACTAGAGGGGCACCATGACAGATGAAACCAAAGCTGCTTCCCACGGCATCGGTGATGAGACCATCTCTCTCTTTTTGTGCCTGTTTGCTCAGTTAAAGTCTAATCATTCGTGATCAATAGCGGAGTGCGGCGCGCACTGCTGGAAAGATAACTCGCGCTGATATGCCTGAGAATGAGATAATCCACAACTCATTTCTCAGTTTCTTTATCTGCTGTGACTCAGGCTCGTCCCTCACGTCGGCCTGGCTCGCTGCAGGAGGCTCCGAGCCTCCAAGGAGAGACGCCGACGCCTCCTGCAGCTGGAGATTGTCCCTCGCCCCGGCGGCCATCGTGACCCCCGACTCCGGTCGAACCTGCAGTCATCGCACTTGTGAATAAGTTTGATAGATTTACTCATGAGCCAAGAAGGTATTACAAGGCTCTGTCTGCAGCCCTGATAATCTATCTTTAGCTAAAGGCTTTCTGCCATCTTTAATTTCTAAGCCCTAAAACAAAACTTTTTTAACTCTTTAATGGTCTTGCACACGATGGAAAAAGCTTTGAAAGATGTAACAATAAGTGATTTACAATATCTATTTAATTTCTGAGGAAGGATACATACTGAACGTGTCTGTACTGATGATATAAAAAGTTTTAAAGTTATTATCTCTAAGACTTTCATTTTGCTCTCCTTGTGGTCACTACAGGTTTTTTCTGGGCCTCATTTTAGTTTAAGTTTCAAGTCATCAGTCTTTTCTTAGTTTTTTTGGCCACTTATTATAAAGTGTTGGCTGGAAAAAAACTGTGCAAAGCTTCACACACTGGCGAGGTGCAGAGCAAATCTGTTACCTTTAGAGCTTAAAAAGCCCGACTGTGCGCCACTTGTGATTTTTCTGGGAAAGTTGCTGCAGCTAGTTGGGTCGTAATGATGCAAACACAAGTGCTTTCATAAGTGGTCAACAAGTGTGGTTTTTAATACATTTCCTGAATACTTTCCATAAAAACAAATTGAGTAACACTATTAATATCGGCATTAATGTTTCAACTACGACTGTTTTAAGCACAATAGCAGTTGTGGACATTGACGTCATGAGCAAATCTGCTCTATTCTGTAAAGACTGAATCACAGAGTACAACCTTTTATGATTTATTTTAGTTTTTGATAAAAGCATCTTTTATTTCACTCTAACAGAGACAAATCTGTGCTGGTTATTCAAAGTGCTCCTCTTCTCTATATGGACTGACCTAAGTGGTCAGTTGCTTTTTATTTTTAGCACCCACACGAATGAAGAAGTCCAAAAGAAATACTTTCCCATTGTTTTTTTTTTTTTTTTCCCAAGGTGGGGCCGTTGCCAATTTCAGTGCAAACATTAACTCTGACACAGACAAACCTCTCAGGACTCAATGGCCATTTCTTTGAGTTTCCCAGCATTCTCAAGTCTTATATCTGTGTTGCTGTCAGGCCAGTGCACTTTTCTCTGCAGCACCTTTATCTTGTTCTGATAAAACAAGTGAAGACGAGCAGGGCAGGAGACCACAAAGAGAGGCGACAAAGGCTTATTTTCCTCTCCTCACTGCACCGCCGACCACACAGCCATGTAAATGAAAGTTTGTTTTTTTCCTCTCAGTCTTTACTCAACACCGAGTGAAACAGTTACCCTGACAACAAACTCTGCACCCACTCGACACTGAGAGAGGAAAAAAACAGTGTACTTGGGGAAAAAAGTGTCGGTTAAGTTGGAATTAAACATGTTTTCACCTTTTCACTCATTCTTAAGTACAGCTTTCAGTGTGCTCAGGCCGGGGGGCGGGAGGCTGGCGGGGGACTGGTCACGGCGGGAGAAATGGAAACATTTCCCTCCCTCTCCTGCAAACTCTCCACCTGATCGCAACATAAACATAGTCGTTCACCGCCCCCCCACCTCGCCACAAATTCATTTTCCTTCCTCTGTCCTTGAAAGGAGGACGTCTGAGAGGCTGTTAGGATCTGAACTTCTTGGTTGCATAACAGCGGGCTGCACAGAGGCAGCGTGGATGCTGAACTTGGCGGCTTTGGCCTGAATGAGGCACTTTATCTGATTGATTTTTCCGCTCCATCTTTGATGGAATGAAAAGTCGGCTAGGATTTGTTTCCAAATGAAAAAAAAAGCAGAGGGTTAGACTTTCCAAAAACAGTTCTTGTGAATCTCTGTCAATAAAGTAAAAGCGCCGACATGAAATCAACAGGTAAGATGGTGGACTCCCACTGACTAGATAATGAAAACCGGTCGATTTTTCTTTCTTTGGGCACTTGACTTTTATTAGACTATACTAGAGGTTTTGCACACTCTGTACAATAAATCCTTTGTGCTTACAACTTACATTTCTGACAGCCATTTTCAATTCATATAAGTCAAGCTGTGCTTTTTCCCACCTTCTAGGATACCATTGGTTTCTGTTCATTGTAGTCAAATCAAATCAAAACCTACAATCCAACTAAAGTGTCTGCCGTTCATGACAGAAGGAGAGTTGATTCGTTCATGAGAGCAAACAGTGCCCTGAGTAACACGCAACAAACCACACCAACATAAAATGTAAAGGTAGCTTCTGGCAGAAAGTGAATTCAATTTTTCTTCAGTCTATTTCTAGCTGATGTTAATAACTCATGTGATCAGCTGGTGTGTCTTAAATACGCGCCAGTACCAAAACAAACAGCACTACACCTCTGCAGATAATGTAATGGAAAATTGTAAAGTATTAAAAAGTATTATTTACTGCTGCTGTTAATAAAGATTTCAATTGACATAGTATTTTTCTTGCTAGGTTTCCGTCAGTTCAGCTTTTTCTACTCCAGTTAATCCACTTCCCTCTCTGTACCACTTTAACCACATGCAAAAAGAAGCTATTCTTTTTATGTCTTTGTCTTCATCGGTCGCATGTTTTCATGCAAAAGGAGCTTTATGCACAAACTAATCAGAACTCATGATTTGATTATGCAGGATTGGTGTGTGTAGTACAAATTAAATCAACTGTTACTTTCATGAGAAGCGTCAAGAAATATGTAAGATCTAACAATCTTCTGGCATCCAATTGTGTCTTTTAATTGCGTCTTTTCTGAGCGCTGCACTCAAACCATAAAGACCACAGTGATTAACGCTTAATACTGTGGGGCTTCATTTGTTACCATTCAATAAGCAGGCCCACATTGTAGCTTTCATTAAAGCCCTAATTAAAAACACCCATAGTCAATGTTAAGAGTTTACAGATCATCTTTCCATCAGTTTAATTAGGCTGACTGCTACTTGCTACAGTGCTCATTGTAATTTCATTTAATTAAGGCAAGCACTGATAGATGAACTTGTGGTGAGAAGAATAAAGGTTGGAGAATCTGCGCTTGATGGATTTTTGATCAGAAGGAAGGCGGAAAAGTGACATTTTATTTCGTTTCCAGGGGACAGCTGTGGCGAGAGCGAAAATGAGACTGAAATGGAAAAAAAATGAAATAAGAAAGATCGCGTTAAAGGAATAGCCGAACATGTTGGGAAATGCGCTTATTTGCATTCTTACCAAGAGTTACGTGACGAGACTGAGACTGCTCCAGTGGCTGTGCACTAAGATATGAAGCCACAGCCAGATTCTTAGCCTAGCATAACTCATTTCAAACCAACCAACCTCGGTTTTATGACATTTCTGGCAAAATCTTGCAGGGAAATAATTAAATTTCAGTGCAATCGCCACAATCAATGACTCAGTGGTGGGGTGAAGTAAATAAAAAAAATAGTTCTGTTCAGCTTGGGGTGAAAAAAAGTGATAAATAAACTCTAATTAACTACTGTGTGTGTGATATTCTGTATGTAGGTGGGTCTGATGTCAGGGCACAGAAACTGAACTGAAAGTTTTGGGACTCCTAGGTGACTTTCATCTTATTATCTAACTCATGCATGACTGAACACACAAAAAAATAAAGCAAACTGAAACTGCTGATTAATACAACTGAGCGCAACACACTTGTCATTTGAATAAAAAGAACACAAGACCGGGCGTAAATCGTGAAACTATAAATGTGAAATCTGTGAGGGCTTTATCGCACTGCTCTTATGATTCACACTGGAGGCGGCAGACTGTGTGTGTGTGTGTGTGTGTGTGTGTGTGTGTGTGTGTGTGTAGACTGTCAGATTTTACAGCTGGGAGTTAAGGACCTGCTATCTGTTTAAAGTTGACGTCTCTACAATGCGCATTTGTATCCCACCCCCCTGTTGTTTTAGTGCCCACGAGGAGTTTATGGCTCGAGCATCAGCTGTATCAGGTGATGCATCTAAAGGTGCGACTTGGAGTCATCTGTCTTCCCACTGCTGGGCGGAAAGGTTATGCTGTTACAACCAGATACGGCAGATTTGTTAATTATTCACAAAACCTCTATCTTTTTCTTTTTTTTTGAAAAGCATGCTATCCCGGTGATACAGAGCTCGTTCTCTTTCAGCCCGACGAGCAAGCGAGCAGCAGACACTCAATATCTCCCGGCACATGTAATCCAATAACTTCATGTACGGACAGCATCAGCTCTCACAGGGGAGGCAAGCCGCTGAGGGTGTAAATCTACCAGTCTGCGATTGCTTAGCTGCACCATACGCTGCATGAGCCAGCCACACACACACACACACACACACACACACACACACACACACACACACACACACACACACACACACACACACATATATATATCCAGGGCTCAGGAGTTAAGTCAGGATTGGGATGCCTTTGGATTCAAAATAACCATAAAGACAATAGTTAATCTGACTTATCGCTTTGGATGTGCACTGAAGATACTTTACTGTAAATAAAGTATTTTTATGAGAGGAGCTGAGGATTTATTTGTAGACCGCGTGTGTGCCCAGAATTTATTTACAGCTCAGGCTTTCCATTTGTACGTTCGGTGTGGTGAATACTTTATTGTTTGCGTTCTTAGTCTCATCTATCAAGTTCATGGATTACTTTTTATGCGTAGTTTTCACTGTTTCTAGCATCAAAGAGCTGCGGTTCCCAGGTGGTATTATTAAATGTTATGAGCTTGCACGTTTAAATGTGACTGACGGTGCGATAAAGGATTAAGAGAGACATCAACAGGATTGTTTCTTTACATTTTGGTGCCTTAGGCCAAACATCTATTGTTTCCACTGAGGGACCAATCATTTCGCAGACAGTCTTGATTTAATCATTTAGTCTATCAGCTTGTACATTTAGATCTACACCTGTGTCTCTGTTAGGACATTATCTGATTATTGTGCAGGGGTGTCTGACTCAATAAAGATGATGTAGGTATTATCAATATGTGACTTTCACATATCTGATGCCTTAGGATCCAATATTTTCTGACACTACACAAGTTACAGCACACACCCCAGCCTCCTTTAAAAATAGTACATCAATTTTGACATGCTTAGCAGCTGAATAGCTCTGTATCGATAAAACACAACCTGCATCATAGGTTTCCTCTAAAAGTGCACTCTGTTTCTGTTTACATTTGGCGTTGCTCATCAAAGAGTGCATCCTTGAGGCCTGACAAATGTGTTAGTGCTTCTGCTTAAAAAGTCCTCCTTGCTGCATGAATGTGCGTTCATAAAGATACTGCCCACAGCACCGTCCGCGGTCAAACGCTCCTGAGGGTGCCTTTAACGGTTTCCTATAATATTTCAGATGAGATTATGTGGTATTGTTTTATAACAGCCATAGAGAGAGGACAGCAGTGTAGACTGGTCGTAGCAGGGCGGTCTCAAGAGGATTTTGCATTCATAACATACAGCAGTTCAGACGCTACGGTTCACATGCAAATTGTCACCGAAATGTCAAAACAACTTTGACATCTAAAGTGGATATACTGCTCACTCTCACGACACAGCAACCCGTTCAACAGCCTCATCTCGGCTTTTGAACGTAACATCGTGCGACACAGCGTTTGCAGAGCATACTTAAACCGCTTCATCAGTCACATCCCCGCATGCGTGGTTTGAAAAAAAAATTAGGTGCAAGGTCGCAAAATGTGCAGCAGCGAGCAGATTCGCTTCACGACAGGTCTGTGACGGCGAGCGTCAGCGCCCAGCAGAGTGCCCCCCTGTCGATCCATCCCGCAGACTCCTCTCAGCATCAAGTGTGGTTTATTTAACAGCACCCGCTGTGACGAACTTTAAAATATTTTTTGGGCTTCTGAAATTAATAACAAAAAAATAAGCAGTTTTAAATGACTGATTCAGGATGATTATGGGATGATTGCATTATAAGTCTGACTGAATTTGGTCAAAGTACATTATTGCTGCGTGCAGTACAGTCAGAGTAAATGTACATCCTCATTTAAAAGATTAACTTTTCCTATAGGCTCAGTGCTTTGGTTGGTTGGCTTGACATTAGATTTTGTCTCTGACTCTCATCAATAGTTACCTCTTGGAGGTAAGAAGTCACATTTGAATATATTTTAGACTATTTTATACTAGAGGCATGAAGTAACAACAAAGAGAAAGTTAAAAATGATCCATTTTTGTGAACTGTGGATGCAACTTTATTGATTAAAATTTAGTACTTCTCTTCTCCATTTTTAAAATGTTAAAATGTTTGAGATTTATTCCCTGCCTGCATGTAGGGGTCATAACTTTCGTATACAGATCCTCCAACTGTCCTGGTTTAGCTCTCCAAAGCAAAGCAGACGGACGTGCTTAACTTTCACTTTAATTGAGGACCAGCTTAAGCCTGCCTGCCGTGTCAGATGGTGCACGCGGGGACAACAGGATGAGATGCAGGGTGCGATTAACACTTTTGATATCCACCCGCAGTTCTCCGTTCTGTTCTCTCACGTTCTCGTTCTCTCCTTCTTGGCTTTCAGATTTAAGATAAGATGAAACTTTAATGATCCCCGTGTAGAAATTGGGTCGATGGAGCCGCAAACAGTAACAAGACACAGCGAAGAAACAAAATACAAGAGGTCTTATATACAAACAGTGTGTTAAACATTGGAAGCACTGTGTTTGTACATCATGTGGAAGGAACTACACGAGTAATATAATAAAATGAAAGTAGATATCATGAAACTGAAGTTATTAAAAAGGTACTCTACTGACTGAAACACTATAATTAAAACAGCTGCAGAAATGTTATTCCATAAAATATTTTCATGCATATCTTAGTTTGAAGTATTCACATGTTAAGACACCTTTAGTGCCTTTGACTACGAAAGCCTTTATTTTTCATAAAATATTTGGGGTTGGGCTGCAGATCCCAAGGTTTTATTCTCCAAAAAAATGTTTAAAAAAGTCTGTTTGTTTGGCTGCTGTCTTGAATGTTGGACCTTCCCACTGGCACTTAAACCACCGCCTCATCATATCAAAAGCTTTTGGTGCAGGAAACATTCACATTGCAGAGGTTTTCATACTGCACAGGGACGGGTGGGGGGGGGGCCTGAGGTGAAGTAACTGACTGAGGTGAAAAAGACAAGCGCACACTGGCGTTCAAACAACAGGAAGTAAGTTATTGTTGTTTGGCAGCTGATTTGGCCGCTCACCAACACTGTCAGCTGCTGGAGCTGCAGGAAAGTCTCAAACCGCTGTAGAGACGTTCACAAAGTTCAGAAACAGTCAGGATAGTAAACAATATGGCAGAAATATTCCTGCTAACTTTATCATGTTGATTAATAATAATGTTTATCATGATACATAATTAGCCTGTTCTGAAGAGTATCCTGATGATGGTAAAAGTTAAGATTATTCAAATAAGATGGGATGATGATGGTGTTGGCTGGTATACACTGACTAATTCTGCTCTCCGTCGCATTTGAGATGTTACGACCACTTTCGGATAATTGACATCATATTACCTCTTTCTCAATGGTTTGGAGGATGATGCTTGTGTGCAAATGATTTCTCTCTATTCCAGAGGACATCTACTTTTCACCGGTAGCCCAATTATGTTTGACATAATCAGTCAAAAAACTGCACTCTTATCAATATAAATTTGTTTCTAAACCCATATCGAGATCACTGTATCGCCCTTGTATAGTTTTATTGAGAGTATTGGGAATTCTTAATAATGTAATAATGTTTTTTGTCTTACAAGAGACTGACTGCAGTAAATAGAATAAGTCAACATATAAGTCTGAATATACGTGTGTGTGTGTGTGTGTGTGTGTGTGTGTGTGTGTGTGTGTGTGTGTGTGTGTGTGTGTGTGTGTGTGTGTGTAGCAGAGCGAAAAGAGCTTCAGTGTGACAGATTGGGAGTTTCTAAATGTTTGGCCTTCAGTGTTTAACACTGCGATGACCTTAAATGGAGCTGAACCGCGTTTCTGACCTTTAAACCTCAAGTTTTATTGATTGCCAGACACTGTAATTTCCTCAAGCAATAGAAAGGCAGCGTGACTAAGTTGCTAAGCATTCCAAATTTACCCGACGTGATGGTGTGAAAAAAAATGAATGCAGCTTTGACTGAAAACCAAGGAGGCCCTCTGTTAAAAAAGATGTTCAAGGCCCCTGAATTCATCCAGCATCTCAAAATAAGAAATCACTTCTAACTGGTTCAGAAACTATCAAACATGACCTTTTTGGGACCTGGAGTGAAGCATTTTGTCAGCTTTCTTAACGTGAACAATGACTCCTATGATCTGTGAGGAGCTTCAAAATTGCAAAAAATGAACATACCAGGAAAATAATTGCTGTATTGCCTGATAAAATGTTAATGAACATAATCTTTGTCAGCTTTGATTTTGTAACTACCTCTCAGCCCTGCAGTGAGGTGTGTTTTTTTTAGTCCTGGTTTAACTTTCAGTGCTGTTTGAGAGCCCTGAAGTGCTGCTTTTTTTCTTTTTTCTTTCAGGTCTTCCACCACAGTTCACTTAAACAAATTGAAGCAGCGGCGCACTGTCTGCACTCGTACATTTACACTTAATCTGTGACATGACGGAGCAACCTGGGGAAAACAGCGGGCGCGTCGGGTCTGTCCTTTAAGTCCCTCTTTGGTCTAAACGGGGCCGAGCTGGGTTGGAACGAGCTCTCTACAGTAAGTATAAAAGAGAGGCTCCGTGTGTGTAGATGCACACCTTATCACCTGCTGTAGATAACAAGGCCGGTCTGAGCTTCACCTTATCACAAACTCCACGCAGAGGAGTCTTCACACGGTGACAAAGTGTAGGATGTGTCCGCTTTGTTGCCTGCTCTTATTATCGCTGTGATGCGGATGTCATTTGTAGATGGAGGTGCACATTTAAGATAACACGTCCGCAGATATGAAGTGACTCGTTCATTCATTCACTTGTGAAAGTAATATCTGTCAATCCCACACTTCTCCTTCTTCTTCCACATCACTTTTTCTCCACATTGCAGCACTGATAACATTAATACTTTTGTTAGACGGAGAAGCTGCGAATTGTTTTGATCTGATTTACATAAACCCTTTTTAATGTGAATCAATTAGCATCAAAGTATCTCACGAGCACACACACACAGAAATCCGCGCATGGATGCACACACGTATGGAGAGGAGCACAGTAGGTGTTGAGTTTTTTCGCTGCCAAAGATGAGTGACAGTGATAGTTCAAAGCACATTATTCTGCGGCCGCGGCGGTAATTATGGTTTCTAATGTGGGACCAATTACCATGACCCATCAAGCTGCACTGCTCTGAATGTGCAATTAGATTTAATTACATGATAGAGGCATGGCTGATAGAAAGGGAGGATGAGATGAAAAATATGTGCTTATCTGTAAAAAAAATAAATAAATAAAAAGTTGTCATGAAGTGATCCGTGCTGGTAAATATGAGACGTATCCCAACACATGCTGGAAGGCCGGCACTCCAAATGGAGACAAATTGGGCATCCTTTCAGAGGCAAAATGCACAGGGGGGTTTTGGGACCAAAATGGAAAGTGTCATTTGGCTGTGAGAGCTGTAGTGTGTGTAGGCTGGCCAGCCACACTTGTTGAAATTTTTGGACAACCGTTCCCTTCTCCATCTGCTGCTCCATCCATCCACTAGGACTCTCAAGCTCCTTCTTCTGATGTGGACATTATGAGAGAGAGATTGTCCAAATGTAACACGTTAACCTTTGTTTTGTTTTTGGACCCATTAAAAAAACACACCATGTGTTTTAATATGTTCATTATCTAAGTTCCAAAGAGACCAAATCCTCGAGAGAGAAAGGAGAGATATTTTCAGAAATTTCACACACTCTGCTGGAAATCACAGCTGGCCCACGTGAGACGGCGCCTGAGGTCAGAGCTCACTTTGGGTCTGACTGTCCAGTTAGTGAGAGCTGTCAGCTCGGCTTTATTATTGCTACAGCAGCAGCGATGTGGTGGGAAATATTACAGGTGAGCTCACTCCACTCAGTCAATATCACTCCAAAACAGTGTAGTTCCTCTCTCTTTTTACTTCTTATTTTATCCTCCAGACTGACACTGCTGAGTTATAAGGTTTGCACAACGTTTTGATCATTTTAACAATTAACCTCCTTAAACTTTACATGCTGGAGCGATGTGCATGGTGAGCTTTATTAGCCTTTAATCTTCTATACGCAGCAAGAAAAATCAGTCTTTAAATTATATTTATGCTTATCTAAACATGATTATTATAATGTGTAATTAAGGAAAAACAACAACATCTTGACTTGTCTAAGCACAATTTAAATAAAATGTTTAAATATAATTGGAGAAACTACAGTCTGAGATCAGATTATACAGAGCAGTGTGGCTTGGCTGTGCAGTGCTGATGCAGTAAGTCAAATTTAAATGTAAGAGAATAAAGACAAAGTGCTGGTCATAAACAAAAATATCAGCGGTGCTGCTGAGTCTGGCCTCACAGCCTTGCTTTGTCAATATTTACTTCTTACAGTTTGATCTCAGCTCCTTTTGTAAGTTTGTCTTTTTCCCTTAATGAGGTTTGTTCTGCCGTTTCTCCGCACTCGACGATAACCAGGAGCCGCACAAAAGCCGAGAAAATATCGGGCCTGCATCTAAACCGAAACGCCATAATGAGCACAATTTTGCAGGCCGGCGCTGCAGGAGAGCGCGAAGCCGTGTCAGTAACCTGCTGTGTAGTAACGACTGCGCACGTCACTCTCTGAAACATATACGCAAACACAGATATGGAGATGTGTACGGCCATGTGCGGACAAACAACAGTAGTTTAAAAAGAGTTTCATTATTTTCTTATACGCCAAATGCACTAATGGCCAATTATTTCTGATAGTTATGCGGCGGTAAAGCTAGCGAGTGTTTTAATACAAATACCCAGCAGACCTTGTCCTGTGAACTATGTTGCTTCATGACGGCTTTGTGCATGGAAGTAAGAATTCTCCCGCGGCCGGTGGGAGATGGGGTTCATCCAAAACAGGCTTCTCTGCAGCACTGACATTTGTAGGGCCTAATAACGTGCAAAGCTGTATTTCTCTTCCCCTTTAAATAGGAGCCAGCTTTCTTGCCATTTCTCAGTTGATGGTGTCAGTATCTACACTGCAGTTCACCCCAAAAAAATGCCTCATGCCACTGAAAAGGGATGGAAAGCTGTTACACCCCCTGGTATTAAAACCCTCCACGAAATCCAATACTAGTGCAATTGTTTCAGGTTGAGTCCAGGTTGACTCCAATGCAGGTTCGGGCGCCTTTATCCATTAAGACGACGGCCCAGTGAGGGCACATACTGTAGATATGACATATAATACAGAGAAGAGCAACAGCAGTGAGCTGGAGCAGAAATAACCAAACTATTTTCAAGCTGAGGACACAAACCATCTAAATTCAAATGGAAACAAAAGCAAAACCAAAACTCAAGCCACGTCCCCACAAGACTAAATTATACCAGTTCAATACAACTTTGGTGTTATTTTCCTAGTTTTCTCCAACATTTGATTCTGTTTTGATCATCTAAGTCTGAAGTCAGAGTAAGAAACTATACACAACTACGGCAAGTCTGAAAATATTTAAAATCCTGTTTTCAGGGGCCTTAATGTTGTGATGCTGTTAAGTCTGTTTGCATCTGTAATTTTTCAAAGATGGGAGTAATACAAGAATATATTTTAACTTACTCATTACTTACTTACTCAGATTTTATTTTATTAGAGTTTATTTTCCATCCATACATGAAACTCTTTAAATATATGTAAACAAAGTTGTCAAGTTAGAAAGGAAAAAATGTACAAAATTGGCAAAAAAAAATCCGAGTTTTGATGACTTCTTTAGAAAATCCTGATAAATAAAATGAAAAATACTACATTTTTTGCGATCTTGACCACCTACACTGTGCACATTATGCAACAGACGATGTTTGGAGTGTGTTTGGCTCATTAGCCGCCGAGGCGTAGCGCAGGATGATCGACTGCGCTTTGAACATGTGGCAGCGCCGCGGTTTGGACCGACGTCGACATATTGGTGACATCAAAGAGAATATGTGAGAGGCTGAGAGGTGCGGAGCGCCATATTGCTGCGACAGTCTCAAACACACACACACACACTGCCATCAAAGTATTTGTGTGTCAGAGGAGAAAGGAAAGGAAGTAAAGACGGAGAAAAAAAAAGGATTCGTGACATTTTGCATATGTTGAATATTTGTCTTGTCAGTTTTCCTCTGCCGTTCAGCCGTGTGCGTTTGTATTCTCGTGGTTCAGATGTTTCTTTATGTCAAAGGTTTGACTTTTATTACTTAAATCAGAAATGTCAATAACACTCTGCTGTTCAGCTTTAAAAAACAAACACGAAATGACCCAATAAAACTTTTCCACTTTACTGCAGCAAAAACACACAATTACAATAAATTAGAGCTGCAAATGCAAATTTCTTATGACTAGCAGGGTGTTGATGTCTTTGAGCTTGTCTATTATAACGTGAAGTAAAGCTCTTATCACATGCTGTCAAAGTGATGTAGCTCATATGGAAAAATACACTTAATTCATATGGAGTGTGCATGTGTGTGTGGAGTGTGACGGCGACTTTGATCACCTGCAGTTTGATCAAACAAACTCAGCAGCCACTAAAGCCGCCGTCCTGACATGTACAGCAGGCTGAAAGCAGCTACCATTAACAAAGTTAACAACACTAGAAAGTAACAAAAATGCATTTTCACAGGGACTGTAGTACAATTTTGAGCTACTTGTGCAAATTTCTGTTGTTTTCTCACCCAAAATGCTGCAAAAGTTTTCACTTCTCTTGAGTCTGCAGGTCCGGTGGAGGATTTTTTAAGGACATGCGCACCAGGCTGCAATCACAACACCACTTACGCAGTTATTCTGAGTCTAAATGATGGAGCAGTAGTTCAAGCGTTGCCAGACACGCAGCGACGGTCTCGTTGCAGAATAGGAATTATGTATGGAACCATGAAGTGAATCACAAAAGAAATGATTGAGAGGGGAGATGGGCAGGAAATGACTGAGAGAACGAGACAAAAGTGGATGTTAGGAGACAGAAATATCACGCTGGTGCTGAGCTGTGGAAAAAAACATCAAGAGCAGGATTCCTCTCTGCCGGTGTCGCGGGGGATTGGGGAGCGGAGGGAACAGCCATACATGAATCTGTGACCTCAGCCAATAAAAATGCCTTTTTGTAGACCCAAAAGTCTCCTGTGACACCCACCGTGGGATTTTTAAGATTTCACTGTTGCAGCGCGGCAGCCCTCCTTATTCCCTGTGTGGATGTCACCGCTGTCTGTTTACCCGCGCATAAAGAAAGACAACAAAATCCAGCAGCGGAGGGGGCTTCCCGTTGAGACACGGCGCCGGGTTAGAGTGACGGCTGCACTCTTGAACTCGTCCTCTGATTCACTGTCTTGTTCAGACGAAAGGCGCCAACGAGCGCTCGCTCCCCCGCCTCGACTCCGCACTTCCCACACGTGGGCAGGGCTGCTTTGAGAGCGTTTTTTGCATTTGTGCATGCGTGTCAATAAGATGCAAAACAATACATATACTTTCTTGATGTGTTTCTTTTTTTTTCTTCCTTTTTACAGCCGTCTGGGAGTGCAGATAACAAAACCAAGAGGCAGCGCGTGGGCGAGTGCGCGGGCGTAGCTGCACTTGTTGCTACGCGTCCAACTGTTCCTAACAATGCATCAGTGTACGCGACAAAGAGCGTCACCAATTAGAGGGCCACTATTGAACTCCAATTCTTTTCTGTTTCAGCTGGGAACAATTTGCACCACTCATGGATTCAACATTGTCCCTTCTAACTTATAAATTAGTTAAATATTTGAAACTAGCGAGCGTGACCTGCAGTGTCTTGTTACGGCACTTGAATGACAATGCCCACCCCACGCTTTGGGTGAAATGAATCGGAAAATGAACAAAGCTCTCGCGGAAAACGTCTTAATGACTCTTAATTATCTTTGCCATGGTGCCAAGCGATACACCAGGCATGTAGGACACACTAATCCCTCTTACGCTCACCGCATATACTGAGCGAACGTCTTTATCCGCAACTTAGGCGCAGAGAATTGAATTCCCTTTTTCAGGAAAGTCAAAAAGAAACTTTGGAGACAATAACTTAACTCCCACACACTGATTTGTATATTTAAAAAAGGCCTTTGTCTGTTGTCTCTGCATGAGACTGTTGCTTTGCAAAAAATATGTCAGCGTTTTTGCATGAGGATATTACAATATTAAAATTCTGCCATGTAGTTTTGTGGCACTCGACACATCCATCATGTAAAATCTGCAGCTCCACTGATGACTCCAGAGCTTGCAGCACTAACTTTGGTCAGAGGTGTGTTTTTGAACATCAGACTAAAACGCCACCACTCTTTTTTCTTCTTCGACCTCGACCTTCAGTGTCCATTTCCCATCCAGCTTTTTGAAGTTTAGAAACCAATTTCCTCCACATCATAATTCATGCCCGACCACTCTGTTTAAAGCTTTAAAAAACAAGACCGGCAGTTACTTTTTTTTTTTGTCTGTTCCCTTCTCACTGGTTTGAATTTGGTGGTTGTCACGTACTCTCTGGCATCAGTCGGGATTTTTTGAATGACAGTGGGGTCGCCTGCTTCTGTCGCCAGGCAATCAAATCAACCGTCAATCAAACTGTCGCCAATCAAATCAACGTCAGTCAAATCTGATCAAACCGCACCTTTCCGTAGTCCACTTTGTGGAAAAAGTCCAAAATTAAAAGGGGGGACAGCCCACATCAGCTTAGTGCCAACGTCTCCCTCTAGTCAAACTCACAATTACCAACACACATCTCATCCTGCTCCTTCGCTTGATAAAAAAGCACCCGTGCAAACGAGGGAAAAGAGCGCTCCGCCAACATCAGGCCGGATAGCTAATGAGCTGCTCAGCCGCAGCACATTAAGTAGCATGTAAACAGACCCGCAAATGTCACCCGGGGTCCAGTCAGATGTCGACGTTCGCTCTCTAATGCCGCTCCGAACAAAAACGCTGCCTGTACAAGGCCTTGTAAACCACAGCACACGTTTGTTTACTTTGTCTCCCGTTCCCGGCAGTCTGCCACGTGTCAATCAAACAGACACTGACAGGCCCCTCCAGCAGCTGAGAGGAAAGGCAGCATTTCTGATATTTCCCCAAAATACCTTTATATTTTCCGAACTTGTGAAAAAAAAATTAAAAAGAAAAAACATCATTTCTGTCTGCAAAAAGGAGGTGACACCAGGTGATTTCACTTGCACTTCAAAGCTTTTTTTCATGGGACCTTTATCAAAGGGTAACCTTTTGGTTTTCATGCACTTTAAGGTGACTTTTTTTTTTTTTTAGATTAGTCTGACAAACAGAGAGCACAATGCTGCCGTTTCAAGTCCCTGCACAGCCATGGTCACACAGGTGTTTTCACTCTGAAGCAGAGCTGAGACCTGAACAAGCTCTGCACAGACATCTCCAATCATTAGACCAGACCTCTGCTCAGGGTGAAGTTCACATATAAAAAGCTTCACCAGGTGAGGGAGGTGCCAATCGATAAGCACAGGAAACATGTGGAGGAGCACAGGTTCGCATAATAAAATGGATTTAGCTGCTTCCTCCTGGTGTCGTGCATGCTGGTCCATTGTTAATGTCATTAGTAGATCGTTCCCACTGTGACGAGTCTGAATGTCTGCAGTGCCCACACAGCTCAGAGGAGAGGACTGATCAGACAAATCAGACCAAACAAGAGAAAACACCTGTGTGGATGCAAAATGAATCCCTCTGTGGGAGTTAATCATCCAACATGGGGAGGTGAAAGAAAAGTCACACACGCATCAAAGATGACGGCCGCTTCTCTGACGGCAAGCGTTTCCCCCGGAGGAAAAATTAATTACTCTTTCAAATCCTCATCTGTGCCTGTATCGTGACCCTGCGCGTAAAGCGCTGTACGTCGCGGGGGCCGCAGAGTGTGTCCTGCCGAGCCAGCGTTAAATTACACGGGCGTAGGAAGGCAGGTCTTCACACTGTATGGCAGATCATTTTCTCTTCTATTCACCCAGCCTTGTTTTACTCCCTCCTCTCATTTCATGCACAATAACCTCCTCAGATGAAGGGCTTACAGTTGGAGCGAAGCGACGCGCAAACTACTACTGAATATCTTATAGCATTTCCTTATTAAATTTTTAATTACATTTTAAATGGGCCGATATTTAGCGATTCCTTCTAACTGTGCACATCAGAAGATCCTAATATGATCAGTAGGTTGAATTAATTCCAGTTACTTCACCGCAAATATCTTTACCAAAAACCTTGCGGCGCATTTGTTCACGACACAGATTTAAACATATGTTTACACGGCTGTGGGCTGTTGTCTGAGTTCAAAGACGTGTTCAAGGATTTTCATGTTCCATTATGGAGAAATAGTAATTGAGTGGGTGCTAATTATGCTAAAGTAGTTATTGGCTTTTCTTAGCAAGAGTTTGATCATGTTTATGTCTTTGAAAGAAGCTGTTTTCTTCTCTTTGAGCGTACATTCGAGAGACGGATTGTTCTTTCAAGGCCCATCATGAAAACATTTGATCAGAAGTGAGGTAAACATTATTCTATACCATCCACCCTTCCTGACTCTTCTGATTGCTATCACACCTCCGCGCTTGGCCCTCTCCAAAAACCCCATGTCCGCGTCCTTCCCAGGCAGCGGCTGCTTAGATACACATCTCACATGCATTACCACAGTTTACCAGGCAATCTATTCATCTTCCCTGTTCCCATTTCAAGTGTTATCGAGTTCGCCGTGGCATTAAGTGCCACCCCCCTCCCCCACAAGCCACCCGCATCCCCTTTATTTTTGCGTGAAATAGTGTGTCATTACATTCGCTTCATCCAATTAAAGGGAGGATGGAGGAGAGCGTGCGAGGAAATATGCACAGAGAACGAGGGGGAAGAGGATGAATGAACAAGCCGTTTTATTTTCGTGTCTGCAGTCGGGCATATATCTATATTTACGTGCACTAACATCTATCAGCACAATGCATTAACCTCGTAAAAGTGCTCAAATGTAGCGTCCCGGGAGACGTGCACTAATAGAAATAAATTAAATACGTGCACACGCGAAACACAAACGGAGGCGACGTGTTCTCCAACACAAGGGCGGCAAAATACATGCAGCGCGCAGAAACCTGTTGCGACCGAACTCGAGAGGAAGGACGCTGACGAGCGTGGATGAGATATGAAAAAGCACCGCGTCATTCTACTGAGGTATTACGTGGAGGTAGCTGACTAACGCCTCGGAGCTGAAGGTCGCACGTGCACGCATCGATCACGTGGAGGGGAAGCGAGAGGGAGAGGCTGTCAGCCCCGGTTGCGCGGTGGTGACACTCTTTGAATTAAACTCCCAGGTGAATCGGAGGGAGGCTGAGCAACAGCAAGTGAAGGGGAAAAAAACAAGAGGAGAGGAGGGAGAGCAGAGAGAGGCGGAGGCGTCCTACACACCTCTCTTTGACACCGAGCTCTGTCCTTGAGCTTGCTGCCGGCGGAGGGCCTCGTGGTAACCTACCGCAGGGAACAAGGAGGCGAGATCACTGAGGCATCCGCCAGAAGCGTTCCACAAGAGGAAAAACAGGTGAAAAAAAAAAAAAAAAACAGGTCCTGTCCACATCCTCAAATTGATTCTGCACTTTTACTGTACCGCACAAGCCCACCTGCTGCAAGTCACGCCGCCGATACACATCACAGCCGCCCACACACGCGCGCTCTGTAACACACTACCTTTAACAATCTCTCTGATCTCTCTAATCTCTGGATGTACAACATCACTCATTCTCCTGGTGGATTTTCATCAAAGCTCAATGCCAGAATGGTAAAAAATAATATAAAGCACTGAGTTTTTCAAGGGACTCTTCGGCATCGTGTACACGTTGAAAGTTTCCACGGCGCGTGTCACGTCAAAGAGCCCGTCCACCAGCTGCTTTAGGATGCGCGGCACAAAATTAATTGTCACTTTGCTGCACACTGCCCTTTAGGTGAGAATGTCAGTGATGGCAAATGAGACTCACACGTGCCTGAATAACCAACAGCGACCATTTAACACATTTCTGATGAGTGCTTTATTGTTTTTTCACACTGCCCGCATGTGTGTGCACAAAGAAGCTGCTAAACTGAAAACGCTCCGAAAAGAAAAATCTGCCAACGAGCACAAGGCCGCTCTCTTTTGTGCACCCTGTCAGGTGGAAAACCTTGGATTTCTAAAAATGTCAACTTTATAACTTCAACAGGAGCCCTTGTTTCCAGCCTTGAGCAGCGTGTACCTTTCAGTCAGCCTGTGGGTTTCAAAAGACGGCTGAAAAGACCAAAAGTTACATAAATCTCTCACATGGGAACAGTGAGAAGCATTGAGTTAAGGTTACTGAATCTGCATCTTTCTGTCCAACGTGGGGTTGCTCCTCTCACCTTTCTGAGTGTGTGTGTTTTCGCCGTTGATGTGAGGACAAAAGCCGCTGCTGCGTCACCGTCCTTCCTCCTCCTCTACAGACCCTCCTCCTCAAAACTCCTCTCCGGGCTCGCCGTCCTTCCTCGCAGCTGCGGCTCTAGAGTCCCTTTTGTCATTTCCACTTCAATTACAGCCGTCTTTCGCGCCGGCCCCTCGGCGGCACTGCGCATTTTCAGGTGTCCCTTGAAAAACGAACCCCCGCCTTTCGCACACACGTTGAAGTTCGAGCGATCAAACAGTCAGACGCCATCGCTCACTCCCTGTCCGAGTCCTCCCTCTATCTTCCTGGACTCGCTGTGAGTAATGAGAGTGGGGTCTGAGCCAAGCCGTTTGGCTGTGTAATCTCTTTCATAATGCCCTTCATTGGAGGTCCAGGGGTCGTAAATAAACAACAGAACAAACAGCGGCTCCGCGTCACAGACGGCTGGAAGGCAGTGTCGAAGGCGGGCAGATTGTAAATTGGTCTTGCTCGGCAGCAGGGGTGGGGGGTTACGCCGCTGATGACTGAGAGGGTCACTCAGTGCCATGGTGCGACTGCTGCAGACACTTATAATGCTGAAGGTGTGACGGGCGGGGAGGGGAAGAGGAGAGGAGGGATGCTGAATGGCAGAGCTGTCTGGGGGTTATGTTGACTGCTGGACCTTGTGATGATAGGGAGCTCCTGTGGGGAGATTGGGGACCTAGAAACAGCGTCCCTCTGCAGATGTACTCTGTGTGTGTGTGTGTTAGCACATGACTGGATGTGCATGTGAGGCAGCGTATGTGTGTGTTTGTGCATGTCCCGGTGTTGGTCCGTCGGCTTGCAGGCATTCTCCCCTCCTGCAGCTCTGAGAAGAGCGGCTAGGTGCACATTTGCGAGTCGCTGCAAGGTCAGAGCGGGCCTCGTTGCTCAGTGTCAAAATGGAGGACGGGGAGGAGGCAGGTGGGTGGGTGTGCGGGGGTGGGAGGAGAGTCATCATTGTCTCTGTGGGGGGGCTCCCGGGGACCTGAGCCCTTGTTGAGTCCTTGAACTCCTCTCTTTTCCGCCTGCTCACAAACAGAAAATAAATGCCTGCCTCTCTGAAGCACATTCCCACAGCGGAGGAGGGCACGGTGTTTTTATGAATGATATGTTGTGTGCTGCTGTGCCACGTCGAGCTGAGCTACTGTGCAAGAGGCTGCTATAACTGTGACAGGTGAATTTCATTAACAGGTGAATTAAGCACCTATCCATCTATCAAGTTATGTTATATCAGACAGCCCAACAGCCGTCTAAGTCCAGCTCGCCTGGTTATTGGACTCCATATAACTGCCAGAGTCAAATATACCCAATACACTGACCCAGCTCACTATAGTCTGCATTGGTCTAGTATCCTCTGATGCACATGTACCAATACATATACAAACCATTTCTTTATGTTAAAAGTTGTGCAAGAAACATCTAAGTGGATTGAAAATGTGCTTATATTCACCAGCATGCTCGTCCAATAAAGCTGATGCTGATTCTGAATAAAGACCATTTTTCACGATACTGCCAACATTGCTGTAGAAGAGCTTGAATGATTTGCTGAATAATCATTTGGCTATTTTGATAATTGGTTTTGAGTCAATTTTGAGTGTAGTCTCTGCTTGATATAATGTGAAGATTTGCTCCTTTTACACATCTAATACATTGTAAACTGAAAATCTTTGGGGTTTTTACATGATGGACAGATAAGACATTAGCAGATGTCACCTTGGGCTGACAAGATGCTTGAGAAGAGTTTTGCATCATCAAGTATTCCTGACGTTCATCGTGAGAGACTAACTTAACCACAAACTGGCTGTTATAACATCATTTGCAAACACCAGCAAATCCACGATTTGGAAAGGAGTCCAGGATCTGTGTAAGCTTGATGTTTTCTGCTGGTTTTTCCGCCTTTCTTGTGTTGATCTATTTCTAGCCCGTGCTGAAAAAGTGTCACTTCAACTAAAAGCGTGTGAGCACATGCCTACCACAGCCCACAGCTGTGCCACAGCGATGCCCCTTTTAACTGAAATTAGCCCTTGAATTACTTTTACATAACATACCACCGACACAAAGTACTTAGTATGCTATGCAACCCACTTTGAGCCACCAGAGACGGCTACAAAGGCTGCACTCCCACAGATAGGAGTGGAGAGTAAGCATGTGTGGCAGAATGCTTACGTCCAGAGAAATAAGTTTTTGGGCAGAGCTTTTAGTTTAGGCTGCCTTTTCCACTTCAGTCGAAGCAGCAACGCAGAAATATTCCCGAAACGCAAAAGTGAATGTCAACATGTTTACCGAGACAGAGCGGCGAAACTGAAACTCACAGATGAAGGCGGTGGAAAAGTCGTGGACGAGGAGACACTCAATCTACCACACAGACGCTGCGCTTTTCCTTCCTTTGTCCTTCTCTTCATCTTTTACCTCATTTTTACAGAGCTTTCTTTTTCACTCCACTCTATTCTCTCGCTTTTTGCTTTCTCTCTTCCCCTCTCTCTCTCTCCCCCCAAAATAAAAATGGGTGGGGAATGAAAAACGACCCAGTTGATAAAGAGAGACATGATAAATGGCCATCGAAAATTCTGCCTTTTGAACCTAGTTCTAATTTTATGCGGCATCAAAACACTATTGTGCCAAAGTCCAAGCCCCCACATTGGAGTAAAAGCATTGCAGTGCATAAAAGCCCCCTTATGAAGTGTTCTGTCAGTGTGTGGAGGGAGGGCCTATTCATCTACACAGAGTTTAGCTTTATCAAAGTCATGCATGGTTAAGAGTATGCAATCGCTCACTGAATACACAAAAGACTAAGAGATTTGGGTAACGGGAAAGCCTCACAGTCCACACGCTCTGGCTCATTCTCACATCAAACGGCTCTGTTCAAAGAGATAGTGTGTGTGTGTGTGTGTGTGTGTGTGTGTGTGTGTGTGTGTGTGTGTGTGTGTGTGTGTGTGTGTGTGTGTG
>JBAJHX010000011.1:7334806-7352800 GCA_037176925.1 Amniataba percoides | reverse complement strand
TGTGTGTGTGTGTGTGTGTGTGTGTGTGTGTGTGTGTGTGTGTGTGTGTGTGTGTGTGTGTGTGTGTGTGTGAAAACACCTCCAGGAAATGGAAAGTGTGGGGAGTGTAAGAGAGAGGCAGGGGGTAAATGGTCAAAGCAGAAGTGGGCAAAGGAGATTTACCATGCAAGAGGAGCGGAGAATGAAAAATGCATTGGCTGCTTGGTGGAGGCAGCTGCGCCTGCGTGTCTCTCTTTGGAGCAACATTTTCATTTTCACTTTCAAACTCAATAGCTTGTCATCGGCAGGCAGCCTCAAACATCATTAATCATCCTCCCGTGTGCACGGACCACCGGAGGGTTATTTTGTTGGCGTTCAGCGGGGCGCCAAAAGCCAAGCGAGTGGCCGCCGAAGGCTTCAAGGTTAATTCAAACTCACAACAATGTTAAACGTAATAAACAAAATGCTGATTTACCTTCTTTCGGAGCCTTGTAGAGTTTTGTAAGAGTTCAAAGAAAGCCCATTTAATATTTATAATCATGAAGGTTTATTACTTTGGGAGATCCAAATAATAGAATATTCATCCTCTGGGAACCATGAACATCTGCAGCAGAGGTCATGAACATCTGGCCAATAGTGGAGGCCTCTCTCTCTCTGAACTAAGCAGACGATGTGTATTAAGGGGACTATTTGACTCGACATCGGTATTAGAGGAAAGGTCAAGTGATCAACAACGTCATTAGGAGTGATCCTCCAGGGACACACAATCAATACCCAATTTAACAAATTAAAATCAATCTCTTTGTTGAGGTGCTGGATCAAAGTGTGTGACAGAACAATTCAGCAAAGTATTTTCTATGACATCTTGTCCGACCACATCAAAAAGAAAATATATTCACAGTAGTTCCAAATTGCCACTTTCTACATGGTTTGTGAAGTTAATTTTTCTTCTTTTTCTTTTAACAATTTGACAACTTTTTAATTCCACACAGAATAAAAGTTAATACCTATTTCATGGTCAAACCAAGCACAAATATGAGAGCAGAAAGGAAAGCCAGTGGCCACAATAAGGCGTTGAAATATTCATGAATATGTCACATTTTTTTCCCCAGCAGCATGTAACAATAATCACATAATGAATTAAATCAATGCGACCTTGACCGAGACAAGCAGCATTCAATGGAAACAACCAACGCATTTAAAGTCACGTTTTTCAAGAGTCACTGAGCTTCTCTGTGACAGTTTGCTGCAGGTCTGCTGGTGCTGACACAAAAAGGGATTAAACAGCCTCCTGCAGCACAATCCACCGTCACAACAATCCCACTTTTAGTTCAGAGGTGTACAAAACGCCTCATGAAAGCCTGCAATCAGGAACAAAAACAAGTAAGAACTAACATCATGGCTTATAACAGGTGAGGCACTCTTGTTAAAGTAACGTAAGACTTTTTGTTACACCTTTTAAGGGCTTTGAGGAAACTAAATTCGGTGCTTTTAAAGACTTTTTGAGAGCTGTCATACTCTGTCAAAGGTGCAGCGAAACCCCCGCAGTCTTCATGGGGCAATGTGCAGTAATCATACAAATATAGTGATTATGGTGCACACCTTCAGATAGTCTTGCCTTGAAGCCATTCATCCTCGTGAACCAAAAAAAAGTTGCAATTACTAGTGTAAAGGAAGAAAAGAAGGAGCTTGAGAGATTTATGGTCTGTCTTTATTCTCACCTCATGCAAAGTTAACAGAGATGTGTGTGTTTTAACCACTTCAGTTAAAGCATCCTGACACCAGAAAGACAGCAAAAACACGCAAACAAAACCTCGACTCTTTTATTTTATTGGTTTGGTGTCGGTTAAACTGCGTGCACGTTAACGCGGGGCTGTGATGCTTCGGCAAAGCAGAAGCAGTTAAAACTGCAGACAGCTCACGCCGGTGACTGACTGCTTATGGACTCCTCACAAGGATGTGTCAGCCAAAAACTTTAAATTAGCAGCGGAGTGAAATACAACTCGGAGAGGGGGTGGGGGGGGATTCACTCCAGCGATTTTAAAACAAACGCAACTCGCGACCTTCACTTTAAATGAAACCTTCATTTGTCAAGAGATGCTCTGACTGGCAAGGACCGGCAGAGCGCTCTCCTGAAGTGGTTATGCATCACCACTAAACAAAAAAACACACACAACGCCGCTCTATATACCATGCAACGTGCCGGATTCAAAGGCCTGAGTAAACACAATTTTAACCTCGCAAACAGGAAGTGACCATAGTGTGACCTCTGGAGGACTCAGCGGGCTCGTCCAGTCCACTTCATGGTCCTGGCTTTAGGGTAAAGGGCTAAAGGCTGCATCAATGTGACTTGCGAGCTGAGGTAGCTCCCGCCTCTGCACTCACTGCTCTCATTGATTGATCTCAATGATATCTGTAAGGAAGGCTTTTGACCTGTTTAACCTCCTCAGAATGAGATGAATAGAATTCAGCACTGAGGCAAAAGCAGCCTGCGTGTCCACAATTTCTGACAACACCGCCAGAAATGAAAATACATTGCTTCTCTTTACATGAGTGAATATTTCAGAGAAGTTATTTTGATAATCCACAGAGAAGCGTCGGAGATAAGATGTATGAAATTAAGAGAGAAGAGTGCACGTGCATTTCAGCCACGGGCTGCTTTTTGTCTCTGCAGTCTCCAGCAGCATGCTCTCTTACGCAGGCAACTTCTTCAAAATCCTAAAATGTTCTTGACATTCAACTAAAAATATAAGCACCGCCTCCGCAGAGCGCAGCGAGCGGGGCCAAAGTGCAGCTTATCGAGAAAGCAGAAGTGGTACACCTTCCATCGAAAAAAAAGAAAGCTGAACTACTGTTTTGCTAAAAAATAAGTAAATAATATATATTTAGTTAATTGTATTCACCAAAAAGAAAAAAAAAGGTTATTATTTTTTGTCAGCTACATCGATGTCTGTAATGTAATTTGATTGGTGAAACTGACAGCACTTCTACCAGCAGATCGCTGATGTCAGTCAGCCGCTGTCAAGGAAATGTACACACAGCCTGAAGCTTGTACGCTCATTTTTCCAGAAAATCAGCTTTATTTTATATTGAAAAATGCAGAAATATGCCAAACAGCTTCATTCTAATTTTGTGAACAAAAATATTTGACTATTTAAAATTCCAGTTTGACTTTTCCTGACGAAGCTTGCATCACCTAAGGGCACGACTGACCATAACGTTTACATGGGTCCTGACCTTTTCGCCATGTGTCCTTAACTACTTCGTACTATTGATGGAAATGTATTAATGCAGTGAGCGCACAGTGAGGTTACACCAGGTGACCGGCACTTTAGCTGACGCTATCAGAGCTGTCCTGATGGAGCAGCCTCCACCCGTCAAATTAAATGAAGCCTCAATTTGCATTTTACTACTTGACCCCAGCGCGATCTTCAGCCCGTTTGGCCCCAGATATGATCTGAAATCTTGTACAGCATCAGATAGAGAGAGAGGCAGGTGAGGTCCTGTGGGGAGGACGGTGTGGTTCTCTTGTCAGCCCAGACAAATAACCTTAGCCTGAATTAATCACCCTCCCATCCTCCGGAGCACTTATTTGAAGCCCGGCACATGTTATAAATCAGCTCGCCGCGCATGGCCAGCGAAAACCTGCGAGGTGCTGCACGCAGTCCTCTGGCCTCCGTTTTTTCCGAAGTGGTGAAATGTTATTGTTCCAATCGGGAGCCTCTCGCTGCTCACCAATTTAAAGCCCACCACAGTTTCATTTAATCTGACAAGTATAATCTTCTCAGATTGCCCTTTCCCGCTGTGATGTTTGGAGAGCTTATAAAAGACTCACTTCATTGATCTGAAGACACTTTAAGAGGCCTTATTGTTGTTCCCATGCCATAATCACAAATAGACCCTTTGAAATGGAATAATGCCAAACAATGCCAGTCAGCGAGCGAGTCGCCCACGCAATAAAAGGCTTAATAGTTTTATCATTGCTCCGAAAATTGTGCGGTCCATCTGTGTGAGAGTGTGTTGCTGTCTCTAAAGCGGCCAGCAGTTCAAGTACAGCTCCTTCGATGTATCGACAGAATTGTTGTACTTCTACATTTCGAAATAAGGACTCTTCTATCTTTGGGGATAAATGACCGTTTTCTTTGACAATCACAGTCGTTAAGTGGAGATCAGGGGATGCACGCATTCATCCTTACCCGCTCATCAAGCCACTCACCTCCCGCCGTGCCAAAATGGATTCCCCCCAGAGGCCAGCATTCACGGTTTATGTTCCTAATGACCCGCAATAATTCAAGTGTGATTGATCAGCGAAATCCTCTAATGAGTTACAACCGCCGCTGCACGACGGAGGCGTTAATCTCCGAGGCGTCTTCAGGACTGCATTAAGCATTGTGCTCCCTGATATTGTCACCGCGCGGTCAAATAACTGACCGAGGCCGATGTCTCAATGTGGTTGGCTGCCGAAGACGCAGGGTGGACACCAGGCGTGACAAACTGCGGCGAGCGTTTGCGCAACCGCCCGGCCCAAGGACAGCCGGGGAAGATGTATGAGCCAGTGGCGTAATGTATTCATAGGGAGAAAGATGGAGAAATTGGTCTTGAGACATGATAAAGCGCCCGCTGAGGTGGCTTTGATAAATTATGATGAAGCTATGCAAATAGCGCCTGCAGCTGGATCTCCAGCACATAGGGTTCAATTAGCCCGTCACCGTGGTGCTAAGCTAACGTGCACACCGGGGGGGGGGGCAATGATCCCATACTGAAATTCAGAATAGTTTAACATGCAGTATAATGATGAAATCAACTGCAATCATTTGAGATTGGTACAAACAAAGATTAGAGATTAGTCTGTAATCTAAATTCTTTTTGCGTTAAGACACCAATAAGAAGCAGAAAGATGCTGATATTTTTCACCAAGTAAGAAGAAGGCTCATAAAAAAAGTTCAGTATGTTTGCACATGACGCTCTTAGAACTGGATCTGTGTCGGAGAGCTGCTTCTAAAACTACCACAGTGTATCAACTATAATTCATTACAGCGCCTTTTACAAACCAAATAGGAGAAAAAAGTAAGTCAAATTCTCCGACTTGTCAGAAAAAATTATCTCGAGGGTTGATTGAATATTTAAAGGAAGTTTTACAAATGAAAAGGCTGTATAAAGTGCTGCAAAATGGACTCCCTTCAAACTGTTTGTACATATTCATACAGAATTCACAGTAACTCCGGGAGTCCTGATCTGGGAGGCAGAGGAAGCAGTTCAAAGAGCGCTGAAATGCCTCCCCTGACTGTGCCTCCCCCAAGGCCCATCAACACAGCCACAGTCCTTTACACTAAATACTTCACAGTGGCGTTACGCATGCATCACCCATGAATTGGGATTTTGCATTCATGTTACACAGCGCTCACACTCGAAATCTCAGCCAGCTCTTTGTAGTGTGTGATTAAATGCAGCTTTGAAGCCCAATTTTTGTTTTCTGTCCTCGTATCCCGAGAAGAAGGCACTGCAAACAGATCACTATCATCCACTGGATCCGACGTGGGCCTCCGTCCTCACTGAAAATCTCTATCGTTTCAATTAGGTTAGAGCAGCCGAATATAACACCATCTTGACGCGGAAACCGGAATTTCAGCGTGATTAGCGCTCTGAATATCATAATACAGCTGGAAACACAATACGCCTGGCTACGGAGCCGCCGCAATTAAAATTGCCATCATGTTAAAATACTCTTCAAGGCTAGAAAATGCTAATTATATGCAGATTAGTAATATGATTCATGTATTAATTTAGCATGCTGAGTGGTGATTAGGTGAGTGGGAGTAAGCGGCAGTCGCTAATGCTCAGCAATGTCTAAAAACAGTGGTGGCGAGGGGAAGCGAAAGTTGCCAATTTCCTTCATTTGCTCAGTGTGAGCGATGACCTTTTCACGGAGTCCCTGCCCGCGGCACCAAGGAAGCGCACATATGAGGGGGATTTGAACTTCAGCATCTGACATATGTATACTAACTGTTTGTGTCCCCGCGGGCCGTCACGCACGCCGGCAGGGCGCCGAGAACAGAAGACACAATGACGACTTAATATCTCATTTAAAGACACATTATCCAGACTGTGTTTCAGTGCCCAGTGGCAACCGCGAACAGCAAGGAGGGGGAATAACGATGCTATTAAGCTGTTTTCAGGACATGCAAGATGCAGCATTTTCTGATTTTGATCCTTATTGGAGACTAAAAGTTGATGATATGATATTTTGGACATTCTTTTTAATCATTGCATCTCTTTTGAGCCTCTTTGATGACAGCAGTAGTCCCGTGCCATTTCAATATTTATATGCACCATGACCCAATTACAAGTAAGTCTATAAACTGATGGCTTTAGGACATGAAGATGTAAACAGATTGTGTATAAAAAAATCAGGAGAAACTAAATTGTGCACCTGCCTGGGTATCACTTCAAACTCCAGTGGACTGTATGACTGATGTTCAGAATAGAGGTTGTGACGCTCTCTGAAACAAGCTGCGGAAAACTGAACCCGTAATCCATGTGGAAAATTATGTTTTGAAGTCTGAACTGATCCGAGCCCACCTGCGAAGATTCAGGCCAATCTGAACTTACACGGGGCAGCAGCGTAATGCAACACTCCATCTCGCCTCAAAAGAAAATGGCGATCATGTCTGCATCATCACAGCTCATAACGAGCCTGCTCAGGCATTAGAAATATTGACACGCAGACCTGAGACCCACACGCAGCACGTCAGGACTCTACTTGACCCAATTAAACTGAATATCGCTCATTTCTAAGACTCCGGTTGCCAAGTCGGGCCTCGGTTGCCATGATCCAAGCGGACCTGTTAAGACGTTTATGATTTGTAATAATTACGAGCAGAAATTATGAGTAACGTGTCACTCACAGCACAGCAACGGCAGCTCTCTGCGAGTACTGCATGAAAGCATTAGAGAACAAACATTTCAATTTACACTGAGTGAGAGGGGGCTTGATTAAGGTTGCGCGTTAGAAAAGCTTTTGCTCAAAACTAAAATCCAGGGTATAAACATCATTAACATTCTGCTGAGTTATTAGAATTAAAAGCAAATTGGGTTTTTTTTGTTTGTTTTGTTTTTTTAAAAGGCTGCAATCAGTAAAGTAAAAAACGCCACATTCAACTTCCAGCAATGTATCTAAGTCACATGTATGAATGTAAGCTGGAGACTTGAGGAACCTGACATGAACCGCTGGGATGCACCATATTTTCTGTTCAATAATTAATTTAGTAATTCCCTTTGATGACAAAGGGAACCCAGAAGACCTAAATGCAAGCAGTGGCGATAAAACCTCTGCTTCATTAAACAGCCAGATTGAAGCAGTGAACCTCAGAGGCAACAATAACTTTTATTCTGGGCTTGTTTCGCCGCTCGGTCGGCAGGGAAAGCTCTGTAAAAAGACAGGCCCGCTGTGTCTACCTATTACAAAAGGCCTTTTAAAACCAGAAATAGGCTGCATCCCTGACTGAGCAGCGATTTGACAAACGGACGGGAGGCTGAGGTCAGTGAAGCTCGCCGTACCTGACGCAGCTGGCTCTCGTCCAAGGCAATATGGGCTCCGACTCTTCATACCATCCCTGTACAAGAAAAGAAAAAAAAAGAAGGAGAAGACAGGTCAAGAAAACTGATACGAGACTTCATGAAAGGCAGGATATTGGAAAAAGTGAAGCGGAGATTAGATGATGCTTTCAAGGAAGCGTGCGTGGCTTGAAAACTTTTAAAGACACGAGGCTAAAATGTCATCATCCGTCAAGAAAAAAAACAACCTCTCTTTAACATAAACACATTTTGTTTAGCTGAACGCCGGTTCTGTCAGAAAATTAGACGAGCATCAAGCATCGAGCGTTGCCAGGCAGCAGACGCACAAATGCTCGCCTTCATACAAACTGCATTGAGGCTAAACTCAGCTCAAATTGATCCTGACACAGACCATGAGGCAAGTTTTAAGTGTAATAAGCCGATGGCTCATCAGTATGCTGCAGCCGCCGCCGCCGCTATCTAACTATGGCAACAAACAGGCGGGGAAGGTGGAGGGAGCCGTTGATGTATGCTCTTTTATGAGAACTTATCATTCAAGACCCACTTACGCCCAGAAAAGGTCAAATGAAATTCTCTCATATCAAATTGAGTTTTTCACTTGATTAATAAGCTTCCGTGGCAGATGCTGCGCCTACACATGGCGCATTTCAAAACATTTTCAGGTTTCCATTTACCTCGAGGATGGCACTGAACTCGGATGATACGAGTCTAATTAAAATATCCCACAAGAAAGCGTTTTAATTAGCAGGCTCGGCACAATTGACGTGACGCGCACACGTCTCCGAGCGTCAGGCGGGATGTTCCGGTAACATCGTCACTCAGCAGTTTGCTCTCTGTGAAAAGGAAAATTGAGATTTCAGACGCTCGTGAGTCATCTGTGGAGTTGCGCAGCTGTGCTTTTAAAGACCTGCAAAACACCATGCATTGCATTTTGGGAGTGTTAGAGCATGTCATGTACACCACTTGGTAGCATGTGAACTTCTCAGAGCTACACAGTGCACAGATTTCACACTCAGGAACAGACAGTCGAACAACATGTCAGATTATTTTCTTAATCAATGGCATGTGAATAATAGCAGAGAAAAAAACGCGTAAGTGCTTCTTTGGCTGATCTATTAGAATTAACTTAAAATTGTTTTACCATATCATACTGTACGCAAATTCCTCAAACTGAAACCAGCAGATGTACAGCATTTCTGCCTGAAAAAAGATTTAACATTTGGTGATTAACATTTTTCTCTCTCAGCTAAAGGGACGATTCATTGCAGGTGTAGTTTCCAGGCATTTAAACAGCTCTGTGAGGCTGCAGCACTCATTGTAAATAAAAATAAATCAGCTGAAAAAGCTCCAGAATCAGTTTTTGATCTGCAGCAGTCATGGTGGTAGTTATTACAGTATCTTTTAAAAACGTGTATTATTTATCACTATGTTTAATATTTAAGTTTAGATGACGGATGTCTGCACAAAATTAATACCACATTATTTCAATCTGAGATGCAAATGTCAGATTGCTGGTGATGCTCAGGAAAGTAAAGACTTAGGTTTCATTCTCTGGGGGTCATGAATGTCACCAAACAAAATTTAGTGACAGGTAACATCTTCAAATGTCTTATTTTGTCCAAGTAAATCCTCACATTGAAGAGGAAACAGGACTCCATTTCTGCTTGAAAAATAGACTCAGAAGATGAATTTGTAATCAAAATCGTTATTAATTTTCTGTCAGTAGGATAATTTATTAATGAACATCATTTCAGCTCTGAGAAAACTGTTGATATGTTGCAGTGGACCAACGTGGTGAACAGACATGCTCGTGTTTCCCTCCCCAGTAAGCCTAAAAATGGGAGAGAAGCAACTAAAAGTATACACCATCATGGTGTTACTATCTCCCTCCCATCAAGGTTAAGAGAGAGCGAGGAAACACCACATCAGGCAGGATGGAGCCCTGTCACCGCTCGCGCTAACAGGCACAGAGCAGCGCGCGGCGGGTAATTGGGAAGAACTTCCTGCCCCCGGACTTGAGTGGCATGTCTCGGCCGTGGCGTGAAGTCAGTTACCTGATCGGGGCTCGAATACAGCGAGCTGTCAGCGCGGCTCCGGAGTAATCACAGCCCTCCATTAACAAGCCACTCACGCGCCAAAATGGCTCTCGGAGAGGCAGCGCAGTGTGCACACACGGGTGGGAAAAACACCACCAAACACACACATTTAATAGTATACACACTCGAGATCCCGCACGCAAACACTCCGAGGAGGCAGCTGATGAGCAATCACCTTGTAAAGTGGCTTACTATAGAGATGTGGAGAAATACTTATTAGGACATGCTTTGCTGGCCATGGCACCATCCTGCCATCTTTTGAGTTAATTCAGACTTTTTTCCCCCCCATACATTCACCTCATTGTGGAAACATGCCTCAGCACGCGATTAACATAATTTCTCTGGCGTTGGAAAAAATCGCGCCATTTGGAAGGCATTACGCCCCCCCTCCCTGTCACCGCGCTAATCAGCATAATATGAATTATTGCTATCATTACAGTGGGTGGCCGAGAAATAACAATAGGTCTTAATTATTCAACAACGAGGAATAATAAAGGGAAAGCAAATGCACCTTTAGTTTCTGCTGCCAACAATCATTAGAGTTTGTATCTCTCTCCCCCTTCGGGAGCAGAACAAGGCTCCGTTTCTCTGTTGTGGAAATCATTTCTAAGATTGTGATGAGTGATGAGCTTGTTTTTTCCCCCCTGACTACACTCCTTGTGTTGTTTGTCTGCGAGAACTCGGTGTGGAAATTACCATGAGAGCCCAATAAAAATGTGTTTGCAATTTTTTTTCGCCTTATAATTTCCAGGGTGTAATTGTTATCGTCTCTGTGTGCCATTAAAGTGATGATTGGGTGGGTAATTTTGCTGAAGTTCCCTTTCTAGTCATGTTTTGAAGTTAATGTAGGTTACATCATTAACTCCTGCGTTTGTGTACGTTTCGCGGTGTGTGCCGCTGATGAATCAACAGCGGAAACAATGCTCTGAATATTATGTTGTTCCGCTTATGATATCATATCTCGTTATGCACTTTAAAGGTGACCTAGAATTATGCTCGTTCATTCAACTTCCTCCCATACAGCGAGCCAACATGAAATGTGAAAATACTGATGTTTAGCAGGTGCACTTTAAAGGCTGGTGTGAGTAGTTTTGCAGGTATTTGCTAAATAAACAAAAGTACTGGACATAACTGAGATTTTGACCTGATGATGTTTCCTGAGTGAATGAAACTAGATAGAAATGACAAAAGAACCAAAGAAGAAAGAAGGTAAGAACAATTGATCACACTTCTATAGATGAAGCCAAGAGCATAATTAACATCTACGGTATTTAACTGCACAATCACCGATCCTGTACCTTTAATATTGCTCCAGGCAGCTGGTTTTGATTACCTTCAGAGACAAATCGTGAACTCTGATCCATCCTGTAAGCCCGCTTCGACTCTCTCGTTTCAAAAGGGATTGAAAAACATGAAATATACATTTTTGTTAACTTCAAACGTAAATTACATCAAGGTATCATAATTCCGGGTTAGCGAGGTCAGACTCATTATAGCAGACTTTGCTTGAGAGATAAAGGCTTTAGCTGAATCCTCAAATCCACTACGACTGCAGGGTTCCTCTGACCTTTCAGAGTGAGTTGCCAATCAAATTTCCGTCCGTCTTAATGGAGACAAGGTGATTACAGCAGACACGATCCGGGGCTATAAACCGTTGCCCTTCAAAAAGACTTAATACGACTTGGGAGAGATGACTTCCGCATAACAAGAGAAAATACTGTAATGATTTCATGGGGGTTTTCACGGATCGCTGTTTCTCTCTAGTAATGATCTAATGGCTAATCGGCACATCTGCCACCACTGGCGTTCGTCTCCACGTCCTATTGACACTCTGACAAAGCTGATCACCAATCAGTGCTGCTAACCGGAGGGAGGGGTCGGTGCAATTCGAAGCATGTCTTTGTGTGGTCTAAAAGGTTGAAACAAGACACCGTCGGATCTCGAGATAACCGCCGGGGCGAATGAGATAATTAACTTTCAGCTTGACGGCGTTCCTAAGACTTCCTGTCAGCTGCTTTTAGGGTTGTTGAGAAAGTGTCTGAAGACTGACAGCAGGTATGGAAATGATGGGTTTTTTTTTTTTTTTTTTTGGGGGGCTTTTTTCAATTATTTCACAGGTGATTCGTGCTCTGTAAGACACCCTGAGCTGGAGATCAGCCCACACTGCTGCTCCATGTATTCACCGTGGATATGAAATCCAAGGTCACATTTCACTCCCCTGCTCCCCAGATTGAAATTCGACCACATATCGGGATCACATGTATTTTTTTTGTCAAACCAAAGAAATACTCTCACTTTCTATGAGCCACTGCCAGCTTTGCAGCTTTTCTTTTAGTAAAAACGCCCGCTTTCTTCCTCGCAGGTACAAAATCTCTGCAAAGGCTTTTATGTCAATCTGACTTTGAATTGCTGCAGTCAGAGGGACATCTGTAAATGCATTGCTGGCTGCTTCGGTCTGTGTCTCACCAAGAAAGGTCTTTTAACACGGCCGACCACCTGGCAACTTTGACGGCATGGCTCCATCTTTATGAAAAGAGCACATCACACATGCATATCAGCCATTTCACTGCCTGTGTGTTACATCTGACGGCCATTAAGAATTCATAGAGTTGTAGTTTGACATAAGTAACTCTGTGTGTCCTGAGGTACTTCATACATTTTTCACCCATTTTTACCCGGGTCTAGAGGACAGCACTGTATTTTCTCTGTAAAAATGTTGCAATGAACACTGCACACAGGGACCAGGATCAACAGATTTAATAAAGTGACTATACACAATATTCACCAACTCTAAACATGGATTTAGACGTAAGCTGCCTTTTAAATGAATATCGGCTACAGTTCTGTGCAATAGTTATAGTGGGCCTGACCTTAATCAGCAGGCAGAAATGAAATTCCTAATCTGACTTCGTTATGTTGAGAGACTGTTACTTTAAGAGTGTTGAATGAATGAATGGGACATTAAGAAATGCTCATGACTTTTTATTGCCATGGAAATGACCCAGATCTAATTGGAAATTGGCCTAGATCTTGATTACTCTAATTATACACCTGCAGCAGACAACACAGTATAATTGTCTCAAGGCGAGGCCTTCCAAGGTGTTTTTAACATTACTATAGGCTTAATTGGTTGACCTTTTCAATGCACACAGCGTTATTAGAGCCCTCATTAAGAGTCCCTTTAGAATCTAAGATCCTGTCAATTAAGTCCTTAAACACAAAGATTTAGGTCTCTCAGCAGCCATCATCACAGGCAAATGTCAGCTCCGGACAGCGAAAAGCCGACCTGCTCAGAGAAACGAAAGACTGTCGTACAGAGAAAGCGGCAGAAAAGACCACACTGTTGTTAAACCTCACAGCAATTACAGTGCCTGATATTTAATTAAAAGGCTGAAATACAGGGTTTTTAAAACTTTTGACTGACGGCGTACACTGTTTCTCAAAGTCTAGTCCGAGTAGTGTGTCGTGTTAAGATGTTAAAAACAGTCCTGTACTGTACAACTGGGGAGGGAAGCGAATAATGTAAGACTGCAGGAACATCACTCTTTCTCTTTATATTCCTTCCTGAAGTACAGTTAGGAACAGAGATTTCTACATGAGACAACCCAGATGAAGACTTACTCAGCATCCATTGACTATTCATAAAAACTTCCATGCTCGCATTTACATCTTATATTCACCGAATGGTAAAAATAACCCTCTTTAGCCTGCTTTTTCAGTCCGTCGATGCATAGCTAATCGAGAAAATGACAAATCCTGCATATCGAACGACGCCACGTCCTCCTCCAGTTTTTCGCCTTCCTCCTTGCGCCTCCAGTGCCGAGGGAGCAGCTGCACTCAGGAGGGGGAAATAGGTCATATCTCCCTAGATCGCCTCTGTAACCTCTCAGCTCGTAATGATCATCTTTAATGAGCGAGAGGCTCTCCAGGCATGCCACAGCATGAAAGTGTGCCACCTCCGCCGTGCGACATACATTGCCTTTCAGCAGGTAAGTGACCCTCGTCCTCCTGAGCGACAGGACGTTAAACTAATATCCCGTCTTGAAAAATCACAAGTACGATGGTTCGAGTTGGAACTGCAGCTCTACCTGAGGCCGATCTGCGTCATTTGAGAGGTCGTGTGCAGCTGTGAGATTTTTTCCTCCCCAGGTTTTGTCAAAATGAGATCAGCGGAGTCTGACATATTGCATGTGACACATGAATGAGCAAACAAATTATGTGCAACCCCCCTCACTCTCGGGCTGATCGGTGTAAATTATGAAAATGCTGCTTGGTAATAAAGTGGCTTCAGAAAAACTCCAAATTGGACAAAAATGAGTGAACTTGGAGAACTATAAAAAGAAAAATGCAAGGTAAGATGTTACACTGGCTACTTCTGGGTACAGAGTGCAGAAAGATATACTGCAAAGTAGTTTAATTATCACCCTGTGCATCATTGTACAATATACATCTTTAATTAGACCAAAACCTGGAACAAGCAGCAGAAGACCGATGAAACACATCTTTACAACAAACTTTGTCCATTTTTTCCGAACATCAGTAAACACATCACACATTCTGTTGCTTTCTAAATGGCAAAAGACAGTGTTTAATCGCAAGACGAAGGACTTTAACTGAAACATAAAATCTGCGTAAGCTCCCTGGCTGTTAGGATTTTTCAGGATTCCAATTCAAATCCGCAACTCGGGAATCTTAAGGTTAAACAAATCTCAATGAAACGCTCAACAGAAACATTTTATATTGTGATGTCTGTGACGATAACACTTTCTGACACGCTGCCCGGCCCAAAATGTAAACGGAGCACATTTTCATTGTGCTTTACAAAAGGCTGCATTGCTTAAACACTAAAACATTATTGAACTACTTTGTGGAGCATGCATGAAAAAATCATTTCTGCAAAGCTTTCAGCCGAGGCCTGAGTGTGTGTGTGTGTGTGCACTGTACATTCGCACGTTACATTACAAATGCATAAAGCTTTCAGAGAGAGTGCACAGAAAATACATTATACTGGGAATGTTGTAGCTACAACAAGAGCGTTGAGGGGAATCTACAGAGATAGAGCCACAGGTAAAAGCACGACTCCCTCCTTCTGTTATAGCTCAACAGTCCTCATCGTCATTGACTTTTCATTGAAGCCGCTCCCCTCCTTCCCCACCTCTTTGCCCCTGTCAAAGGAAAGGAGAGACAAGCCCTTGATGAGTGCACCTTTGATCTCTCTGAGGCGCCTCTGCCCCTCCTCCTTTCTTTCTCCCATCATCCCTCACTCTCCTCTCTGCTGGGGAGCTGTCAAGACTTCTGAAGGCTGGGTCTGTCCGCGCTCGCTCCCTCATCCCGCCCGGCCACCTTCTCCGGGATCTTTCATCCTTTATGAAGGCGGCCGGAGTCCCAGAAGGACCTCGCCGCCACCCAAAGTCTAGCCCACGCCGCCCCGCCCCCTCCAACTCCAGCCCTCCGGTTAATCAGAGTTGGCTTTTTCTTTTAGTAAAAGCGTGCCCATTAGTCAGCATCAAGGGCTCATTCTTCACTGTTAACCGCTAATTGTTGCAATCGCTCCACTGCAGCACCGACAGCGTGCACTGTATGAGCGGCTTGATCCCGCGGCATTGATCAGGTGCGCGCGTCAAATGTGCATAACAAACAAGTGAACACATAATTTCTCTCCTTTTCTCTTTATTTATTAAAGTGTCAGCGCAAGGAATGGCCAATCAATTCGGGCCCAGAGGGAGGCGTTTCAATCACAGTCCAGCCTTTGATTTAATCTTGTTATTTACACTACGCACTGCTCCTTGTTTATCGTCCCTCTGCACATCTTGGAGCAATATTTTACTGTAGAAGAGCGGTTGGACTCGAAGCTCCCGTTGTGGGATTTGCGTGTCATCTCTCCAGCCCGGCATCTGTTATCTTCCCATGCAGCGATCTGGTGACTGGCCCATGCTTCAACAATGCAACAAGCCAAGCCCGACTCAAATCCCTTGTGCTATTACACATTCAATTATATTCGTAGTCTCCTCGCTGGTAATAGTGATGAATACGCAGGTCGTTAATTTCTTTGTGTCACAGCCTCAGAAGAAGGAGTCACTGGGGGTTGACAAAGTGTGCCAGTTGATTGGATCCCTTGTTGCCGCGGGGTAAACCGGTTTAGGTTAATGTTGCGAGCAGGGACAAAGTGTTCTGAACGCAACGCACGAGGCGAAGCTGGCACGGGTTGCAGAGAAATCACACACACGGGGAAGGAGGTGCCTTACGGGGCGAGCTCAGAAATGTGCAACTTCAGTACACAACTTGTGAGTCGGTAAGCCTCCATGATATGCGATTTGAAAATCTTATCAAATCTCATAAAATATATAAGGTTTGCTCAAACGAGTCAAAATTCTCTTAACCATGACAAATTCCACCTGATAAATGCCACTTACTGCAGTCCAAAGTGCCATATAAAGCTACCTGTTCCTTTCCATTTTTGTAAAAACTTTCAACGGTAAAAATGCTACCAGACACCTGAAAATACCGTAAAATATTACTGAAGCTCTGATATGAAGGAAGATTCTAAAAAACTTGGCATCCACCCACAATTTAACACATTATGTTTAGTGAAACGACAACATCACTCATACATCCCACTTCAGAACCAATTAATTAATTAATGGGCTATTTAGATAACTTCAAGTAACTAAATTACAAATCAGTTATCTAGCAAACAAAAATGCCATAAATTCTCCAGTTCCAGCTTCTTAAAAGTGACTATTTGCTGCTTTCGTCTCCTCATTTGATACGTAACCATTGGTATTTTTCTGAAACTGCACTTGTGTCACAAAAAATGAATATTTGTTGTTCCGCCGTTTTTGTGATGGTGCATTCTTAAGAGCTTTCAGGGACAGCTCCTTATTCAGTCGGACAAACACAAATTCTTCAAATTCCACAAATTCCTCCAGGACTGTGTAATCCGGTTTTGAAATGGTTTCATTTGTTCAACGCGTGAAAAGAACATCTTCTCTGCTAACTGTCCGTTGTCTCATTGTTATCTATTTCTGAATATGTGCCCCCTGAAAGAGACGGCCAGCCTTGACTCACACCTTGCCAAGCAAAACGATGGTTGCCTTAGGAACCCCTCAACAGCTCAGGCATTACATGAAAGGGATTTGTTCGCTCCTATTCCCAAGTTATTGCGTCTCTTGCCCACACGGCTATTACAAGTTTTGGTGGAATCGATGGCTTCAAATATGTGTGAAAACTAAAAAGTTGTAAGCGACTTGCAAACTCCGACCAGCCTAAATTGCTTTTCCCCCAGACTGACCATAGATAAAGCTGAAAATAAATGAGTCTGCTTTAAATGTTGTGGCATTAGTAAATGTGCACCGAGGATAGGTTTCTGTACTCCCTTTGGCTTGAATAGAGTCGCGGTAGCTTAATTAACACCTGCAATCGTAAGCATGACGTCCCTGAAAAGCCACCTTTTCTCCTCGGACGCCAGCAGTGACGGTGAAAGAAACCACTGCGGTTTGGAGTCAAAGTGTAATTCCAGGTGAATTTATTGAGACGGAGGTCAGGCTTTGGGACTGTGGCTATTTCTGTGACAAAAGCTGCACTGTAGCACACTCCTACACTGGAGGCCCAGTGGGAACATCATTTCAAAAACACTTTGACAGCCTTAATATGGTCTAATCAAGGGCATAGGAATGAGTTCAACATTGGGGTAGATGCCTATTGGAAACCTGATGGATCAGTTAATGGTTTAAACAGAAATATGTCTTAAATTAACAACACTGCATATATATACTTTGCATAAATATTCACAGATCTAAAAGTATAAATGCATGTATTTATATACATGACTTACACACCCAATTGAAGCGCAAAACAAAATTTGTTTGTTTTATTTATTTTTATTTTTTGCAAACCATTCACCATTTAAATTATTGCATTTTAAATTATACTGGTGATTTGGTAACAGTTTATTTCTACCAATTACTATTTTTATAGCTCCCTCTTACTTACAAAGTGTAAAAGAAAATACTCTGACTTTTCAAGTTACTGATCACTTAAGTGTAACCAGTGCTAAAGTAATGACAGCAGTGCTAACTTTAATCTCTTAAGACCTTTATACGTTTTAACAATGACTTACACCACAGTGTAACCAGGTGATTTAGAGAAAGAAATCAGATTCATTAGTCATCAATTACTCATTTCGATTAAATTATTTAACAAATCCCAGACAACCACAGCTAAGCAAAAGGTTTGAATATATCACCTTACCCTTTAAAGTGAGGTGAATAAGGTATAGATAAACACTGGAGAGCTAGTTCAATCTAAAAAACAATGTTGATTTTATTCTATAAAATCTAACTGC
>JBAJHX010000011.1:7236040-7329705 GCA_037176925.1 Amniataba percoides | reverse complement strand
ACAGCAGGCTTTTCCACGGGTCGCCACCGGGCCGAGCTCAACTCAACAAAAGCAGCAAAAAGAGGACTCAGGTACGAGCGAAGACGCGGTGCTTCTTCGCAGATCGTGTTTCAGGTCTGCTGCGCATTGGCACTTCGGGTTTCCAATTAAGGACGAGAAGCGACAAGACGGCTGACAAGATGGAGGCAGCTTACAAGTGTTGTTTTAGACTTTCAACATGAGTCTTAAAGTAGTTTTTTGAAAGGAAATTTCACTGAGCAGATGCAGACTGTTGTTCAGTATTGTTTTCTCATTTATTTATTTATTTACCTTCCCTAATTTAGAGGTAACATCGCTCTTTGCATTCAAACAGGCTCTATAATGAAAAGTCTCATTTCTTTTATATTTCTCCACTTACGATGTTATTTATTTATATGGGCTTTTTTAATGCATACATACATTCCCCAAACCTGCGTCTTTCAATGGCAACATTATAATTTATGAAGCAGAAAATATATCGTTATCTCCAGGAAATCCTCCTGGGTGCTCTCTGTCACCTTTATTATCCTTTCTAATGTATTCTCTCAGGAGCCCCCACAGATTTTTTTCATTTTGAGGAAATGACAGGTTCAACTATTTCTTTTTAGTTTCCCACCTTTCAGGAGGGAGTGGCTCAAGTTGACAACCCTCATGGATTCTGGCAGACTGTAGGGGGGAATATATATACATCTGAAATACTGCGGCGAGTGTGTTAATTCTTGAAATAAGTGATTTAATGATGATATATGCCAGAAAAGAATCACACTGAGCCAAAGCTGTCAATATGCAAAACAACACCCAGTATCTGTGTTCTGTAATAAGCCGCAGAGCACATTTTTCCATTGGAATTGGAAAGGAGAAAGAATGGATGGATAAAAGCAAATGTGAAAGGAAATATCAGGCAAAGTGATTGTTTAGGCGAGGCGAACAGCGGCGTGTGTGTGTGTGTGTGTGTGTGGTGGTTTTGTATGCAGGGTCGGACGGCGGCTGAGGGGACTGATTAGCAGCAACATCTTGTGCCAAGCTACTTCTTAGCTGTACTGATTTCACCCAGCTATCTGTATTCATTTATGCATGGGGCGGCCGTGGAGGATGACTGGTGTGCAAAACAGAATATTTCTCTTCATAGGGTCTCTATTTCTCTCAGAGTATTCGCCCCCCCGACCACCACCTCCTCTTGTCTCCCGAGCCTCCGTTCCCTCTGCTGTTTCAGTTCAATATTGTGAGAAATTACGTCTCAAGGTTCTCATTTTGTCGTCCTTTTGTGCAGGATTCCCGACTAAAAGCGTGCATTGTGGGGTTTTAATGCTACCACGCGGCCGCCCGGTGTTTGGGAACAGCCTCGCGGTGAATAATAACTAAATGACTGTGAGAGGGAGCAAACTGCCGTCCATTACGCGTGATCATCAGGCTTTCAGGCCCCATTCTCTTCTCTCAGTGATGGACATCATTTTGGTGCTTAGCTTTGCTTGGAAAGGGAAAGAAAACACATCTGAATGAGGCTTCAGAGCCTTTTTTGTTGAATTAACAGATTAATTTGACTTCTGACACTGGTAGCACATAGGGCTGGATCAAGGAAGATCTCTAATTTATTTTTTACTTATAAATATTGTTATTATTTTCCTCAGATTAAACTAGAGGCATGTTTTTGTGGTGTTTAATGAGATATGATTGTACCGAGCACAATCACAAACTACATAAATACAACCACATAAAATAATGGTTGCTTGATATTGAATTCCCAGAAAAAAGTAAACTTTTATGACTAAAGTTTTATTAAAGGTATTCAGATATTGTAACTAATCGAATGAAAACAGCCCCTAACAATACTGTGGACTAAAGCTGAAGGTAGCATTAAAAAATGATGGGCTGAGCTACTTTCCTTCACTGAATCCTGAAGGTCTCAATTCACTGTTTCTAATAATGATGTGACATCTGCCGGTCTCTCACAGCTCACCGGCTACATGCAAGCCAACTGTCTAAAGTCCATGTGAGGTGATCGCCTGGATCTCTTGTGAGGAAAACAGTCCATTTACAGTGAAGTGTAAGTTAATAGATAATAATCATCTAGCCCCATGTGCAGCTGTGGCAACATTTCTTTGAGGTTTTATTTTCCTGAAGAGTGCTTCAAGCTTACAATTAGAGACAGCCAGGTTTAGCAGGGCTGCAGACTTCTGGAGGACTCACACGGCCCACAAATGGAAAATCCCATGAAGTCAATGAAGTGGACCTGTTCTACTCTGAGCTGATTGCTGTGGAGCTGCTGTGCCGCTGTCCATACATCCTGCACTAACAGAGTAATAATGGACCTGGCACGAACCTTAACGCTCGCTCGCCGCCTCATTTGTTAACATGGAAACATTAGCGGCCGAACCTGTCACCGAACATGGATTTGAGAAACGAACGAGGCTTTGCAAACTCAGCATTACACTTCTGGATGGGGGCACTGTGGCAACCCCTTGGTGACTTTTCAAACTCCCGGCGACAAATATATCGCAAAGGCATTAAACGCGATAATTAGCATCTAACTTCTGGTGGTTTCTGGCAAATATTTAATAAAATACAACAATACCTGCAGGACAGAAAGACCCCAGAATGAAATATTACTCCTCATTATCAGCGTTTGCGAGATCAATATTCATCACAGTGCGCATGCTGGTTATCTGGCACAAATTGAAATCCCTCCAGCCCACACATACGAGGGAGAAAATCAACACACACAAGTCCAAACCTCTGGCTGCACGGCGACTGCTAATGCCGCCGTAGTTAATTCTTCCCGAGCGAGGCAGCGGCTCAGAAATAAAATGTGTCTAGTTCAGAGAGGTATGCCAAAGTCTCCCCCTGGTCTCATTAACCAACTAAATAATGACGACAGTAATGACAGTGAGTGTAAAACTGGAGTGAATGGACGCAGACGGCTGACCAATTAAATGAAACACCTGAAAAAGGGGTCGCCGTCGTCACGAACAAAAAACATTAAGTGAAGGACGGATGCCGCTCATGTCTCCAGTCCAGTTCTCCATCACAGAGTGCCGAAGCTGCTCTGAGTGCTATTAATGCACTTAATGTTGGTGTTTCCTTTAATAGCTATTTGAAGTCAAACTGTTTAGTTCACAGCAGCGATTTCACAGTAACATGTCGTCTGTTACCAAAACAGCAGGAGGTTATTTGGGGAGAGTGTGCACTTGAAATACCGAGCAAAACAATGACTGATATTGATGGCACATGTGTAAACCAACCGATTAATTAACGGTGACTCATAAAGGACATTATTCACTACTTTCTTCTGATGATCCCCAAAAATTCTGGCTTTGTTTTTTGAAACATTAAAACCAGTTTTAACTTTTCACTGAATACTTACTGAATAATGGACTAATTGTTTCATCTCTAAGTAAATATAATCACACTCACAGCTTTCAGTGTAACCCTAAAACAGTGTCACACTCAACTGTCGATTGCGTAACTGTATGATCAAGAATCACTTTGTATGTCGGAGTTGAGATGCAACAGACATTTCCAAACAACAGAAGGAGGCAATTCGGATTCACACCACGCAGCCAATTTACTAGACAAAGATGTCCTCGATTTCCCAAGATGCAAATCAGTGTCTTTGATATCCAAGGACCCACTTGGACAGCAGCTGACAGGATGCATCAGTAATATGTAATATTTACAGTGTGACAGCGAGCGTGTGCTGCTTAGCTGCGGCCTATCACAGAAGAATCAGTAAAATGTATCGCGGCGTGTCTTCGGGCTAATAAAGGGCTCGTGTAGCAGAATGGACGCTGGAATTCACATAATTGCGGTTTATTGATAACTTTCTGTTATTGATTGCTGCAGTATGCCTGCGCCTTTGTAATTGTAACTCCCAGGCTTTTGCTCGTGTTTTGTTCATCTGGAAAATGTGATGTTTAGAACACAATAGCTAAATGATCAACTGCTGGCTTCCTGCACACCCAGAGGGAGGCATCAAAAGCAACAGCTTTAACAGCGCCTGCCTTTGTATTCATAACTGAATACAATAAGACGCTGGCTTCAAACTCTGCATCCAAATGGAGCTACAAACAGCACATTGGCCATTAAAGACTGAGCTGTAATACCGCCCCTCCCCGGCACAACAGCATCTTTTGATTTATTATTGGGCTAAACTCCTCACTGTACGATGTTGCAGCCATGCTGATGTATCCCTGGAGACGCATTGCAATAAAATGAACTGCCATTGTTTTCTTGCAGAACTGTACAAATTGCCTCATCAAAGCCACAACATGGGTCCTCCACCTCTAGCCATTAATCAGTGGGAGAGACGTAGACGCCGCGAAATGCCTTTGCATTTTCCCGAGCTCGGAGGCGCATCAGGCTGACAAGTGTTGTTGTTCCCTGTGTTTTACTTCGGGAGACAGGAAATGAAGACCGAGTAGCGCTGTCGAGGCCAGATGTTTTAAAGCAGAGACATCTGAATTTACTTACTCCATGCTATGTTTTATTCAGATGATATGGATTTAGTTTCAGGCCGGAGCGGCAGCAGGTGACGCTCGGCCGCTGTTAATCCCTGACCTGTGAGTCAAAGACAAAGACTCCCGGCTAAGTGTCTCACATTAGACACGTCGTTGCTCTAAGTGACATTCTGCGATGGAGATCCTGCCGCCGCCTTCATCCTAAACACGCAGCAGATCCATAAGTGAACGACACTTTGGGAATAAATCAGACGCGCTGCGGGCTGAATTCTAATGACCGTGTTAACCTTTGCTAACGAAGTTCCATTGACATTCACTTTTCAAAGAGGGCCCTGTGTAATTTCCACTTCCAACCAACTGTTCTTTTAATAATTTCCGACCCTTGTGTTCACAGTTTTTCATTTCTAATTGGGATGAGAGTTGTGAGGACGAGACACTTGAATTTCATTAAATTACCAAAGATGGATTTAATTCCACACACCCATGTGCAGCATGATTGGGCTATTTTTTGCCCAGGCATGTGCGAGATCTTGGACTAATTGTGTGTGAGTAGAAAGGAGGGGGCTCCTTCTTATGATTGGACCCCACACAGTTCCTCAGCAGGCTGCTGAGCTCTGGGAGTCTCACAGTGCAGCACGCGTGCAGCAAAAACTACCTGAGATTAGCTCAGATCAATCATTTCCACGCCTGTGTGTTTCCACGGCAGCAGAGAGGGGTTGTGCAAAGTGTGAGTTATGCAAAAAGCCTGTGACACAACAGGATTTGAGCTCTTATACAACAGAGACAAACAAACAAGCTATCCCCATGAGTGCAGGCCTGCGTAGCCAGTTAACCTGAAAACGTAACGCTCAGACGGGCAACAAAGGAAACTTTCCGTACGGCTGAATCCTCACAAATGAACGCAGAGCTCACACACACGCATGCACACACACACACACACACACACACACATCGTTCGTCATTTCGACTGAAATATCATTACTGATGTCATTTAATGCCTGACAGTGAATAAATCTACCTGAGTGTGACCGGGGAATTTACTCCGAGAAAGAACCTACTTTGTCTTTTAAACTTCGGACAGCAGATTTAAAGCTGAAAGGGGAACCGTAAAACCGATAAGCTGCTGTCACTGTTTGAATGTCATTCATTCACTCTGCATCTTCAGTCTGCCTGCAGTTAAATTCAATCTCCTCCAATATGCGTGAGAACTAATGATATGATCTATATGATGGACAGTTAAAATGCTCTGAGAGGCCGAACGGTGGCAAAGCAAGAAAAAAAACACAGCTGAACCGATGTGTGGAAGAGTTTGTGTTGTCAATAAAAAACTGAGGAAGCTCTGGCAGGACTAATAGGACGGTATTTCCCATATTTGCAGGTTTTGTGTTGCTCTGGCGCGCAGAATAACGAGGGGAGTGACCTTAAGTCAAGGTCAAGCTTGTTATCAGATGTAAGTTACAGCACCGGGGACAAAACATTTAGAAGCTTATTCAACCGCTTGCTACTACGGCGGCGAGTTCACATACATTATTTAATGTTATTTAAACAGGAATGAAGACCAACATTATTTAAAATATGTTTTTATTCACACAAAGGCTACCGGCAACTTTTAAGGTGGAATGTCTTATTGCCAATTCAGTTCATGAGTTGACGTTAACTGTGACTATTTTATTTGATTTAATCGTCTATGTCGTAAAGAGCATCAATACCACATACATACTTCAGTTGCATGTGCAACAGAAGAAAGAAATAAAATGTGAACAGCAAAGACAACAGGGAATGACATCATATGTACCAGTTTCTTTCTGTGTTCACTTTCACTGATTGAAGAAGAAGAAGAGCTTTATTTTGAAATCCTCAAACGCAGCCTTTGATTAAACTAAGGCGGCCACAGCTGAGTCAAACTGATTTTAAACTGGCTTCATCTTTCTCCCCTAAACCCCCTCCCAAAAAAAAAAAGACTCTTTCTCAGCCTCTGAATCCCGGTTGCCAATCCTGCTACAATCCCTCTCACGCTGAGAGCTTTGCCCACGAAGGAGCCTTTTCCCACCAAATTCACTAAACACAAACTGCGATGTCACGCAGCGCGGGGCCGAAGATTTATGTCCGGGCTTGATTGCTGTCTGTTTCTCATAATTACTGTGGTGCACTCGCGGCCCGCAGAGAGCGACCTGCTCCGCCGGGGCTGCTGTCCGCTCACCTCCATCAGCCAGGAATGGTGGGAAATCGGCCAGGGAGAGGGAGAGTAATGGCTTTTGCATGCCAGTGTCTCATACCTCGATAAACACGGAGAAATGTAAATGGAGGGGGCATCGCAACAGATGGTGACCTCCTGCCTCACAAAACTTGTAGAGGAGCGGAGGATTACAGAGGAGGTGGAGGAGAAGAGGTGGGAGGGGGCTTCATATTTGTATGTACTTGATGTTTCCCCGCCATCAGTCCACAGATTTTGTCAGCCTTATTTGGGAACTCGGCTGTCAAATAATCTTTTTATATCAATTTGATCAAAATGTCACGTCCCTCAGAAAAAAATGTCACTTAAAAAAAACCCCAAAAAACAACCTCAAATGAAATTCTCAAACCAAGCGACTCTTATGCTGCTGTTCGATGAAAACCAATATGGTGACAAACATTAGCTGCAGCTGCGCTAAGCCGGCGCTTTTTATTGCTTCTGAGAGTTACACTGTAAAGAGCATTATAAAAGGCACACACTGGAGATTATGCCACTAATCTGTCCCGACAACCACGCTGTCATTGATTATTAAAGGCCCAATCTATAATCCAAAAGCGCACAGAGGGGAAGCCCCGCCACCGAAAAGCTTCTATAAGCATTCATTCATTCATTATGAGGAGTCGTAATACAATGAATGACAGCTGGGACAGTTGATAACAAGTTTGTAATGTATATTTGGATGTTAACTGAATTTGTAGTAATGAGCAATAAAAAAAGCTGATTTTAGAGCGTCTGATCCTCTTCTTGAATAAAGGCAATATCTACGGTGTGACATTTTAAAACGAGCTTTGGGGCTTACTGAAACGTCAGACAGTGAGGAGTGTTGTGGCTGAACTTCAGCCTTCGCAATCTATCCTGATTAGAATGAAAAATAATGCCGCGTACGGTCAATAAAACTGAATCAAATGTCGTCGTCGTGGCATTAAAGTTCAATTCGGTGTAAATCCCATGAAAGATAAAGCTGTCTTTTCACCAGCCCGAATGGAAACTAAAAGGCCAAAATGTCATCAGCAGAGAAATCACTCATTAATAATGAACTCAAGACCAACTTAGAGGGGAAAGGAATGATAACCACAAGGGGTTGTGCAGAAAATTGCGATACTTTACTGCAGCTTCCACAGTAAAATAAAGCTAATTTAGATGTAGATATGAACAAAAAAGATAAGACAATAATTCAATAGTAACACTCTCACTGAGCAGCTGTGGAAAATGCCTTCCGTCAAAAAAAAGGCATACAGAGATTTTTCTCTCCTTTAGCTTTAGCAGCAATTTATTCACACTATAATGACAGAAAAATGAAATGTGCACTCTTTTAGGATGAATTCTCTTTGTTAGGGAGACATGCTTTCACTGGTCGGAGATGAAGGAGGAGGGGATGCCTGTCGCAATTAATATCACGCTACTTTTCAGCAGCCTGTTTTATTATGACACGGGCCTATCATTTGCTGGAACGCGAGGCACCTCTAGGTGCCAAAGTCTGAAGCCTGGCATCCGTCTCTGCTCCCCAGACACCTGTAACACTGCCGTCTCCGTTCGGTCCAATCCATCCTTTCTCATTTTTCTCCATTAATCTCCTAGCCCAGTAATTCAGTTTTCATTTGTTCCTCATCTTGCGGGCTGCTGAATGCCAAGCCGACGTAGCGAGACTCATGCCAGATGACTGCTCAGCTCCGCATATTTTTTCCTTCTTTTTTTTTTTTTCCCTCACAGACAGGAAGCTGGGGGACAGATTAGGCTAACAGCAATTACAGGAGAACAGTAAAGGGGAGGATTCTCCTCATTTGTTGTGGACCCCGGCTAACCCCGACTAGTATCTGTGCACCTGGCCTGTCCCTCCTGGGCTCCTGTACTTCGCTCAATTAGTGCAGGCTCTTTATTGCACCTGTGCCTCCCATTCACCAGTCTGCGCGTGCCCTTTTGCTCGCGGAGGATGGCAAACATCCAACAGCATAGCAAAGGCGGCCCTTTCATCGCTGACTTTCTTTTTTATCTCTCTCTGTCTGTCTCCCTGCCTCTCAGATATTTAGACTGCAAACAGTTATCAAAAATAGATACTTTGAATGAATCTTGCAGCACCTGGGAAAACACAGGATCTCAGCTTGCCACTTTCCGTGAATCCGACGACAGGTGAGTGGGCCGAGCGCTGTGAAGACGATAAAGAGGACACCTACTTCAATTGAGCGTAAGTGCCGATCAGATTTTTTGAGGTGGCATTTTGTTTTTTGTTTTTTGTATTTCCGTTCTAAAAATAATCCCCGTTGACCGCAGCAATCAGTTCATGAAAAGCCTCTTCTGCATCACAGATGATACATCACTGCCCGCTGAGTGCTGAGAAAAGGGCCAGTCTCCGCTGTGACTCACACAATATAACTACACTGGAGTGGCCTATCACGTCTCGTTGGCCTTGAGGAACTGACTCCAGCAGACTCTTTATCATGAAACACAAGCCCCCGTGAAATTGAAGAAAACACAAACTACAGATAACACAAGCAGAGCACGTAAATTCACCGCACACCCTGCAGCAGAAAGCTTGGGGGGGGGGGGGATTTATGGACAAGGGAGATGACTTGCAGTTACGCTATAGGGTGTTTAAGTCCTTTTGTGTTCCCCATAAAAAGAATATACACACCCACGGTTTGTTTTGTGCTGAGTTTGTGTTCGTGCAGTCTTTTGTTGGAGGCTTGATATCAGAAGTAAGAGAAAAGCTGGAGCTGCTGATAAAAAAAAACATTGTGTGTGATTATGACTTTATTATGCAGATAATATGCTTTTTTGTGTGTTTCGTTTATCCCATGCCACATTCTCTCACTGACACAACTTATCTTAGATTTACAATACATAGAGATAAAGAGTGGTGGATTTTATAAGATGGTAAAAAGGCTTTCGTTAATGGTAACATATTGTGTCAAATGAAGGGTTAACACTGTCCTTATTTTCTCTGTGTAATGCATGAGTAAGTCTCACTTCATATTTAAGATCACAGTACATCACCAGGCGTCATACCAAGTTCTGAAAGATGGGAATTTTCCAAAATCAGAGAGAGACTGCAGTTCCACAAGTGTTTTTTTACCCTGTACCCATGGGCTATGGTAATGAGCAAGAAAACAGCACAGTAAAAAATGTTGTACAGCTCCATAAAACCACAGGTGACAGTTAACCAGTGAGGTACGCGAGGATAAACAAGGCCCAGTAAACTAAGAAAACCTATAAAATATGGAGCATAAAGGAATGGAAAAGTTCAGACAATTAAACAGAAGTCAATAAAATGAAAAAGAGAGTAAAACAGGGCTCATAAAACGACTTTTGCATAAAATTAGCTTTGCGGGGTGATTTGAAGGAAAAGACAATCTTAACACAACAAAAGGGGTTCGGGTGAGGAGTTTAATCGATGTCGATCCCAAAGCGCGAAGAATGTTTTATTCATCTGTACTCCGATAGCATTCACCATCACTCTCCACCACGACTGAGCTGCCGTACTTTTACAACATGTTGTTCAGAGTTCATTAGCTCCAACTCCAACCGCTTAGTTACAGTTTTGTTGTTGAAGTACACGATTAAACTGGATTAAACTCAGTAGTAAGAACCAGCCAGCACTGTGGTCTGACGTTAAGGACAACTGTGGTCATGAATGATATGACCTTAAGTACTTTATAGATAAGAAGAGTATTGGGCCTTGTATTGAACCCTGAGGAATGCCATAAACAACATGAATAAAGCATGATCAGCTTCAAAGCAGAATGATCTGTTTACAGTTAGATGCAAAAGGAAGAGTCCCTGAACTTGTGTAGGGTCAAAGGTCAGATCTGGGTGACATAAATTTAACAGTTACCCAAATTAACTGTTATAATTAGCAAATTTCCAGCATTTTTTCTTAAAGAAATCTCTTAGAAGTCACGTAGACATCAGTCTAAATGTTATTTATTTGGTCTAGATTAAAGGAAACGATCCCAACAACTGAGAAAACATTTCTCAAAGACTGGTAGGTTCACATCAAGTAAGCAATCAGAGGATCCTACACCTGAGATACCAATTTCATTATACTGCAGCCTGGATGGCATGGGTCTAACGTTTAATTCATCTAATTGTCACTAATTAATTGTCACTATAATGGAAGTGCCTGCTAATCAGTAATTATCAAGCAGTTAAATTGGTAACATACTGTGCATTCACATTTCAAAGGTTCAGCTATGGCGATTTAAATGGAAAACATTTCACTGGGTTGCCGTCAATAAATGTTTGAGAATTTCCATCATGCAAAAAAAAAAAAAGAAGCTTTTTTGCTACTTTAATTGGCTTCAGTCATAGAAGTAGTTATAGAGGTAAATAAAACACAACCAGCGCGACAAAACCCAGCTAATTCAGAAACTCCACGGTCCAGTTGAGCACACTTCTTGGGGATGATAATGGAAAAATACAGACCGGTTATAACTTAACAACAAGTAAAGATTACCAGCAAGTTGGGTTTTTTTGTGAGGCCGCTCGCCGTGAGCAAATACTGCCTGGCTTGTTATTATAGAGTCCTGGCTGTTCTCATCAGCATTCACTCTGGGGAGCACCTGCTGCTGAGGTGGATGCTCCACGAGTTATTGGATTGCTAATCTCTTCCTGGGAGGCCTTTTCAGCCGGGCGGACAGATGAGGGTGGAAAAGGCAATAAGCCATCTACGGGGAGCAGCTGATGATAAACTTGAGTGAGACAGCAGCAACAGAAAGGGGAGTGGGGGGGTTGGGGGGGGGGACGTATGTCCTCATACACGGCTGGGTTGGGAAAGGATGCCTGTCTGGCTTGCTGGAACACGCCTGCCTCCTGATTTCCTTCTCGCCACAGAGTTATTGCTTTTATTTGAAGACCGCTCCGGCCTTCTCCCTCAGTAGATCACAGCTCTCGATAAAGCGGTGGGGCGGCGGCGGTTGGGGGGGATGCGGAAAGGGGGCAGATCCGGACCTGCCATCTGCATTGCGTGCTTCCTGTAGCCTAAGCTGATCTCCCACACCACTGATTGGTCTCTTAATGGTGATGAATGGGCGGGAAATGGCAGGCCTACCGCCGCTGATCCAGTGATGATAACTCTACATCATGTGTGCAGGCATACCATCACTGAACACACTAAAAAGAGCAATAACGGTCCTGTAAAAAAGATGTGCTCACAGTTTTACCTGATAAGGCGAAAGGTGGAGCACACACACAAAAAAGAAACTTTCTCGTTCTAGCTTGCAAACCTTGCTTGATATGAAGGGCTGCCCCAGATACCAAACATGTCTAAAAGTCCCCATTGGAGTGCCATTTTTGGGCTGTCCCAGTTGAAAGTTGATGATCATGAAGAAAATATGATTGAATCTTGGTCATCTATCAGAAACATTGATTGTGGACAAGTCAAAGGTACAAACCAGCCACTTATAACATGACATGAAATGACAAAGTGGCCTTCCAGGGAGCCCTCTTTTCCCAAGCCTCGACCGGGTCTCCTCATCCTCTCCTCATGTTTCTCCATGCGGAGAATTTCAACACTGTGGTCGAAGCTTGTTTACTGCTCTGCTACATTTTCAAACCGCGAGAGCAGCGCGGGCGGGTAACACAAGTCGATGACATGTGTCCGCCCGCAACGTTTTCTGTCATTCTGACATCCCGAAAAATTGGTATCACAATAAAGACTTCATTAGACCCATTTCAGTCCGTGACAAACAATGAACCTGAGCGACTGCCATTATAGCGCAGCGCCATAAGAAGACCCCGGTGAGGTGCTTTGCATCGCCGGCAGTGATTGTTCATTTGGTCGTCTGATGAACGTGGGCGCATGACATAATGATAATAACAATGAAACACAGGCCTGTGCAGAAAACAAATGCATGGCTCAAGGGATGGCAGTGTCAGTCTCGCCTCGCCACTTTGGTCCAGGCTGAAATATCGCAACAACTCTCGGATGAATTGCCGCCCCCTCAGGATGAACTGCAGTGACTTCGGTGATCTGTCAAAATTTCTACTTTTCCGATACTGTGCTTCACAAACCAGCACTTGCACAACTCTGCTCCCCTCAGCTCCTCGGCTTTGCATGTAGTATCAATTAGCAAAACAGGCAAACATTACTCAGATTCAATCGACAACGCAGAGTTCAAACTGGGGGCTCCTTGACTGATGATCTTATTAACTGACATTTAGGGGACATCCATACTCGACGCATCTTTATTTAACATGATAGATTAACAGTCCGGCTATTCATCATCACCGCCGAACAAAACGACTGGTAGACTGGAGCTGGCTGCCATCCGGCTCCTCTGTGTGTCCTATTTGGCATGCACGAGGACAGCTGTGCGCTCGGCTCTGAACCTGCAGGACTATTGTGGCATCTTTAGGCGTCACAGCACATCAAACACATCTGAAAGGCTGCAGGGAGTCAGAGCCGCAGTCCTACAAACCACAAAGCAGGAGCATCATCCTCTGCTTCATTACACATGGGCTGTTTATATGTCAATGCAGATAGGAGAACCGTCACGGCAGCGGCAAATACGCGACGGGCTGCCCTGTTTTCTCTCTGTGAAATAACAGGTGAAGGTGTCTTTTATCGTCAGAGTTTTGTGTTTGCTCTCTGTAACATGATCGAGCAGGGGGGTGACGCAGTTCCTGTGTCACGGCGCGTAAGTGATAGCGCAGCCAAATTAAATGACTCTACAAGAAATTTTCCCCCACGGCGGATTGTCGTCAGAAAGGTCACCAGGTGTCCACGGCTGAGCCGACGCCGCTTTTTCCCCTCCGGGCAAAGATGGATGATGACAGTGATGAATGGGTGGAAAATGATCCAAACATCAAAATTACCCGCTGAGCTGGTGAGCCGGCAAACATCCTACCACTATGTACCCCCAAGAAAAAAAAGGGGGGGAAATCATTATTTCATGTTTTTCTGCATAAATCAGGCAAATAAACAAAGTATTTTCTCTCCAACTGAAAGCTTTTGTTGCAGAATCCTTGTTCTGTTGCTTTCAGGTGCAATTACGCTCCTCATTATCATTCCAGCTTCCACTATTTTTTCCTGGAACCTTCACTATAAAATGAGATTTAACCAGTGCTGTTTGAGGATGAATCACTAACTACATTCATTTAAACTCATTACATCGTGAAGATGCTCGATATCGGAGGCTTAACAATAATCCCCCAATAAACAGAATTACAATTCTACCACCAAACGCTAAGTAATACATACGTTATTTCAAAGCAGCACGCTGAAACTGCTAAATCTGCTCCATAAGTCCATAAAGCAAAGTCACAGCGTCGAGTGCAAACAAAGTAAATGTATGTCTGCGATGTGGATACGCTGAATAATAATGGTCGCTCTTGTGTAAGTAAAACCCGTAGCGCCTGGAGCTGATTAAATATGAAAAATCATCCAGAGAATGTAATCAACCGCATCGTGAAAAATGCATGGGGTTCACATATTAGAGAGGACGCAGTGTGCATCTCACATTAGCCTGGCCCCGTTACGTTATTTGTTGCATGAGGGCAACTCGATGAGACAGACATTCCTGAAGTAATCTACGCGGATAAAAGGATCTTTAGAGCCGGAGCTTCACAAGTCGTTTATCATTTGCACATCGTGGCGTTCGTGTTGCGAAGCGCGGACAAAGTCAAGACACAGCGGCTAATGGAGTGCAGCATACAGTATTCAAATCAATGTGCAACATATTTACATGCATTTCTGGAAAGATAAGTGTGCACTGCATGCTTGAATACAAAAATAATAATAATAAAAAAAAGGTGCCCTGAATGCCTGAGAATAAACACGCTCCAAGAAATGATTACAGCAAACAGCCCTTGAATGTGTTTTGCCTCTATCCCCATGTCATCTTGGGTGCTCAAGGGGAAGAATTGTTTTTTTACCCCTGTGCCACCCTGAGAGCACAGTCAAACAACAAATAAACTGCTTCTGGTGTAATAAATAAAGCAGAAAAGTGCGCACACTCACCTCATATTCTTTTTATCTGTCTGCGTTTCTACCGCGTGGGCCTCTCTGGTCTACATGATGAACACACATCGACCTGGAGTTGTGGTGTCAAATATTTTCCCTGAATCACATTTGGTGTCAGTAATGTGGCTGATTAATCGACTGATTGTTTTGCCTCCGTGTTCATTATGATGACATCGAGGAGCTTCTGCCTGAAGAGGCGACTGCTTCTGATGCATGGACGTGGTTTTGGCATAAAGACCAAAAGAACAAATGGTGCTGCCACATATAGTCTAGTCTATAGTCTATATGAGCTATTTATTCACTGACACAACCCGTATTCACATGGCAGTCTCTATTCTTGTAAAGCTAACACCGTACAAGAGCAGGGACTCCACCTTTCAAGGTACCTTCTTGACACTCTTTACTAGAACAAACTAAAAAGGAACAAGGGCAAGAATATGTGCAAGAATATGAGTCTCCTATTATCATTCAGGCGGCTTAACTTGGTGTTTTTTTGACCTTTTGAAGCTTCCTCACAGCTGTTCCCAGGCAAAGAAGGGAACAAATGAGACAAAACTCTTTGAGTACACACACCAAACGTTACAGATTCGCTCCAGTCCAGTTTGTTCTGTGTCTTTAAGCGCTAGTGCTTTCAGTGCACACAGGCATCTGCAAGTGGAAAGAATCGACCAATATACAATCAACTTCACCTTGCAACCGTGGAGTTGTACTATGTTGTACAATAAAGAGAGACTTTGCAAAGAGTGCAAACCTCTACCAAGGCTAAGCGTCTTTCTTTTACAGGAAAAACTCTTTGAACTCTTTGAATGTATATTTACTTTGCAAGCACCTTTAAGACGTTGAACCAAGCCTCAATAAGTCTTTTGATTATTATTAATAAAATGATAAATCAAAGGGAATCAAATTTATCCAAGTCTCTTAATTCAAATCTTAGATAATGCCCTTTGCCTCTTTAAGACACTGCAGGCACCTACAAAGAAAAAAATATATTGTTAAACTGTACTCTGTGTCCTGGAGCTGTGTAACGCCGATTTCACCTTCAGGTAACGTTACTGCGTTACCTGTGCATGCAGAAAAATCTGCAGTTTACTGAGCTGACATTTTCTCAACCATAAAGTCGGATTCGTATCATTTCCACTCTGTTGTTTTTACGTCTGCAGCTGTAGCAGAGACCCTCGCTGAGGGGTCAGGATGGAGTTAATGAACGTCACAGAGACTAAATATGTGATGAAAATCCTGCAACCCCCCCTGCAGCTATGAAGTCTGGGTATTACACTAAGTGACATAAAGATAGTAGGTATCTTGTTTTATTCTTTGCCCCACCAAACAAACTAAAAAGACTCTTTAAAGGATTCAAATGGATTCAGGTTCGATAATCACTTCCCCTAAAATGAGCCCCATCACTATTCAAATTTCATTAAAGGCACTAAATTAGATCTGAAACAGTTAGTTAAGTGTTCGACTATTTAATTCACAGAAAATGCATCAACTTATCTACATAATCCATGAAACACTGAAGTCTTTTTTCAAGAAAACAAAAGCCACTTTGCTTCAGTTTCCAGCTTCTCACAAGTGATTTTGCTGCTTTTTCTGACTTCTGTGACAGCACAATGAACAGACTGACTCTTTGGGGATTTCTGACTGTGGGTTCAAACAAAGCAAAACTCTGATGTCACTTTTTGCTGTTTTCTGACACGTTACGGATCAAACGAAAATAATTAGCAGATTGTTTTATGCAGTTGTAGCCCTGCTGAAAATGTGACTCTCCAGGCGAAATTAGACCCACTATATGCTTTCGGGGATTACTTTACAGCCCTTTCTAATGTCTCAGGCAGTAATTCATCCCTTTTGCAATCAACAATATCGAGAGCTGAAGGAAAAACAACAAATAGCAGTGGCAGTGAGTCCCTGAAGCAGCCAGAGCTGGGTATTGACAACGCTTTAACTTCTGCGGCGTGCTCCACCAAAGCAAGTGAAGCTTTGTGTTTCAAACCGCAGCGAGGCTTCACATGAGCACGTCTGAAGCAGAATACAAAGTGATGAATTCGAGCTTCGCAGCCTCCGCCGCGATAAAAGCACCTGTGGTTTTCTGGCATTATCATCCCGCGGTAACCTCCCGCCGCCTCGTTTCACCGACAGGAGCGGAGGCAGGGGAGATCAACACCGAGCTCTCAGCTGTTTGATAGGGAAACATCTGTCGGGTGCAGAAGGTCAGCCCCGGAAAGTTTATTATCCGGGTCCGTCGCTCTCATGTAAATATATTTTTCCTCTTACGGCTGAGAGTGGAGACGGTTAACAAGACCAACTGGGATAGGACGGGGATCAGATTGCTCCACATTAAATATGCCTGCCCTCAAAATCAATTTGGTAGACATCATTTTGAGGCAAATGTCAAATTTACATACAGGCCTCATAGGACAAAGATGCTTAAACACGCATCAAGTGTAGCAAACATACCTGAAATAATTGGTGCAGCATCTAGTTAGTCGAAGATTAATGATGTTCTGTATGGTGTTTGTGCACACCTAATAGTGCGTACTCTATAATTAGGCCTAGGAGCCAAACACGCGACTATTCAAATGGAGTAGTCGGGTCTATTGAAGAATGTACGCTCGTCGGGAGCAGATGCTGATTGAAATCAGCCGCGCGTGCAGCGACATATTAATATCACCTGCACAACTGCGCCAAAAGCGGTGCAAAATGTTATAGCCTTCAAAAACTTATTAAATGTCTTCCTCTGTGGCGACCGAGGGGCGAGCTGCACTCTCTGTATTTAATTAATTTAGCCGAGGAACTAAAAACAGCATGACTTTGACTCCTCATCCCATTTTTCCTCCGTACCCTGCTGCATATAAATATCACTATGGAACCATGTTGGGCTTCCATAAAGAGGATTAGAGCGAGGAGGGGAGGGGGGGAATCAGAGTTGAAAAAAAAAAAAAATTATAATGCTTTTTTCTTTGACACTAGCATCTGCTTTCAAAATGGAGCGGCAGAGTGGGAGCACAATGCTTCAGTCCAACACGTCTTCCAAAAAAGTGTTTTTCTCTAATTGGGAAAAACAGCCTCCTTATTGGAGCATGGATTTTCAAACGGGGGGCTTTGAATGGACCTCGTGAGCCAAAGGGTTTCCAAACGCGCCTGAAATAATGGGCCACATAAACTTTCAATCCAGAACCTCAAAATTAGAGTGACAAGGTATCCATGCGGAGGCAGAGATAAGGCGGAAGCCAAACGCAGCTTCCTCGTATTACGTCTCTAAATTCGGCGCTCTCGGAGGCCAAACAGGCAGCGGAGTCACACAGGGAGACGGCTGATGGGGTCGTCACCCCTCTATCGCCCACTATTTGACCACCCCGCTGAAAATCCAATCATGCACTTGACTGAGAGGGGGGGCAGCGGATGACATCAACAGTCACAGCGGCCAGCTTGGCAAACCAGCAAAGTCCCGTCATCAGAACCCAATTAAAGACACCCAGGGCTCGGAGACTCAGCTCCGCACTCATCCCATGCCAAGTGTGGTGGTGGAGGGGGCTCAGCAGGCTTTGCAGCAGAGCCTCGCGTGTAGAAATGGGAAGGCGGCGGCAGCCAACGTGATACCACAGCTGGTAGAGTAGGAGATAACAGGGATGCGGGGGAGCGGCAGGAAGCGAGCGCGGCCCCGCTTCGCCCTCCCTCGCCTGCGATACGGCTAGCATTATAAAAACGAACTGCCCCAGCGCTCGGAGCGGTGCACAAAGGGGAATAAAATGCAATTCAGCGCTTAACCAAGACTCCCCCCGACAAACTTACCCAACAATGTAATCACTCCACTGTTTTATCAGACCCGGCTTCAGCAGTAAGTAACTCACCGCTGAAACGCACCAGCAACGAGGGCGTCATTTGGGGTCAGCGTGGGTTTGCCGTGTCCGGTCAAACGAGATTGAACTTCTGCATTTTACATGATAACAGATTATCATCATTTTTGTAAACAAAGGAAGGGAAATGGATGACGGCAGGTTGACAGCCTCTCCTCTGCTGGTGCGTTTACGTTAACTGTGGCACAGATATGAGCAGATACATTAACAACCGAGCTTATTGTTTTATTCATGTCCCATGTCCCTGAAACAGCTTGTGGGTATAAAAAAACCCCCGGCATGATCACAGTATGGTGTTGTTGGAAGTGAATCTAAATATCTGTGCCTATGGAGTTTAACGCAGAGCTGGGGACACGCAGGGCTTAAGCTCCGGCCAACGAGATTATCAAATGATCCAATAGACTTTGGACGGCGGTCGCAGACACGATCGGGACGCGCTAAGCCCGGCAGATGAAAACACGCGCAGACCTTCTCCACGGAGACGGAGGCCATAAGGGAGAAGAGGGCCGGGAGAAGAACGGAGAGAAAGATCCTGCAGCCACGGCGGTGCAGGACCTTATAAAAGATGACAGCGCTGTAAGTTACAGCCTCCTCCTATCAGTAATTACAGTGTAGCCAGACAGTCATAAAGTCTAATGCATTGTAAATTATGAGCTGTTACACAAAAACCATTAATTCCACATGAAAACGGACAACTGGGCAGCGCTCTCTCCCCCCCGCTGGTTTGCCTCTTCGTGTTGCACTTAGATGGAACAATTTGGTCATTCATTATGCAGAAATAGGGCCAAGTGAATAACAATAGTCCCTCCGAGGGAAATGGCCTTTCCGGTGTGCCCCCCTTCAAGAAGAGGTCAGGGTCAATGAGTGCGGAGCCCCCCCAGGTGATACGTTCAAGGATGCTTGAACAAGGGAGCGTTTAAAGACTCACCGCTCAGTGAGAGGGACACGAAGAGCAGGAACACTGAAGCAGCTCACTTCAGTTGCATTTTAAGAAATTTAAATCTAAACATAATCATAATTTATTAAGACTGCAGCATTTCAGCATTTGCAATTAACAAAATGCAAAAGACTTCAACAGCCATTTTCTCCAAATACTGAAGCTCCTGATTCAGAACCACTGAGCTGATTTGAAAAGTCTCTACAGGGGCGTCTCCACTGCTGGCAGTCATACGGCGCTGTCACAGAGTGTAAATTAACCAGAGCACGGCCAAAAGTTTCTCTGTAGCTTTGACTAAATCAAAGCTTCATTAACGACAGCCCATCTAATCTGCTGCTGATCAGTCCAAGCAGGAAACCAACAGTGAAGGAAGATGAAATGTTTGATAAAAGTTAGTGCTGGAGCTTAACAGATCCAGATATTTTTAACAGTGAGCTGAATCCAGACTCAATCTTTGCATAAACTTCTTTCATCTCGCAAGCCGAGCAAATGCAAAGTAACTTTTTTAATCTTTCACTTGCTACAGCCAGTCAGCACGCAGGCCTCTTGTTATCTGGAAACGACACGCGTGCACGCTGGCATCGCACGCTACAGGACCTCACATCGGATGATCCGTCCATTTATATTTAGAATTTCGTCACCTGAGCCGCACAGCAGCAGCCACCTGGTTGCACGCGGGGAGAGACGCAGCAGGTACTGACTGCAGTTGTGTGTATTAAATTGAGCCTTGAACACACATCCTGCAAAGAGGACGCGCTGTCATTCATTTTCCATCAGAATTTCTCACACATCTCCCAGAATGCATCTAAACCTGAGGATGTCAATCACAGGTGGTCACATATGGGCGCACATATACGTGCATATCTCGCTCGCCGGCTACTCCGTGAACATGTGGTCGTATCTATGATTGCGGCCGTGCCCTTACTCAGCAGAGGAATTGGTATTTCTCCCTCGTCTGTGATGGATTCCTCCCTGTGTGACGTTTGGATGTAGATGCAGGATTTTTTTTCTTAAATCCCGATGATGGATGGCGAAGCAGGTTTGCCACATGAAGTATTAAACCAACGGCTGTGACAGGAAGCAGAAAGAGGGGAAACAAGCTAAATTTAACATAAACTAAAAGGTCTTCATAGTGAAAGGAGACTGATTAAAAAGCAAACGTTCCCCGAGGGCGGCAACAAACAGCAGCACCACAAACTGACAGATTCTCCCTTTAAACTGTGTTGACAAGAAAAGCGGCGGGAAAAGTGCATTGAAATTACGAACGAGTTAATAGGACCGGTTTGTGATGCACTTCTGCTTCGCCGCGCTCTTTACAAACGCCATTCATCACTGTCGCGGGCGGTTTATCTCGCTCGCTATAAATCGAATTCCAATCACTTCCAGGACAAAAATATGATGTAATTAAGAGAACGGGGTCTTGCCCGAGGGGCTTCCTGCAGATTAATTCCAGCCCTCAAAGAAAGAAAGAAAGAAAGGAAGGAAAAAAAGGCCTTCAATTTCCTATCCTTCTCCACGAGTGTGAATGGCGTCGGATTATTTAGTGTGGAACGTTTCAAGAGATCAATTCAGTGTCACGTTCGCCCAATAACTCTAACGGATGCCCTCACATATAACCCCCCCCAACGTGAGGGTTAAATGAGTTAAAACCTGCTTATTACACGCACACCCGGAGGCCCGCTTCCTCTCGCAGGATGTCGATACAATAAGTTCACAACGCAGCAGATGTAAACAGCCTATTTACAGCTGGAAGGGAAAGACTCAAAGGTGTTCGATAGTCATTCACTGACTTTAAAATGAAAGAAGGCAGCGATTGGACCTTGAAGGTGTCTCGGGGAGGAAATTCTTCTGGGGGTTCCTTCCTCTTTGAGCCACCTCAAGATGGTTTTTAAGCTGTAGCGCGACTTCTTCCTGGAACTAGTTCCTCAGAGCGAACATGTGTCGGGCTTTTGCGGTCGTGTCACGGCCTGACAAAGAGGAGAAAAATGGGAAAAGCGCCAAGTCAAGCAGGGCTGAAATCAATTAACATCTCGGCGTCTTCTTCAGAGGCGAGTCCTTCTATCACCTTCACTTCGCCGGGCTCAGACCTCCAAACCCGTGTTCATCACTGTCATCTGGAGTCGCCCGTGTGTGCGAGGTACCCATTCTGATATGTCATCGCTTAATTGAGATTAAAGCACTGCATTTCGTGTCGCGGGAGACGAATGGAGGACCGTGTGACATTTCTGAAATTAAATGGAACATTTTCTCCCTCCCCTTCCTTCCCTCCCTCCCACCCCCTCACACACACACACACACACACACACACTTTTACAATATGAGGATCTGGTCGCGCGCCAGCACACAAGCTTAAATGAGAGAATTTGGCAGGTGCTGCCGGTATTAACAACCCAGGCGGCATTGTTGTAAGGTTGAAAGCCACGGCGGCGAAAGAAGAGAGACGTGGGGGTGGGAAGGAGAGGAGGGGAGACTTCTCCTCTGTCCTGTCGAAACCCCCCTCCCACCTCAAATCCCCAACAACAAGTGTGGATAACTACTGATGTGACCACTTCAAGGAGCTGCTGTGATTCTATAAGAAAAAAAGAGGATCAGTGCAGGAGGGGGCTGACGTTTGAGATCCGTGGCATTCATGTTTCATAGCAACTGTCAAAGTAAATCTCTAGAAATGGATTTTTGGAGGCTTAAGCACGCTGTTCACAGCAGAGCGGAGACACTGGCGGTGAGTTGTTGTTCTGACCCCTTGACTACAAGGTAAAATCCCATTGAGCGGCTTGCCACTGAGGGTTGCACCCCCTCCCTTCACACACACACACACACACACATCCTCTCCATTTGCACTGTCCCTTCCACTTCCGCGGAGCAGCAGTGTGGCAGCAGAAGTGATAAAGCGCAGCATGGTGACACTCATCCCCCCTTTTTATGCAGCGAAACAGAAGGGCTGATGGTTTTTTTTTACCAGTTCATGTTAAGTGACATGGATTAGCAGCCAGATAAATCACTGGACTCAGATATTAGACTATGAAAGTGCACAGCATTATGAGAAGGCACAATGCTCTCATGGACTTATCTGGATTTACTCTGCCTTGCTCTTTTTCTCCCCTCATACACACACACACACACACACACACACACACATATAAACGCCAGTAAGCCACACACACATCCTAAAAGAACAAATTAAGAGTATCAGTGCACTGAGCATCTCCACACACACATCAGCTGCTGCAAAATAAACCTCCAAAAAACAAGTTGGGAATCCTGCACAGTCCAGACATCCCTTTTTTTGTTGCCCTGTTTGCCACAATAGAGGGGGGCAAAAATGATCTGCCACAGCCAGGTGGGGGGGAGGAAGGGGGATCAACAAAAACAGCAGATGATGGACTTGGAGAGCCGTCAACTCCATTTCACTCCCGAGAGCAGCATCCGTCCGGTGGCAGCCAATAGTTGGTGCCTTCAAAAAAAAAAAAGAAGCGTGCAGCAGCTTCCACCGACACGCTGCGAGCTGGACCTCCCACAAAAATCTCAATAAGAAATAATACCAATGATGAAACCTACCCGGCGCAGGTCTCCGTCGCTCCGTCCGCTCCACGCCGCGCTGAAGCCTCCTCTGCTCGGCGTCCTGCGCCGCACGCTCCCGGAGGCTGGAGGAGGTGATGGAGGAGGAGGAGGAGGAGAGGAGCCCGTCCAATCAGCGGCCGCCTGACGGGGAGGGATGGATGGAGGATGCTGCTGCCGCTTTGTTTAACGGGGAGGCGGGCGGAGCGATCTGATGGCATCCGGGGCCAAAATGACCCCCCCACCCCAACGCACACACACACACACACACACACCTCCTCCTTTAGCTGCAGGAGTCCGTGTCTGATGGAGGGAGGTGTTTGTTTAATACTCACAGGGCTAAGTGTGTGCAGCAGCAGCTGTTGCTGGTTGTAATCACTCTGCAGCTGCAGTCAATCGATGCTCGATTGGCAGCATCCTTTCATCAATCAATCACCTGTTTTAGTTAAGTTTTTTTTCAATGTTTTCTTCAATAAACTGACAATATTTGGGTGTTCGGACAAATCAAACCCTCTGAATACATCATCTGGAGATTTAGGATATCAGGAGAGGCATTTTTCACTCAATCACCTCCTCACACCCCACAAATCAAGAGATTGTTTTTCCAAGGTCTGTTCAGTGCAAACTTCTCTCTCTGTGAAACTGCCAGCAGTTTTTGATTTCTGTGCTCAGTTGCTCTGTAGGGCCAGTAGCACAAACAGGAGAGGTGATCATTTGAAGGTTTTTGCTCACATTATGTTTTTATTGATTGAGGAAGTGAGAGGGCAGAGACAAGCGGCAAGGTCACATTTAGCTCGGGGACATTGTCCTTCTGTAAGTGTTCATAGTATCAAACCTTCCAGAAATGCTACTGTAGCTGTATTATAGTGACACTACTTCACATGCTTTGAACTTAGTGAATGTTTAATGCAACTCTGCAAAGGAACTCATATGAAAACCTAAAAACTCAGTTTATAAATTTTCACTGCAAAAGTTGCCACCATTTTTATAGTTTTATAGTCTCCTATGGTATGCAATTGGATGGACAGTTGTTTGGGTCTGTAATTACTTGGCAGGGGGATAAAACGATTAAAAATGTACAAAATTGCATCTGCTTTGGCTTGTCAATGAAAACGTTACGGGGGGAAAAAAGAATTGCCCAATTAAAAAGATGCCAAACAGCATTTCGAGGAAGGATGCTGAATTATTGAACCAGCAACAGTGTTTCCCCAACTTAAAGGAACTGTCAGCACAATGTAGCATGACCCGCGCTGAATCTGTACAGCCATCACTTTTTCTGACACCAAAGTACAGTTTTTCTGCTGGTGTAATTAACATTGCAGTATATTCTCTTTGCAGCCAATTACCCTGCGTGTTGAGGCTGTAACTGGGAGGAGGGAGAAAAATCTGTCAGAGGTGACAAAAGCCACCTAATGGAAAAATCTGTAGCTCCTACAACAGGCCTGCTCTATCAGTGGAAATCAATACGCCTTTCGCCAAAGAGATCTGAGCAGGACTGTGTTAGCTAGGTAGGCCATAGATCAAACCGGCCTGCCACACAAAGGGGATGCAGCTAAGTGCCATTACTGTTCCCCAGCGTCTGTGCACTTACTGATTAAAAAGTCATATATAGTCGAGTTCATGAAGCTTTATTTCAACCAGAAGACAGAATAGAAATGGGAAAAAAAGGGGGGGGGAATCTCTTTATTCAGGCACAAGTGAAAGCCAGCAGCCATTCAATCAAAGGGAAAAAAAACACAGTTTGTAATCAATGCGCTTATTGCAAAATTTGAAAATATAGCCCCGTTTAGATCAGTCGGCAAAAATACATATTTGCATACTGAATAACATAAAAGAAGAAATATCCACTTTCTCTGCACACCAGGTGCATTCAATCACCATCAAACAAAGCTAGATACTGAATAAAAGAGCAGAAAGAAGTTTAAAACTTAGTATAAAATAAATGCAGGATTAAATCAGAGCAGTTCATCTCTCCATGGACTTGGATGTGAGATTACGTGACGTCGGTGCTGCCTGGTGATTCGCTGAAAGGGGTGAACTCAAGAGTTGTCGCTGTCGTCGTCGTAGTATCTGTTCCTCTTGATCTGCTCCTCCACTGTCAGGGCGTCGTCGTCGACCCACAGAGGGGCGCCGTCGCCGCCCCCGTCCTTTCCCCCAGCGTCTCCCGCTCCGTCGGCGGCTCCCCTCGCCTCCATGCCGAAATCCAAAAGGTCATCGAGCGCCGACACCGAAGGCGTCTCCCCGGCAGGCTGACTGAAGATGTCGGATTTGAAATCAGATAGCAGGCTGGAGCTGCTGGTACTTAGGCCGGCGAAAATGTCCTCGAGGAAGCTTGATGTGCTAATCTTTGGCTCGGCGGCCTCGTCTTTGAAAGCGAACGCTCCGTCGGCTGTCTCCGTGAAGAAATTTGCGTCTAAAGAGCGGTCTGTGGCCTCAGTACATTTGGCACCCGCTGGCACAAAAGCATCATCCCTCTGTGCCAATTGCAGCACTTCACTTGGCATCCATTTTGATTCTTCACAGTGATCGGCTTGGAAGAAATCTGTTGCTGTAGTTGTATCTGTCAGAGAGAGTGACTGACTCTTCGTTTCCTCATCCCCAATAAGCCCCTGAAACAGGAATTCAGGGCTGAGCAGTGTCTGGCCATTATTGTTATTATTGTTGGAGTTAGCATTCAGTGCCTGTCCTGCCACCGCCTCCTCATCTATTAACGTGACCTTTACCGCCTCCCCATTGTTCATGCTGTCATTATTTCCATTATCTATCTCCTCCTTGCTTCCCTTCTCACCTGCTACACTTTCTGTCTGCCTGTCATGTCCATTTACTTTCACTTCCTCCACCCTCTCTACACTTTTCCCTTCATTCTTCTCCGGCATTTTCATGCTTTCCACAACTCCACCATCATTCCCTTCACTTTGTTCTTTCTTTTCCACTCCAGGGTGCACTTCAGAGTCCATTTCAGAGCCCACTTGTGCCACAGCCTCAGAGCCACTGTTTGACTCTGTAGTTTCTCGAGTGTGTGTAACACTTGCTGGTTCTTCAGCGACCGCTACGAGGGAGGCCGGAGCCTCCGACTCTGCTGGAGTCTCTTCAGGCTTTTTTACATTCCCTGTTAAACTGGCACCTTCTTGCACCTTGTCACTTTCATGGGGTCCATTCTGTACTTTAGCTGCGGGAGTATCAGTCTCTTTTAATGAAGGCTTCGCAGGCTGATTTAGGTGTTCAATTTCCTGAGCTGAGCCCTCCTTCGGGGGCCATGATGGCTTAACCAACTTCAACTCTTCCTCGATAGTGAAGGACTTCTTTGGAGAATCTGATTGAGGAGGCCACACTACGGAAATTTTACTTGTGGGCTTTTTGTTTTCATCCACTGGTTTGCTTATGTTATTTGTCTGAGTAACTAATGTGCTCTCAGCAGCGGAATATCTGGAATCTATCACTTTCTTTTCAGGTGATGGCGATTTGACTTTTGTCTTTTCAGCTGGATTCTCCTGATTCTTATTATTCCATAGTTCTTTGTGTGGTTTCTGTCCAAATCCCTCATCATAATTTCCTTTGGACTTGAACAGTTGCTTGTAGTGTGGCTTGCAGTACATTCGTCCATGGAGAGAGGCGTAGTTGCCAAGGCTATTAAAAGAAGAGAGAAAAACAAGATGTTAAATTAGTGGAAAGGAAAAAAAAAACCCACAAGAATGCCTTTGCTCTGTGAAATAGCTTCACCTTAGTTTGCCTCTGCAGTGTTCGCAGCGAAAGCAGCTTTTATGGAAGTTTTGTTTGTCTGCAATCAGCGATTCCATGGGGTACACCCTCGTCCGACACACCCTGCACAGTTCGGACTCTGGAACTCGAATTTTCTGCAAAGAAAAGAAGGAAAGGCTTTACAGGTTTGTAATTTACTTCCTAGGAAATTTCCTGGAAATAACTATGTCACTTGGCAAAATGAAGACGCTCAGTTGGTACATTTCCAATTAATTAATTTCAGTTAATTGCTAGTATAACCTAGAGTAGAGCAGAGCTTCCTCAACGTTTTCTGGTGTGTGAGCAGCGTGTTTGTGATCCCTCATCATAAGTTTTGGCCTTAGAGTGCAAACATGAGGCACATTTTTCTCCTTTTTTATCCCTTAAACCATCTTGTGACCCCTAAGTTTTGCCTTGGACTATTTGAGTGGAGTGACCAAGAGTCTTTATAGCAACACGATGTGACTTTTGCTGAGGAGAAGCTACTGTGGACACTGAATTTCTCGTCAGCTCACAAGGTCAGGTCTTCCTGTGTCAGTGGCTTTAAATATCTCATGTTTATCTGTGACATGGTTACACATTGCATAAGTGTAGAACATCTTTTTAAAGTCAGCTGACAGGAGCCACTATAAACTGATCATACCAAAGTGTGTGAGGGAGAAGGAAGAGAGGAAGGAAGAGGAAAATTTGATATTTAATCTTCAGTCTGTATAGGAAAGTAAATCACTGCAAATCACCACCGACACTGTAATTCAGTAAATGAACTGGTATTTACTGGGGTTCAAATAAAGCAAATTCTATTTTATCTATAATTAGCATCAAGTTCTTTCCAGGAAACTTTGAGGGAAATTGTTAAAACACTGTTAGTAGATTACCACGCAAGGTTATCAAAAGGACAAAACAAACTTTGTAAGAGCAAACAAATCTAAAACAGCTGTAACCAATAATATCAACACAGTATAAATCCTTGGAGGTGTTAGAAAATTCCCTGTAGAAAAATGCAGTATTAGTATCAGCACTGAAATTGCATTTTTTTAAAAAATGGCTTTTCTTTTCCTCAGTTCTGCAAAAGTTGAATATATAATTACATCAATGTTTTCAGAAGTGACTCTACTTTGGAAGTCACTTCATGAACACGAGGTGATAAAAGGTGACATCTTATCTTCAGCTGAAGAATAGAAATGGATTAAGAATATATATTTTTGTCTTGCCGGAGACATTTCAGACAGTTTTCAGCGAAAACAACACTGCACACACAGATATATTAGTTCAATATGTTAGCATCATTGCCAGCTTCACACATCAGAGGCATGAATAAAGAGGACAAAGTGTAACCTGTGAATATTAAAATGTGTGAAGCTGACAGTACCTAAACTGCGGGCTGCTCTGAGCCTCAGCGTGAACGTTTCAGATAAAAGAAAACACATTTAAAAAAATCACATGACATAAATAAGAGTGTCAAACCAATGTTAATGCTTCTTTTCTCTCCACACAATGCAGCGGATGCCTTAAACTTATCGCACAGAAAGCATGTTAAACACACCGTCACGCCTGTTTAGTATCCTCATGCTGCACAGCTCCGTTTACCCATCACGACAGTCTCCTGCTGGCGTGTTACAATCTGCGAAGTCCTCTGCTCCGTGACACTGAAACCCAGGTTCTGGAAAACTCCCTGGCTCTCGGCCCACGACTGCTGGAAGTTTCTCAGCAGCTCCTCAGAAGAGGCCTCGGGGGGCACGGCGACCGTCGGCACGCTGCCTCTCACCACGTCGGCGTAGGACGGAGGGTTACCACGGGTCAGGGAGCTCCCAGAATGCACCTCGCTTCGTGTTTCGCTTGTCATGTTTCCGAAGTCGTCGATCCTGCAGAATTGCTCGGTGACCGATGTCGTCTCGGACTGACCCACCGGCTCGGAATAAGCTGATTCAGATTCTCTTCTTTCTATTTGCTCTCGGAGCTCTCGGGCTGCCTGAGAGCTGTGCTCTCCTGTCTCAAACACATCCTTTATTGCTTTAACGTTGAATGTTGGGATTTCTTCAGTCCTTGGGGTTTGTGGTTCAGCTTCTGTGTCCTCTATATCACTGCCCAGCCTCTCCGTGATGACAATGGGCTCTTTTCTGGTATACACTTTTGGTTTTGGAGATTCAAATCTGTTTACCAGCTTTGACAGGTCGACTCTTGGGAGATCCTCTTTCAGAATGTCTATAGTCACAGACTCAGAGCTCTCCTCTGCATCAGGTCCCAAACGTTCAGGGATATCGATGGGGTCCCTCCGAGTGTACGCCCTGTTCACCTCAGCCCTCTGCGCCTCCTCGAAGAAAGACTTTTTGTCTCTCACTGTCATCATGGAGTCCACCATCTCCGCGACGTCGACCAGTCCTTGCTCGTTCCTCTCTGTGGGAGTCTCCCTGTCGCCAGACGGGGAAGACTGCTCTCTTTCGGTGGTGAAAAACTCGGGCACGGGCATGGGAGGTGGAGGGGTCATACCGCGAGAAAGCTTTGAGGTGGTGTCCCGCAGTTTCATCAGCTTCTCTGAGCGGCTCAGGGTGGGCGACGGCGTGGCCCTGCTGAAAGTAGACGTGGGCGTGTACGACTTGCGAGGGGGAGGAGGAGGCGTCCCGACTGATTTGTAGGGCGGAGGAGAGGGAGTGACTCTGAGCGGTGAGTCTACCTTCCGTGACTCAATACTGATAAAAGTAGGAGACGGAGTTCGGATGCTCGCCAATGGGGAGGACACCCTCTGATCGCTCAGCTCCTGATGCACTTGGCTCTCTTGAAGCGACTTTTTTTCCATCACTTTCTTTTCCGTTTTGGACGAGCCTATACTAATCTTAGATATCTTTGCAGTACCTCCACTGAAAACCTTCATGTCTGGCTTCGGTGGCACTGGTGGTGGGGCTGGAGGTTCCTTCTCTTTTTCCTCCTTTTCCATGGCTGTCAAGTTTTCCTCCAAAAATGTGAGCTTTGCTTGCACAATATTTTTCACATAGAGTGTCATCTCTTTCAACTTTTTCTTACTTTGCTGTTTAGCAATTTCACTTAAATTCTTTTTCTCATCCGAGCCCGTCACCCAGTCAGGGAGTTCACTTATAATCATCCTGACAGCGTTAGAGTCTATTTTGCTTGGTGTGCCCTCGAGCTCTTTTATTTGAGCGAGCAGCCTCTGCATTACATTACGTTTCTCTAAATCTGTGATTTCCCCTGAATTAGCCTCATCTTTATGGGTCATTCTGCCGCTCTCTTTCACAGTCACATCCTTAGTCTCACCTTTCGACTGTGCTGCCTTCATCTGCATTTTATTCGGCCCTCCTGCTTGTAGCTTTATTTGCTGTTTGTGCGTCTGAACAGCCTCCTGCCTCTGATGGCTCTGCTGTACCACGCTCTCGGTCACAACCACCTCCTCGTGTCGCTGAACGTGCTCCGCCTTCATGCTCTGCTGACTGTGGGAGACAGATACATGGCCTTGTCCTTGATGAGTTGAAGCAGATGTTATCTTTGCCACCTTAGGCATTAAAACAGTAACTGATGGTGACAGCTTTACTTCACTCTCATTCTTTTGCACCTGCTTTCCCTTTTTCATGTGAACCTCCATTTCAGCTTCCTTTATAGGTGGGGTCACCTGACTTTTCTTCTCCTTTACTTTAATTTCTGTTTTCATCTCTGTCTTTGTTGATGTCAGCTGGTCTCTTTCCTGATTTACTTTTGTTTCACCTATTTGGGCCACATTAGTTTTCTCTTGCTGTAAATGTGTGTCACTTTTCATTGCTTCCTTGTGTCCCAGACTGTCACATTTGTCCTCTTTCTTCTCTGCTGGCATCTTAAAGGTTTTCACCTTGAAACTTGGAGTTACCTTTGGAATTTTAGTGGGTTGAGAAGGACTCATTTTTCCCTCCTGTGTCAGAGGCACATTAATATTCTTTATATCTTCAGCTTTCAATGTGACCGCAGTCTGGCTTTGAAGATTTACATTTTCCTGGACAGCACTCTGTGCGGCAGCGATAGACCTCGTGCTGGATTTCTTAATAAACTGCTGCTGCTCCGTGACGGAAGAAGTGACCACATTTGAGCATGACTGGACTTCGCTATTTGAGGCCTCGTGATGAGACTGAGACACAGAAACAGCCTGAGTCTTGGGAGCAGTTTGACTCTTTTTAATGACATCAGTTGAGGAAAGTATTTTTTCCGAGGAGCGTTCGCTGGAAACATGCTTTTTATCTATGGACACATTTGAAGATCCAGGGGCTGATTTCTTATTTACCACTGAGATCAAGGGCTTGCTAAAAGGGATCTGGGAAGTGGTTTTCTTGGCAGGTGAATCTTGGCAGGGCAATACTCCGTCTTTTGAAACGGTCTGAGTTTCATCAGCCTTTGCTTTTGTCATTTCAGTGGCCAATTCTCTCTCTGTGCTCTGTGCAGCAGAAACCTCAACACTGGCAGCGGAGGATGATATATTAATTGGTGGAGAAGTGGGAGTTGTGACTCTGCTCCTCTCTATTTCCTCCTTTTCCATCTTTTGTTGGCGAAACCTTTCCTCTGCGAGCATGAGAGGGGTTTTGAATTTGCGAGCGTAAGGTCTAGGTTTTGGCGCAGGAGCAGGTTCAGGAGGTGGAGGTAGTTTAATGGGAGGAACAACAACTTTTTTAGGAGGCTGGGGGCTTTCTTTTTGCTGTGGTTTCACTGCAGGGATGCTCGGTATTTTTGTTGTTGAGACTGCTTTTAATTCAGACTGAATCTGCTTGCTTGTTTCAATATGCTGGGTTGTCTCCTTTTTGACTTCCTGAACTTTAGCTTCATCTTTACGGTCTGCTGACACCGTTTCTTGATCAGGAGGGAGCTGGGGTGGAGGAGGAGGTGGAGGTGGGGCTGGGGTGGGCTGCTTTTTCTGCCATTTGGGCTTTACTTGTATATGCTGCTTCGGTGTTTCTGGTTGCTTGGGTACTTTGAACAAAGGCTTGCCGACTGGTTTCCCCAGCTTTGAAGGGGGAGGCTGAGGCATCGCATTGAGCTCTTGCTGTGAGGGAGGCGGAGGAAGAAAATCTTGCCCGCTCACAGACTGTGGAGGCGTTGGAGGCGGAGGAGGAGGGAAAAAGTCAGGCTCCGATTTTGGGCATTCCATGGGAGGCGGAGGTGGTGGAGGTGGGGGCGGGAGGTCGCTGTCCTGCCTCATGATGGAAGGTCGGGACGAGGAGGACACTGGGCTCTCCAGCACCGGCGATGGCGGCGGAGGCAGAGAGAGCTCAGACTCTGAGGGCGGAGGCGGTGAGGAGGGAGGAGGGGGGAAGTGAATCTCCGGCTTTGTCTTTTTGATCACGGCTTTCCCTCTCATGTCAAGGTTACGGTAATCACTCTTCATATTTTTGATGCTTTGTTTCTGTGCGAGAGCCTTATTCTCTGTTTGCTTTTGAGACGCTGACATTTGCTCTGAAACTGTTAAATTTTGCTTCTGCATGACAGTTTTCTCCATCACTGTTGTCTGCACCTGTTTGATTGTCTTTGTCTCACATATTTGTTTGCTTGAAATATTCGACTGTGATGTGTTTTGCACCTCTTTCATCACACTCACATCAGCTGCCTTAGTCTCTGTTTGATCATTATTAGCCATTTGTTTATTCTTTATCATAATAGGCTTAGGAGCTTGCATTTTCTGTGAGTGCGGCGCTTTCTGTTTCTGTTCTTTCACGCTCTTGTGTTGAGAGGCCCCAGTAGTATTGTCTGTTTTGGCTACAGTAACAGAGTGGTCCTCTTGGGTTATTACCTGGGTTTTCACAGATTTGCTTTCGTTGTGCCTCTGTGTGTGCTTCTGTGACTCACTGCTCTGAGAAAGGTTTTTCACAGCGGGGGCTGGATTGACTGCTACACTCTCACTCTTAGCTTCATGTAAGCATTCATGCTCGGCTTGCTTTACAGTTAATGGATTCTTCATAGGTGCTTTTGCTTTCTTGTGGGAATACATACGTTTTGGATTTGAATACTGTTTTCTTTGCATTAGACACTTTATTGCCCCTTGAACGTCCCCTTTCAGTACTTCCTCTTTTTCCATGTGTGATGTCTCCTGTCCTTCATAGAGAGATTTTATGGATGTTTTCACATCCCCCTCAATGCTCCCTCTGCGCTGTGTTCTCGGAGAAGTCGATGGGTCGAGCAAGAGCTGGATTGTGGCTTTAACATCCCCTTGTTCGCTCACTTGATGTTGGTAAATCTTTTTCTCGCTCGATGCTTCATGTAAACTTTGCATGGCAGTGTGGATGTCCCCCTTGACAATCTCTTCTTTTTCTATCTCTTTCACAGCTTGCTTTGCCTCCTCCAGGGACTTAAGGGTCCCTTTGATATCACCTGGCACTAAGTCTTCAACAGTTGCTTCCGTAGTGGTGGTTGCAGATTTCTCCAGTGACTCGAGAGCACCTCTGATGTCTCCCCTGACGATTTCAGGCTTTTCCATGTCTTTCGCTTGATGCTGGGCCTCCTCCAGAGACCTCAAAGTAGTGGTTATATCTCCCCTCACCACCTCCTCTTTCTCTATTGCCACTTTCTGATTGATGGCTTGGGTCAGTGAATCCAGGGCTGCACTAAGGTCACCTTTAATGATGTCTTTCTTCTCCAGGTTTCTGTAGGTAACAGTAGGCTCTGTCATGAAGACTTTAATAGAGTTGGGCACGTCACCAGGAACTATATCGTCCTTTGCCACCGTGCGACCAATCTGCTGCTGATTCCTCCGCAGCAATATTTTAGTCTCCTCAATGTCACCACCTATGATACGTTCCTTTTCCACAATTTCCTGGGCTTCATCAGGTTCATACTGAAGCTGCTTGAGATAATCCAAAGCTCCAGACTCAATGCATGTTGAGTAAAAGCTAACATTACCCCTTTCTGTGTCTCCGATCTTAATCTTTTTAGAGTCTTCTCCTCCTGAGTTGGAGAGAAGACGATGTAGGGTTCTGCTAACGTTACCTTGAACAATATCCTCTTTCTCCATGCTAGCCCTCTCCCCTTTATTTAAGAGGGAATATATAGTCATCCTCACATCTCCTTTCTCATCCTCTTGAATCAGAATGCCACGCTTCGAGGAGCCCTCATTCCTGAGAAGATTGTTTATGGCCTCTTGAATGTCACCGCGGATAATTTCCTCTTTCTCAACATTGATTTCCTTTTCCTGGTTGAATAGTTGCTTCACTGTGGTGTCAATGTTTCCCCGCTCCTCCTTGTCAATAGTTATTCCCCTTTCAGTGGCCTCCCTGCGGTTCAAGAGGTTCATCATTATGTTGCTCAGATCCCCTCTGATAATCTCTTCTTTCTGGATTTCAGGAGCCTCCTGATTCATTAGTCTATACTTCGCCATGCGGACATCGCCAATCTCATCCGCCTCAATGAGGACACCTTGTGAATCCACCATTTTTTGACTATAAAGCTCCTCAAGTGTCTCTTTAATGCTCTTACCTATTATTTCTTTCTTTTCCATACTGCTCTCATTGAATTCGTGGAATGGAGTGGTTTCAAATAGCCATGTAGTCGTCTTCACGTCAGCCTGTGGGATTTCCTCCTTCGTGACAACTCGCTCTGTGCCATCCGTCTCTTTGATACTGTCAAGGGGCTGTTTCTCAAAGAGCCACACAGACTGTTTGACATCCCCTTTCATTACTTCCTCTTTTGTCACTCTCTCCATGCCATCATACTCTGCGCCTTTGCTGTGGATCTCATCAATTGAGCGCGTTTCAAACATCCATGTGGCAGATCTGACATCGCCTTTTTGGATTTCACTCACACTAACAGTTCTGATGTACTTTTGAGACATCTCATCGGTCTCAAATCGCTGCTTGTTTGTCTTCACATCACCACCTTGGATATCTCCAACTGTTTTCGATCTTATTTTTATTTCCTCTGTAATTTCATCCAGAGGTTGTGTTTCAAACCTCCACCTTGCAGAGCTAACGTCTCCTTTGTTGGTGCCTTCCTCAGTCACAGCTTTAATGACATAGACCTCCTCTGAATCTCTAATTGAATCCAGAGGCTTTGTCTCGAACAGCCATCGGGCCCCCACCACATCTCCTCTCATAATTTCTTCCTTGGTAACTGTAGTTACTTCATGGTAATGGCCCTCTTTGTCACGGATGGCATAGAGCGGCTGAGTTTCAAACATCATGGTGTAATTTTTCACATCTCCCTTCTCTACTTCATCTCTAAAGATAGTAGTGAGTTTAGAAATATCAGTCTCAGTGGACTCCTCCTTAATTTGATCGAGAGAGTATGTCTCAAAAATGAAGCGGCCTTTGTCAACGTTGCCCCCCTGAACGTCAGTCACAGTGCGAATTTCTCTCCCCTCTGTGGAATCATCACGGATGACATCAATTGGCTTATTCTCAAACATCCACGTACAGTTGACCACATTTCCCCTCTGGATGTCCTCAGCCTGCTGCGTCTTCAACCTCTGCATTGTCTCCTCAGAGGTGGAGCTCATGATGTCAGAGGAGCGATTCTCAAAGATGTATTTCATCCTGGAAACATCTCCTGACTGGATGTCAATTTCTGTAACCCTCCTGAAAGAACTGTCCTCTCCTGTGATATTTTCAAGGTTCTCAGTTTCAAAGAGGAAGCGGGCCAGTCTCACATCTTTTCCTTGGATGTCGTCTTGCTTTACAGTGCAGGTTTTCAGAATGGTCTCGGACTCAGACTCTGTATGGTCCCGTATGTTGTCAAGTGTCTGGGTCTCAAAGAGCCAAGTGCATGTTTTGACATCCCCTTTTTGCACTTCTTCGACATCAGCCTCGCTTTTTTCCACCTTTTCATACAGAACATCCATCGGTTGAGTCTCAAATAGCCACCTACAAGTCTTAACATCCCCTTTCTCAATTTCAATAACATCCTTACTTTTATGTTCTTCATCCTCTAAATTGCTGAAAGATTTAATAGCATCAAGCTGCTGAGTTTCAAACAACCACTTGGCTGTTTTGACATCCCCTGACTCAATCTCCTGTTTGGATATACCTTTTATGATCTGAAACTTATTGATGCTTTCGTCAAACTCGTCAATAGGGCGTGTTTCAAACATCCACCTGCAGCTGCGTACGTCTCCCTTCACAATCTCCTCACGCCTCACGGTCCTCACCTCGTGGTAATGGCCGGAGCTGTCTTGCATAGCATACATTGGGGTAGATTCAAAAAGAACTCTGTTGGATTTGACGGATCCACTTGTGACACCTTCAACTTGAATTTTCTGTGTTCCGTCACACTTACTTAAATCCATACTTTCAAACCTTTCTTTGTAGTTCGTCACATCTCCTTTGTCAAGAGCCTCAACGTTCACAGTTCTTGTAATCTCCTTCTTCTCTTCCCTTATATTCTCCAGTGGCTGGCTTTCAAAGACCCATTTCTGATGCCTCACGTCACCCTTTTCTTCCTCAGATGCAACCATTTTCTTAAGTTTTCCCACTTCAAGCAGTTCTTTCAGATTTTCCATGGGCACTGTTTCGAAGAGATGTTTTGCTGATTGAACATCGCCACCTACAATCTCCTCTGAAGGTAAAGGTCTAGCATTGGTGTTATCTTTGAGAGTATCCATTGGCTGAGTCTCAAAAACCAGACAATGGCTCCTTACATCAGCACCAATTATTTCTTCCTTTTGTTTCCTGGAACACTCCCATTCCTCATCCTTAATGGTGTCGAGAGTCTTTGTCTCAAAAAGCCATCTCCCTTTGTTCACGCCACCTTGGACGTTGTCCTCCATGGAAATACCACATATCAATTTTACCTTTGCAGGGTCCCTGTTTATCACATCCAGAGGCTGAGTTTCAAACATCCAGCGTGATGTCTTGACATCTCCTTTCTCTGTTTCTTCCCTTCGTATGGTGGTGATCTCCAGCATCTCTCCTGAATCCCCCCTGATGACACACATGGGCTGGGTCTCAAACATGCGAGTGGTCGTCTTCACGTCCCCTTTGATCTCCTCCAGCTCAGACTTCAGGTTCAGAAAGTGGCTCTCCTCAATGGTTTCTGTTTTACCTAGGGAATCCAAATGCTGGGTCTCAAAGAGATATCTAGCTGTTTTCACATCTCCACCGGTGATGTCTTTGGTGACGACAGTTTCCGTCTCCTGCCCGTCCTCCTGATAGATCTTATTGAGATAATCGAGGGGCTGCGTCTCAAAAAGCCACGTAGCAGTGCGGACATCTCCTCTCGCGAGATCAGACGATTTTTGCGACTGCTCAGTTGAGTCAGAAGTCTCTGTGCCCAGAGCATCCATGGGCTGAGTCTCAAACATCCAAGCTGTGTATCTGACATCTTTGCCAGCAATAATTTCCTGCTGGGCAATATTCCTCACCTCGTTCTCATCTGGGGTTTCATCTTTGATTGTATCAAGAGGCTTGTTTTCAAACATCCAGCGCATGGACTGCACTTCTCCTCTGAGGATCTCCTCCCATTCCAGGGACTCTCTGTCAGGGCTCGAACTCCTGCTCGGGCTGTTGCCATCATTTTCAAACATATAGCAGGCCTGCTGGACATCCCCCACTATTTCCTGGCTTTCCAAGTCCTTCCTCTCTGCATCAGTGAGCTGACTCAAGAAGTCAGCTTCCAGGTTTTTGCGGACCTCTGGATGAATGTGCTTGTAGAGGCGTTTCAGTTCAGCCATGCTCTTGTGTTTAAAGTACTGTTCCCTGTTAACAGTGTGCTTATGTTCGGAGGCTGTATCCTGAGGCTGGGAAGAGACGTATGCAGGGATTTCTTGCAATACCTGCATCACGTTTGAGGGTGGGGGAGGGAAATGATCTGTCATCTCATGAGCCACTGATGAGGCAGAAGTTACTGACGAGGCAGTGGCAGTCTTTGAGGAGGAGGAGGTCTCATAACTTGTCATGGCTGAAGTTTTGGAGGTCTGGTTTACTGGTGCCCATTGAAACTGGTTGAAATCCACATCAACCTATGGTTCGTAAGTGGTTTTAATTAAGGAGAGAGGAACAGTGAGGGAATTCAAATAACTGACACATTTACAGGGTTATATAGAAAATAAAGAAATTAATTAATGTTATTTCTATAATGTGTGCAACTGAGTCAAATTTTCTCTTCCAAAGATATTTAAAATGTATCAAGCCTAGACAGTTAGCTTGTTCAAAATTACTGACTTGATTTAAATATTAATTGAAGATCACTTTAACTGCAGACAATAATGTGAGTTTTTGTTTGAGTCTCAGGTTTCCTTTTAACACTGCGGGGAAAAAAAGTTTCTGACTTTCACTGTGAAATGACAGGAGGTCTTTTATCCAATCCAATTTACTCTCCATCAACTCATGGCATGCGCAATTTCCTTTTGATGATTTCATGATGTGGAGTCATCTTCATACTGATTACTCATAAAAAACCCAAACTACCATCTATTTAGATAAACAGACAGCATCATTACCTTAATTTCCTTGGCTGGTGCTGCTTCCTCAATCGTTTTTTCATACTGCTGCTTCAAAGCCTGAGTGGAAACCTTCGGTAGGTCCTCTCCTCCAACGAGTATAACTGAATTAGACACAAGAAGAAGGCTGCCTCATTAAGTCATTCGCAGTGAGGGAGCTCAGGGGGATTGGAAAGAGAAATAAATCATTTCATTAAAAACCTGAGTAGTTTTCATTTTCTGAAACCATGCAGCAGTGATTGCCCAATTTCCACTTTCCAATATTTTACCTTCCTGACTCTGCCCTGATTAGATTTGCTGCCATGCACTGAATAGAAAATCATCTGCAGTCATTTTCATAGCTCATCCCTTATTCAGCAGTAGTGGGAACAATCATTAATATACAGGACACAAGCAGTGCTGTGATAAAAACGTGCAAATTACAATATAAAAGGCATGAGCAGAATAACCTGTTTCATTGTAATGGTTCCCGTAACTTGTGGCCACATTGTTATGGTGGAGTCTTTCATCATGGATCAACTGTGAAAAGACAGCAGCAAATCATTAGTATACTGGCAACTGCATCACAACCTCCGACTGTTTGCAATCAGTGAGAAGTTAAATGCTTAGCGTGAGGCTAATTTTCTATATAGGGCACATAAAGTGCAACCAAAAGTTTCTGAAATGACCAAAGAAGTAAGACTGAGTTTATTAGGAGGCTGTCAGTGCTACCATACAGCTGCTAACAAATGGTGAGTGCAGCAGCCAGTACCTCTTGTTGATTGAGTGAGAGGGTTGTGGTGGGGACGACCTCTCTGGCACTGCTCCTCGCTGTCACCTCTGATGAGCTCGACATCTCCTGTCAGACAGGGAGAAATGGGAATGTGCAGTCCCTCTCACATCCGCACGCACTCGCACACACAACACAGCAGCACGAATGGCGGCACGCGCAAAGACAGACACGCACATGCCGCAGTTTTATAACCTCACAACCGTGAGCTGTGAGAAAAAGCAGGAGAGTAAGTAATTTTTATATTGTGAAACTTAATAAAAAGCCCTCAGTGGATTGTAACACATGTTTTCCGATTACAGAGCTGCTTCCTTAGGAACTACTGTGTTTAAATTCCACTAAAGGAGGATTTCGGTGTTGGAGAGAAAAAGCAATAGATTACAAAAACTGTACAAAACTGCATCATCCATTTCCTCCAGTGAGATTCATGCAATTTGAACGAGATGAAAGAGAAATATAATATTTGAGCTTGTATCCTCTGCTGTTAACATGAAAGATATATGGACGGCAGGGGTGCTCTGTACTTCTGAAATCACTTATGTCAGAATAATAATATCTTTCCTGATGGGCAGCCGGTTTTAAAAGAGAGCTTGGATATTACACCTGTGCAGGAAACTCAAGCGGAAAGTGGTTTGCTGTTGCAGCACAGGAGCAGAAACTCGATCAAACAGGCGCTCTCCCTTCACGAAACCCCTATGTAAAATTTAGCATTCAGCAAGGTCCTCGTGCGCTCGATGAATCCACTCTGCTTTCCGCCTGAATGAACAGATGGGGAGAATGCATGGAGGGGCGGAATTGACCTTACTTCACTGAGATCCGGCCCCGTCGCAGGCTGCTAACGTGCTCTGGCATTTTCCTCACGCACTGGATGACAGTGTCACAAAGACCGGCAAAGTTCAAGGTGCCCTCTTTGATTTGACCTACGAGAGGGCCCCGGTGGTGCTGCCATAGCTATCAGGTTTTTTCACATGAAGAGCCACTGTAGAATGTAAATCATTCAGTAGCATTCATTTCTGTCTTATTTTACACAGAGCTATGGTTTTTGGTTTTTATGGTGGTTCATGGTGCGTTCATTAATCTGCTTTCTGGTATAGAAATACACATTGCTTCATGCTCATTGGAGAGTTTTTTTTTAATGTAGGAATTTCTCACCTGGACAGATCTCTGCTCGAAATGAAACTGGGTGACGGTGGACTGAGAGGACGAGGAGGTAAACTCCTGGTTCTCAAACTGTCTCTTCACACTGGCCAGGCCACCAGGCAGCGAGCAGGCCTCTGACTCGTCCATTATCTATGAGCAGATAACATAAAATACACCTGTGAATCCATGCATACACATAGTTCAAACACACTGTAAACCTGCAGTTTATGAGAGAATTAGGACATTGGATTTGACCTTGGTGAACCAGCCTCTGCTCTCATTGATTGTGAATACGTTGTACATGCACTTATGCTAATATAAAAGTGAAAGCAAAGGCATTATGGTAATGCTCTGATCAGCAGCCTTGGTGTTCTTTTAAACATGAACGCTGCAATCATTAAAACATAAACAATGGAGATAAATGATGTATAAAGCAGAGGGTAACGTAATGCACTGTAGCTAACAGGTTTAATAATACTGTGAGTCAAACAGAAGACATCTTTGTGATACAACTACATGAAATGGAATAAAAGTGAAAATCGAGTCATCTTTTGTGTTTGTTTCTGGCAGAAATTTCAGAAATGGCAGGCACCCAGTTTTAATGGATTTACTTTTTCCATATCTGTCCCGCAACAGAGAGTAAAACATCAATAGAAAACTCAGATTAGTAACTTTAAGGGACCAAAAAAAGCTTTTCAATACTTTTTATTGGCCTATGGAAGGGATAATTCCTTAAAACTGGAAATACAAAAAGCTGGTTTCTTTTAAAGGAGGAGGAGGAGAGAAGACTTTCTAAATCTCATCAGTATGGAGAATGCAGTCTTCACCCTACGAAATCTGGGCATGAATACACACTGACTATTTGATGCAATAATCTCCTTTTGGGATTGTCAATTACTTTCCTAATAAAACATTTATATGTGGGCTTCTGCACATATAGCTTCTTGGAAACTGCAATATATATGAGACTTTCTGGGCTTTGTCCGCTGCTGCGTGTGTGTTGACGTGTGTGCGAGTGTGTGTTGGACACACACAGCCATCACCTTTCCTTTTCAATGCAAATGAGGGGTACAATGCAATTTGCAAGTTATTGCAGAGAAGTTTAGGTCAGTGACATTTTACAGCAGGGCACCATGTTATCAATATTTTACAACAGCTCCATTGATATGACATGAAATCAACATCTCCCTTTAAAATGGCTGTCACAGAGATAATGAGCATTCACACAGGTAGGTTCACACAGCAGAAAGTGAGTGTTAGTTTCAATCCTTTCTTCTATGAATTAACACACCACAACTGATTTGGCTAGTTCAGCAAGGAAGATTAAGATTGAGATTTGCACTTTTAGTCTCACGTTAGCCAACAAAAAAACCCCTTTGATAAAGGTTTAATAGTTTCACATTTCAGAAAATATGCTTATGTGCTTTCTTGTACAGATTTAGATGAAAGTCCAGTGACCAAAACATCTCATGTAAATGGTATTAAGTGTAGTGAACAATCATGCCTAAAAATACACATGAAAAACATTTCTGTAGTGCAAATATTGTATTACAAGAACAGGTATTATTGAGAAAAGAAATATGTTCATTTCTGAATGTTTGATATGCTCAGCTTGACAATTTGCAGCAACATTAACAAACAACACTTTCTCATTATGTTGATGGAAAATACGCCAGTGTTACATTAAATAAAAAATCTGTCTCTGTTATTACAAATTAGCACTATACATATGTGTTTGTAGTCATTTGTAAGGAGACGAGGTGGCTGGATGGTAGACTGGTCTGAAAGGTGTCCATCGAGAGTTCAGCTATCTTTAAACACCTTGTCGCTTCCATGTGGACGTGCAGACAACAGCTGCGAAGGTGCAGAGGGAAAAACAAGATTCCTATGAAGATTCCCTCTGACAGCACACACACACACACACACACACACACACACACACACACACACACACGTACAGCTGTCAGCATTAGGCTTGCCACTGAGAATCAGCTGAGGTTGCCACGCTGGTAATCACTGAAGTGAACCGTGAGAGGATCCTTCAGTGACTTCAGTCTGAAGCTTCAGTCTGGGAACAAATATTTCCACCTGCTTCTCTTGTTAACAGAATGCAGCAGATTTACTGAATTTGTCACTGAATTTGTTTTGAAGGATCCCTATGTGTTACAGCCACTTATAAAAAAGCAACAAGCCACTTGAGGCAGGGCATTGGCGTGAAGTTAGTGCAGCTAGAAAGGCTCTGTGTTATGTTAACAACACCTCTCATCTGTTCTGAAATGGCTGTAAAGCTTGGCCTCAAGTGGCTTGTTGCTATGCAGACCTGTGCCCGGCTTACAGTTAATGCACTCAAAAATCACCACTCATATTAGAAAATGCTGCACAGTGGAGGATAAAATTCAGTTAATACTGTCATTACTATTAATTATCCTTTGAATGTTTTAATCCTTTATCTTAAGATGTTTGATTTATCATTCTTTTATTGCTGCTGTTTTGTGATGACCGTGAAACGCAGCCTCTCGTGCCTCATTTACACACAGCAAGCACACAACTGTTCTGTCTCGTCATGTACAAGGACTCCAGAAGGTGGCAGGTCGCCCTCTGTAAACATGCCACAGCGTAGCCTGATGGATGACATGGTGGACAATGATTATTTATCAGCTGACAGACCAAGAGACTGAATGGCTGGATGACAAGGTTACTGACTTCATCCCTAAAGTTGTTATACTGGAAATCTGACCAAAAGACAAGGGTTCCCTTTATAAATATAAAACTTTAAAAGAGAAGAGTTAATCCCAAAAAAGGGAAGAGACACATTTTTTACCCAGTTTTGGCTCAAATTTAACCTAGAAGCTGTCACAAATGTTGAAGAATAAACATATTGAGAGAAACATATAGATTTAAAAAGAGTTGGTCTGGTAGAATAACACTTAACACTGTGTTAAAACATCCTCGGTGAAGTGATTGCCATGGAGCGCTTCAAAGACAGAACATGATTTACAGCAGGACCGTGAAGTACCTGTGCCGAAGGATCTTTAGTGGATGTGAAATATGAAGTCATCTCGAACAAGAGGTGCCTGTAACTGGCTGCCTCAGTCACATCGCACCGGAGCGGAGCTGCTGTGAGCCATTACAGCCACATATTTTTACAGGAGGCCACGGCGAGAAACAAAGGTTGTGAAGTACATCAAATGCATCGCGCTGCTGAGTGGAGAGTAAACAAACTTTATCCTGCTTCTTTTAATTTGTGTTTCTCTCTCAGTTTCACCGTCACTCCCTGTGAAACCTAACAAAACAGTGCCGTAGATCTGACACCTGTTTTGCCTGAGAAATTATATTTCCTCTGTCAGCGTTAATAAATCAGGGGCAGTGTGTATTTGTATACATTTTCTCCTCCCAAATTTTGCACCTCTATGACGGAAAAACCTTAAAATACATATTACATGAGGCCACATACATTATTATCTATTTTTTGGCAGTGCAGCTTTTATTTCATTTTTCACAAAACCTCAATGTGACCCTTCAGTAAATAAGTACAAAAGACTGTTATGGGCTTATAAAAGGGCCTCAAATCTTTCATTAATCTCCCCCTTAGCGAAGAAGACCCAACAGTGCTGTGTATGAACATTTAAAATCTCAAGATGCACTAAAACATGTAAACATCTATCATACGACTTCCTGTTATAATATGAGAATAGTAATCTACGGCACACATGAGATAAAAAAACAGATAATGCAATAATGCCTGTGTCATTTTTTGAGGTGACACTACTTTTATGAGTACAATCACTTTGTTGGAGAGAAGAGATGTCGCTGGAGATAAAATACAATAAAATGTAAAAATATATAAGAACTGCAGTTTACAAAAACAGCAGAGGTTTTCCAGTGGGTTGGGCTTTATTTTAGTTTTATTTTAGATACTAGGCTGACCTGTGGTAATGGCCTTGGCTGACTAGCTGCTCACACAGTTGAATTATTGGGTTTATAAAGTGAATGCAGGCTCTTTAAAGCCGCTGACGCTTTTTGGTCCTTGGTAATGACTAATGACTCAGGGATATTCAGAGATGTGTTTTTGTGTTTAATCAAAGGAGAAATGTGGTGTGAAGGCCTTCTGATGTGCTGCCTGTGTGCGTGTTCTTACGAATTTGCTGCAATATACACATTTTTGTACTCCACAGATGCAGTTAAAATTACTCTGACATGGTTATTGATGGTTTTGTGGCTCTGTGTAACTGGATGTGTGTGTTTCTGTGTGTGTGTGTGTGAGTCACTATCCCCGCCTGTGCACTGCCAGTGCATACGCATAGTCCTGAGAAATGCCACCATTTTCATGTGATTCTGACTGTAACTGTGTGTGTGATATAATCACCAGCAATTTGTTTCAATAGGCCACCTGATTAAAAAAAAAACATTTATATTGTGTTCATTTAGAAAATTACTTTTTACATCTAATATTGAAATTACATGAACCATAATGATACTGTATACTGTATAATGGATACTTCATGAAATAAAGATCAACACCTTCATATTTTTGCATTTGTTGGTGAAATATTCCATAATATGTGTTTAAAATACATGTGAAGTGAGAGAAATGCCTTTAACAGATCATACTTAGATCCTTTAGTTAAGTCAAAGTACCAGCATGAAAATAATAATCCGTAAATCCTTTAAAATCCTACTGTACATAAGTATTATCCCAGACTAACTCCAAGTGACTGATTGATCTAAATGTTGAAACTGATTTAGTAAACGTGGATGATGCACAGCGTAAAGTATCTAGGAAAAAAGAAAATATATTTTTTAAACATATATTCTGTTTTATTCAACACAATGAGCAAAACTGCTTTCCTTCTTCCAGATTGACTGTTAAAAGTAGCAACAAATGGAAATGGAAACACCTCAAATTCCCACTGAAACACAGCACTTTAATAAGTGAAATGAACTGCTGCAGCGTTCATCCCATCTTATCTGCAGATGTTCCAGTTTGTGAAATCAGGATTGTGACTTTCTGCACAGAGGTTGAGAAATGAATGTTGAAACAGGAGCCCCATGTGACGTTTTTTTTGGTGTTTCGTTCTGACTCTTGTTCTCACTCTGGAGGTTTGATGTTCCCATCCAGCCCTGAGCTTCATGACACAATGACGAATAATCCCTCCGTCCCACCAGAGCCCTGTGGCACCCACCCCCTCCTTTTTCCTGTTCAACAAAGTAGCCTAAAAGCAGGGCAACGTTCAGACACAGGAGATTCATCCTTTAGAGAGATATAAATGGAGAAATTTGCCCATGAACATCAGAAATTATACACTGCTAGGGTAAGATTTTCATCCAGATATTTCTCAGTCATGCCTGTGACTGTCCGTCGTCTCCCCGGCTGCCTGCACATCCTCTGCACCATCTCTCCTTACACCCATAAGGAAGTATTATCTTACCGCGGCAGAGGAGGAGCTGCTGGTTTCCTTCTTGGACACGGCAGCCTGATACATCGCCAGCCGCTCTTTCACAGACACCGGCTCGGCCTCCTGCTCCTCGGGATGTCCTGAGCTGGATCTCCCTCCGCTGCCTGCAGCTACACACACATTCAGTCTTTATATGAACAGTATCATGGTTATTTTAGCTGCTGTACAGAGAACAGCACTGATTCTAAATAAATCACAATGTAGTTTCCTAAATGACACTGTAAGGAAATAAAAGGGAGGAAACACATGTACACATTAAATGTAGCCAGGTGGTGTCTTTGCTATTAAAGCTGCTGTGCTTTCCCTTCTTTTGATCACAGCTGCATGAGTTTCATTAAGATATCTGCAGAGGTGTAGATACAGCAGAAACTTTAACCAGGAAGTAGCCGGAGGCAAATTCCCGCTAACAATTGCTCACACGCAACCGAAGCAGAATACTCATCGATCACCGAGTGCTACGTTATGATAGTTCATATTGCTCTGCACATCCCCTGCGGATAGCCAATTAGAGAAGACCACTGATTTTACATTTGACTTTTCTGTGCTACAAAAGCATCATTAGGCAATGGAGAAGGCTCCATTAAGGCTCAGCATACACCCACACTGGACCTTTTAGCTCTTGGCATGTTCTCTCTCTCCGGGCAACAACACCGTGGGATGAAAGAAGACCCTAAATAGAAATTATTCTCTCTCATTATGTGCTCACGCTCTAACCTTCTGACACTCTGAAATCCTCCTCCCTGTTGTGTTTTTGCACCACTCGCTTACATATTTTCTCCATATCTATGTGTACTACTAAAACTTTGACTCAAAATAGAGGTGGGTATAAGTTTTACTTCAAAAGAGATTGATGTTGATTTGAAAAGTCTTATAGCAGCTGCTTATAGATCCGGTGAAGGTGCCCTTACTGCTGCTGCAGTATAGAGATTAGCGGCAGATTCAGTGCTTAGTGGTATAGTACATACCGTTCGTGCTTGGCTGTGCAAAGCGCGCTTAACTTATCTTAACGCTTCTCTCAGCCCACTTATAGTTTATCTATGACTACACTGGCTTGATATAGCCCACTCCTGGCATCCGTGTCATCAAGATGAAGAAATCAAACACCCACAGGTTAAATCTCTGTATCTGGCAGGTGAGACCACACTGTTTCCCACATAAATCCTATGTGAAGGTCTGGTCACCTCAGCATTAAATACACTGATGATTTTGTTGTGTGAGTAAGAAAAATCAATTGTCTGGGGTTAAACTTCAAGTTTGCATCATGGTTTGGTTACATTTGTGTTTTTCCCATTTTGTATTCCCAGAATATAGAGACCGTGAGGCCCATAACATTGTATATGGGTGAATGACAAGGACAGAAATCCAAAATGAAATCCCAGCTTCTGAAAATATCACATATATTTGAGTTTTGTGGGGGGGGGTTTCTCTGTTTGGTGTGTTGGATGGCTCTAAACACTATAGCACCTATGAGCCCAAGCTGCCATTGCTGTGAAACAGAGGCAGTTTCACATCCATTCAAAAGGTAGAAATGCTCCGACTGTGAGTCCAGTAACATTGCCTGTGGGTCAAATGAAAAAGACATTTACTTCCACAACCACGAGCACCTGAAATGTCCCCTCTCACTTTGTCACTTTATAGCAAAGTGTCTTGACTGCGCTGAAATCTGAGTGAATGGAGAGCTGCAGAGTCTGACACAGAGGAAACTATTATAGCTTATTAGCTGCTTTGCATGATGTGATTTTATTTAACGCGTGCTCTCGGAGGATAAACTGCTCCACAGAAGAGGATTACAGACAGCTGTGAGACAGAGGTTGACAGTTCAAATATTTCAACTCTTTTTGAATAAACTGTGAATTTAGTATCTCATTAGCACCCAAGTGGTAATCTTGTCAAAAGTCAGATAGTGGGCTCATTAGTTCATTGTAAAGGCTTTTTGTTCCTTCTCAATAACTTTATTGAATGCAGTGATGTACAATCTGGAGAACAAAACACGTGCTGAGAAAATCAAAAGAAAGTTTTCGGAGCTATTAGAGGTGTAGATCGTACGTAATGGTTAGCTAAAGTTGTCAAGCACACAGGCTTTGGTGACCAAATATTTGGTAACAATGCACGGCTTGCTGTCGTTGTGCCACGTACTGGTGTGAGCCTTAATACAGACGCCATGTGACAAGAACATGCTCGCCTCATCCCGCCGGTTTTAGCTCTCCGCTACGTCCGGCATGTTAGTGTAACCAATAATCCGTCGGGGAGGGAAATAGGCTGCCTCGAAACAGCAGCATCTCAAAATGAACAAGGTTTTTTCCCGCAGCGTCCTATAAATATGGGTCAGAAATCCTACACCTGAGGCTGCGGTGTAACCTAATACTGGCTCGATGACAGAAACACAAGGATAATGCCCTCGTTTATCACCTGGGTTAAATGTTCACGTCATGGTCTGGAGCTGTCAGAGAGGCAGAGACACGAGGGGGGGGGTTGATGCCTGAGAGCGGTGACAGCACTTTGGATACCTAAGGCTCCTGAGAAGGGTATGCCGTATGCAAAGCTGCCATAACATGGGGGTGAGGTAACCAGGAGTCGGGGGGAGGGGATGGCCGGGAGGAGGAGGCTGACTGGAGAAAAAATAAACCCAGCCTTTTAATAAACTGGCTCTGTCTGCAGCGTCATGTTCCCCCGTGACAAGGAGATTTATGGAGTAGAATAGTGTGTGAGAGAGGAATAAAGGGAAAGAAAGAAAACAGTGTCAAGGCAAAATTTAGGAAGTTCTAATGAGATCGAATATTTTCAAAGATTTGAAAGTCATTTCACTGTCTCCCTATGCTGTCACTAATTAGTACTGGCATCAACGGATGTTTAATTAGCATTAATAATAGCTTTCAAACAGGGGCTTATTGCTTCAGAAGCCCCACTATAATGAGGGCCATGTCTCTGTTTACAGTGTGGTATTGATATCAGAATCACTTTTTTTACAGGCTTACACTCACAACCTGCGTTACTTCTGCTTGATGGAGAGCAGACAGGACTGCTTAGAGGCACATTTACAACTACACTGACTATTATTGTCCTCTTCTTTCGCTGAGTGTTGGCCCCTTATCTCTTTAATGCTGCAGTGGGAGCACAAGCGATTTCACCATGCGGGGTAATGAAAGTGGGAGAGGCCTGAAAGAGTCGACAGGGGGGAGGCCAGGCTGCACAACTCAGTGGCTATATCGAGCCAAGCTGAGGGCTGTTGACCTCCCTGTCACTGCCTCCTCGCCGCTGCCGGCGTCAAAGCGATCAGGGGTGAGGTGCCGCACCGCCGGCCCGCCAGAAGCAAAGAGGTGAAGGGCGGCACAGGGCGTCGGGGCAAGAGGCGGCAGAGGAGAGCGTGTCCGGAAAAGAGAGATGAAAAGAACAAGAGAGGCTCATTTTGGAGTTTAAGGGTGCGTGAGAAGGCGGCGTGGCTTCGTAGCTCAAAGCTAAATCAAGGCGCATAGATCTGTGTCAAGCAGAGGCCGTCCGCTAATCACAGAGGTGTCACCCCATTTTCTGACCTCTCCTCACAACAGAAGCCTTAAGCAACCCAAGTTTCTGTTCATTACTTACTGACCAAAGCTTTTGGCTGGCGAGGTTTGACAGGAGAGTCAAATCGAGATACACTAATTGAAATGTCAGCCATGGAGGGCGATTTCTTCTTTACCGACGAAGGCAAAACAGGCGCAATAATTGAGCTGTCAAATCTATCAAAATAACTTCTTCACATGCAGACTGGATTGCCCTCGGGTGCTTCCTTGTGCTAAGCTAAGCACTTTGTTTCCGATTTGCTACGCTTTCAGAATAATCCAGATCAGATTGCTGCTGGTTATGTCTGGTGGAAGGAAGCAGGAAGGGGCCCATGCATGTTTTATGACAATGCACAAATCCTGGTGGAATCTCAGCGATATCACATCTCATTCTTTAAGAGGCTCCAGCACAATGCCGCCCTGCGTTTCATCTTATTTCCAATTTTACACATAAGATGCCTCGTGTCTGAGCAGCCGGTGCACATCTAACCAATTCATTATCGTCTAAAATGTCACGTACCATTTCCAATCTGTCTCCTTCCACTTGTGGTTTGGGTGAAAAATCATTTTAAAAGAGCCGTGCTGACAGCGGAGCCTGCGCTGATACAAGAGTCGGCCTTGAAATGCTGATAGCCCGCACGTGTCGCTTACCTTCTTTAACTGTGTAGGCTGCTACACGTCAAACGAGGATAAAATCCAACAGAACAGGAAGGTGGGCCTTCGTTCTCCTGAAAGTCAAATGGGCTCAGTCGCCCAGCCTTGACCCAGCGCAGAGAGCAAATCCTGGGCAGAGACAGACAGTGAGGCTTGGAGACCAGCTCCAGCAGTGCGCTCAACAGCTAAGTGAGTCCCAGGCATCCAGTGACAGCTGATTTTATTTTAGAAGTCCTCCTTCGTAAAAATAGGATGGACTTGGGGGAGCGGGTACGTGGATGTGGGTTGGCTTTTTCTAGTGTCGAGTGTCGAAGGTACCCAACATGCCCTTAACCTTATGTCACAGGCGTCTTATGGAGACATCCCGCACCGCCAGCGGGGAAACAAGCACACGGTACATCCTTCATTTACACAGCAGAGAGCGGCGAGACATTTGGCATTTGAAATGACTGCTTGTTAGTGTGGTAAATATCAAGGCATTTCATGATTCAGCACACACAGCAGAGATACATTTCATAGACAGCGTACATGACCCCAGACATATCAATGCCTCTCTTGTGTCTGTAAGCAAATTGTAGTGATGGAGCCAGGAAGTTTTTAGCCTAGCTTAGCACAAAGACAGGAAGTCCAACAGAACCTCTAAAGCTCACAAAACAGAATATATTTACTTCGTTTAATCAGAACACAAACAGAAATTTGGGAAATTAATTACACGCTGGAACTATTTCTTCGCAACGGCGCAGGAAGACAGTCAAGAAATAGTTCCAGCTCGTAATTCCCTATAAATTCACTGTGTTTTCTGAGTTTTTTTTTTTTCATTTAAGAGTCAAATGAGCTGTTCCTCCATGATTCCAGTCTTTATGCCAATCTAAATCAATAAGGTGCTTGGTCTTGCTCCATATTAAGCATTCGGATCCTAAAGCAGTATCGACGTTTTCATCTCACTCTCAGTAGGAAAACAAATGGGCACATTTCCCAAAATGCCAAACTATTCATTTAAAATAGACACTTCGGAATTAAATTGATTTGTCCAGGTCATATATATACCTCTCCCCACACAACCCTGGTTCTCTATGAGCATTATTGATTATTGATTCATATGTTCTGCATCACTTATAGTATCTGGAAATAGTTATGCTACCACCACTGCCAGATCGATGCTCACTCTCACACTTTCTTTTATTTAGAGGCACACTACGGTGGCATACCTCCTAAGCTGAGTTCAATATATTAAAACACCTGCTGTTGTCTGAGATACACGATTCCCCACTTGAGTTTAATGTCTCCTTTAAAAGCTGCTGAACTTTGGATGTTTTCATTGTGGTGAATGATTTAAAACACACTGCTGAGAGTGCTGCGAGGTGAAACCTTTGCTTCTTCCAAAAACCCATCCTGTGCACTTTACGCCTGCCATCATGGTCCCTTTGAACCTTTTTCAAAGGCCACTCCTCGGATGGACATTAAGGCACTACGACTGAAACAAAATGAGGAAATTCAGTGAAGTGCCTGCTGTGCAGAGCCCCAAGAGAATTGAGCTGGAAGCCTTTAACGATCAAGACACACTCAAGAAGGTAATGGGTGGAAGATAGGAAATCATATTGTTATCTTTTCTCTCCATCTGTCTGCCTTTTGTTTCTCCTTCCCTTTCTGTCTTTCTTGGACCTATTCTGTTGCCCTAAAGCAATGGGAAAGGTCTTCTTATGAACCAGTGACCTTATGCTTGTGCCTGATCAGCCCAGGGCTTTTCATTTACTCTTTTACAACCTACATCCCTCTTGACAACAGACAAGAGAGACGATCCAGCTCATATAAACCTGTAAGAATCACGTATGCTATTTCTCTCCATATTATCATGACCTCATGTATGAAACACAAGCCGTACTCGGGAAGCCCACACCGCGAGTCCCCAGCACATTGACGGGAGAAAAGCTTGGTTATCAGGCTTGTGGAGAAGCTGCACTCTGCTGATAATCCCACCGAAATTGCACATGGATTTCCTGTTCCTAACGTGGAAAATAAACATACTCCTGTAGAATACCTAATGAAGGGGCCTGAGAACAGCCACAAAGCAAAGTCCAGAGTGAGTTTTAAACCAAAATAACTTTCTGAAAATAAAGTGCTGAATGCAATTAGAGACTTTGGTTTGTTAAACTAAGTTTCCGACAAAGAGATTTACCGTTCTGGTTACATAACCGTGTGCTTAATTCACTGAATATGGGCTTGATAAGGATGTGCCAATCGATGCTAATGCCTCTAGAAGTATTTCACCTGCCTGTGAGAACAAAATGTCAAGATATTCTCAATCTCTGACCATTTTAGTTTCAGCTGGTCAGGGCTGGAGAATGGTTAAACTAATTTATTTTTTATAATGGAGTGTAATTACTGTATTATATATTATATTATTATATTTTCTAGATATTATGTTTGAAAAAATGGGGTTGTATTGTATTTGTTGACTATGTTGACGGATATTCTCTTTAAATAAAACAAGCAGATTTTAACATTACTTTAAGAGTCTTGTATTACAGGTATTTGTGACGCTGCTGTTGCTAAGCACGTGGGTTGCACCTATCACATAATGGCTTGTGAAACGTGTGTTGCTAGGCTTCAGTGATGAAGGCATCTCTTTGAACTAACAGTATCTTGGAGAAATCTTTGAAAAGGACTGGTCTGATAAAGTCTTTCTCATTTTTCAGACTTAAAAACAGCTTTTGGAAAAGAGGGTCATCTTGGGCCAATACATACAGTAGTATTGTATTACACATTAGTATTTCAAGTTACAGGCTTCTGTGGGCAGAAAGAGACGAGGCAAGTTCATTTGTTTAGTCTTTGTATGGCAGCAGTTATAAGAGCCTCTACAAAGGCTGCTTTCTTAACAATACGTGACACGGATCGGTTTAAACTTTAAAGGAGAACAAGGAAACATAAGCCGAGAGAAAGACAGAGAAATAAAAAAAACACCATTGTTACTATATATATATAACCTGTTGAGTGGTGTGGTAGACTATGTAGTTTTTAAATTTCTCCATTGACATATAAGACTTGGGAGTGTAATATTAACAAAAGTCCGTGAACCTCAGCTATCATAAGGTAATGGTCGCACCAGACCAGCTAAAATATCAGACAGACAGACGAACAAATCACTTGGAATAAATAAAAGCTAAAAATAAATTCTAAGCATATAAAAGAAAATAATAATTATGAAAGCGAGAGCAACTCAAAACTGAAAGACCTCAATAAGGTTGAGGTCTTTCAGTTGCATACTAAATCCATACAGGGAACATGCATTGAATTGACTGACCCAGAAGAACCATGAACCAGCTTCACATCCATACACAATACCTCAATTTTCAATTTCCAAAGATCAATCATGTCTTAAAGGTTTATTTGTGTCCCATAATAACGACTAAGGGGATCAAATCTGAATCTGAAAGGAGGAAAATCTGTGTTTTTCCTCGGGATAATACTATGAAGACATCATCGTTTGGCAGGAAAAAGTAGGAGAGATGAATTAAAACAAAAACAGTCTTTTGGCAGATCCTGTTCCAATTGGCAGCGTTTGCACACTTTGAAATTTTTTCTTGGGCCAAGTGTGTATGCTACTCTTAAATAATATAATAACACTCATTCCTGCTTGCTCCCATTACTGTGTGTGTCACAAAGCCAGCCACTGTTTCATGGTGATTCTGGCGTAATACGAGAGGAAACAAGTAAACAGGGATGGCTGTTTTGAAAGAGCAGCAGCCTGGAGATTTAGAGGTGAGCTTTGCATCTGTTTAAAGCCCAGTTACTAAGTCGCCAAGCTTTATTTAAACGTTGCGGCTTTGCAGGGAACATCTCCTGTAGCCCCCGCTGCCACCTCCTTCAGTCATTTGACCTGGCAGACTATGCGGCGTTTGTATGACAACTTGTCAGCAAAGACAAAAGACGGGACAACAGGAACGCCGAGGATCGTCAAGAAGCTCCAATTTTAGACACGGCATGGAGATTTAGTGATGTACGGGGCGGCACGAAAGCCTGACTGATCTCAGGTAGAGATGGAGTGGCTCTCAGTCTGCGTGTGTGAGTATGCTGAGTGTGAGCATGCATGTTTGAGTTCACAAGTGTGTGTGCGTGTGAGCATCTGCACCTTGATACCACTTTTAGGCCTGTCAACACTTTCATCACTTCGGATTCTCACTCTCTACAGTCACCCCTCTTCTTTTGGCTTTTGTTTTCAGTTTCCATTCGCAGTGCCGTGACACGTTAAGACATACGTGATGCTGAAGCATGGAAAAGAAAATGTCAGTGGCTTATATAAGATATAGAATACTTATAGAGAGACAATGATTGACATGACTACTTATATGTGAAAGCTGTGTGTGGTGATGAAACCACAGATAATTATAGCTCCCCTTCTCAGCTAATTTTTTTGGTGTTATGGCCCACAATTTGTTCATTTTTTCATTGGCATATAACCCACGACACTACCTGCGCAACACCAAACAGTAGACAGATAAAGTCAGGGACTAAGTGGTGAACTAAGTGGCAGCTAAAGAGCCAGATATTTCCCTCAGGAGTTGGTGGAGACCAAAACCAGAGCTGAAAATTTAGTGAATATTGGAATCACAAGTCAAAATGAATGCTAATGGTGCTCAGTATCTGCTATTTGCCATACCAACCTAAATTAGGATCATATGTCAGTGTCATGTTACAGCTTATTTCCGCCCCAAGTAGTCAATTTCTTTAAAAAACTATAATAATAATAATATAATAATACTAAAAAAAAAAGATAGAAAAACTCTTGCAGCCTCCAGCTCATGGTCAGTATTCAGCCCTGTGATTTATCTTCTACCTCCTTTGTTTACGATTCTCTTCCCTTAGTTGTTTTTCAGAGGCTTTGACGGAGGACTCGTCAGTGAAGATTAGAGCAATGTGCCCCAGTGGTCCCAAATTCACACAAGGCTGGTTATTCAGGAGAAGCCTTTATGCAACGATGTTTGGTTTTGTTTGGTTTAAACAGAAACTAAACTGAATAGCTCTTTTTAGCCATGCTAGTCAGTCAGCTCCAGTGTTGGCAATGTGGTTCGGCTGATTCACCACTTCAGTATATCTCAACAACTATTAAAAGCATCGCTGTGGCATTGAGCACAGACATTAATGGTCCTCAGAGACTGAATCCTAATGATTGTGGAGATGAAATGTCTCGCAATCCATCGCCATGAAAGGACATTTATTTTCCCCCAAAGATTAATTGTAAGAAGTTTGGTCCTCTAACTAATGCCCATTATCAGCTAAAACTTTTTAGTCTAATATTGCCTGCAAAATGAATTTCAAAATAAAACCAGTCTCACTCTACTTAGCAAATGTTAGAATGCAAAAACATTAAAGTTCAAGGGTAAAGGACGGCTGTAGAGTCTGAGGCATGTTAAATATATTTTGGGATATAAATCATATCCTGCTGTGCTGTACATACACTATTTGGAGTATTTTGATAAACTTTTGATACAGGTTTACAGAATTCATTAGTGTTTTCCCAGTTTTGGATATAAGAGCTTTTCCCTTTTCCACCTTCACAAGATGAACATACCTGGAGGCCAATGTGTTAAGGTTGTTCCCTTTAGTTTATTTGTGATCCTTTCAGGGTTAAAAATGCACTGTACCTCGCACTGTAAGCTCAATCTGTGTGTACAACGTTATCAGCTTCGGTGGAATCAAACCAGAGGTAGCCACCACAGCGTTGCTATCACAGTAATGGAAGCACAGTATCTAGCGAGCCCCCAGCTTCCCATTAAAAACCTGCCAGGGAGGCCGCCTTATCTGGCGATGAACAATCTAGTTTTCAAAAGCAGCTTTCTGCCAAATGTTTATCTCGTAGAACAAATGGGACACCACACTGCATTAACCATCTCCCGCCTCTGCTGTTTGTTTGAGACTAGTGCAACCAACCATGATGCAATCAGAGAGCTAGGCCTCCTGTCATAAGTTCTGACACATTTGATGTTGCATTAAATCTCTGAAAAGTTAACTCACAACTCAACAAAAAATAAAAAACAAGAAAATACTCACAAAGACTGGTGTCCTTAGGTGAGGCCATAGTCTGATCTGTTGACGGGTCAGCCAGTGTGAGACGACTCGACGTCACTCTTTTGGACGGGGAGGTGTGGACGGATGTCACTTCCTGGTTGAGAGAAAGTGAGTGAGAGAGAGAGCTATCAGAGAGAGAGCACCTGTGCGTTTTCAATAGTGAGATAGAGAGGTGACTCTACGGGTCATCAAAACCAGCTGGCTGTGCCCAAATCGCCTGCGCACACCCTGACACAGACACACATAAGCACGCACACACACACTAGCACACACAGGAGAGGACACACATGCGCACACACACACCTGAAGCATGAAAAATGACACAGTCAAGCGTCTGGTGACATTTAAGCTCCAGATTCAAGTGAAACTTTGTTGCTGTCGTTCGGTCTGCGCAACACATGTACAAACACACAACTACACACACACACTCATCTGTGTGTAAAGAGAGTTGACCTTGAACACAATGTGAACAGTAGGCATTGACTGGAAAGTTAGTGCAAACAGCACTTGGTTGAATTTTAATAGAGCCACTCTAGCTGTAACTAAAGGTGTTTTCACAGCCTTCTATTGATAAAAGGTACCACATTGGTAAATGGCATGTCCTTGGTGCATGCAGGCTTGTTTTTCCCCTGGAAGCATTTTGTCAAAACTTAGAAGTCAGCCAGTGCAACACGCCTATTCAGTTGCAAATCATCCCCGCAGGGAACAAACACACCTGTGTCTGTGTGTAGGTGTGTGTGTGTATGCATTTGTGTCTTTGCAAATGTGCGGGTGTGTTTCTTTTTTTCTTTTTTCATTTGCAAATCAAATGTATTCCCAATAGCGTTTTTTTCGACAGCGCCTTGCTGGGCGTCAGTGCAGACTGACAACAAACATCTCTGCACACGGCATAGCCACGTGGTGCACATATACACACACACACAAACTTGTATCTGTCTGGCTTGGTCTCCATCTCTCTGCTGAAGGTGTCAACCATAATTTCAGAAATGCACCAAAGGACAAAACATTGTCCTCAAAAATCCCATTTAGCAAATCCCCGAAAGACATGCACGGCTATTTGCATACTTTCCTACAGTATTACACACGCGTACAAACACTGACACACACAAGCACAAGCTGTGGCAAAACAGGGATGTAAACATAATCTCTCCCTTTCTGTCACTGTCATTCGCTCTCTCTCTAGCTGAAGTAGCACTCACATCGAATGAAGCTCAAATCAGTGAGCTGCAAGGAGCAAAAGCGCTCGGTCTAAACCGGCTGCTAACCACAGCTCCCTAGTGCTCCATGTTTGACTGCTGATATTAAACAGAGTATTTTGTCTACAACAGCGAAGAGTCAGGTGTGCAGAGGTGACAGCCACCTGAATAATTATATACTCTTTTGTCTTCAGAACGAAATGGCCATGTATGATGCAGTTTTGAGCTCATAAAGTACCAAAATAGATATTTTTCTAGAATCCAAGTCTGTTCAAATGTCATTTGCATATTTGAGCAGAGCCTTTTCTGCGTTACATTTGGCACTGAAGCAAAACTGAAATTAGAACTGAAGCCAGTAAAATGTGAGAGTTGAGAGCAAACACGTTTCTCGAAAATACATTCAGTTGGAAATTGGTCCAAAGTTATTCATGCTACTGGCATAAAGAATATGTTGGGGGTTTTTTTCCAGAGGGGGCCACGCAAAGGCATTTTCAAAAGCTGAAAGAAAAATAGCGAGCGTGCAAGGAGAAAGTGATAATGTGCAGTAATTCTGCTGACAGAAACCAGTGACCTCTTTACAAAGCTGGTCAAGGGCACGAGAGCTTCAAAGAACATTGTTAGTTTAATAAAGCAGTATCAGCAGCGGTACAATAAAGAAGGACAGTGTGGTTTTTTCCTTAGATATGTTATTTGGGAGGTTTTTGTTCAGATTTTTTCAAGAACACGAGGAAATGTAATCAGTATCTCATCAGACACTTCTTAAGACACACATTGGTGATTGGTACTGTCCAAAAAAATACACTATTTTAAGTTCAGTGTATTTTTGTCTCACAATTGCACCAATCACAAGTGAGGACCGGCGTTATCCTTTTTACCAAATACAAAGAGCTGATGAGCAGCAGCAGTGCCACGGCTCGGTATCTCATGCAACTGAGTGCTATCTAGCTTTGAGTCGCTGCCATATGTTCTCTTTGGCGCAGGCTGCCACAGAGGAAGGAGGAAAGGGGGTGGGGGATGTCTCTGCATATCTCCAACAGACTGACAGAGTTAATAAGGGACAGTGCTTCGTGAAATCTGTCTAAACGTTGCTGGCCTGTCGCGAGAGATAATCCCTGTTAAAAAAAAAAAAAAAAAAAAAAAATCAGAGGAGTCACAGCTAATGAAATCAGTGCTCGCCATCTGGGACCATTTCATGTGTAACAGCCGCCTACAGAGGGGTTATTCGAACCTGTGATGGTGAAACCATGGTAACGGGAGATAGTAATACACGCACTGCTAGTCTGGGGATGTGACACCGTGACACCTTCCACCTTCACATTGGTGCCTATTAGAGGGAGACATCAGCAGAGCGCAGACCGATCCAGGAAACCTTGAGCCCGCCGTCACACGAGCGGGGCCATTTTTCGCAGATTGTCTTGTGTCAGCTGTTGACATTTTCGTCCTCTAACAAGCAGCGGCCCTACTTGTAGGACTTTAATGACATGCCGTGCTGCATAGAGGGTCTCTGAGGAGAGCTGTCCGCCTCTCTCGGCTTAAAATGTTCCCTATCTGTCCTCCCCCTCTCCCCCTGTGTCATCCTCTGTTAAAAAAATGTCAGTCTTAATAATTCAATTAAAGTCCAAAGGTTTTATTTTCCTCCGCCCACATGAGGGAATGTGCCGGTTGTGTGAGAAAATGTCAGCTGTAAGGATGCAGCGGTTTTTAACGCGGAGCGATGTTGTCTTAACCCGAATCAAGTGGGTTTACCTGGGTTTACCTGCAGAATTTTTAACAAGGGAAAGAAAATATGAGTCAAGCCTGGACTTTTTCTGAATCACATTTTTCCTTTCAACCACAGATCGTCAAGGGATCATTTGGTGAACAAAGGATCAAACTGAAGGCCTCAGTGTGCTTCTTCACACAGGTGCCTCCTCACAGTGCTGCATTCATTCATACATGCAAAAAGTGGTGCCACCAACGCCAATTCAAAAACACGGAAGTCTGAAATGTGCCATATCCCTATTTGATTATACTTAGCCTACTTTGTGACAGCAGGTTTTTCGCTTTGCCTGTGAGAGTGGCTGTTCAGAACAGGACTAACACGCTCGCTTTCAGATGGACGACACGCAGCATGAACTAGTTTGTTTCAAGCGTACCCTCAAGGGAACAACGAGAAGATTCATATCGCCCTCACATCTTTATATATAAAGCTACAGCCAGCAGCCAGAAAGCTCAACTTATCTTGGCATAGATAGGAAACATTGGCCGCAGCTGGCACAGCTCTGTCCTAAAGTAACAAAGTCTGCCTAGCAGCACCTCTGAAGCTCATGTTTAATCTCTACAAAAAAACTCTCGCTGTCACAATGAGGTAGCCTGGCAACCAGTCAGTTTAAACAAATGAGATGTAATGTGTTAATGAGTGAGACTTTGAGGTGCAGGTAAGTGGATTTTGTTACCTTTGGACAGAGCCAGACTAGCTGTTTGTAGTCTTCATGCCTGGCTGAGCTACGTGGCTGTTTGCTGCAGCGTTATTCAGTGTATATAATGCACAGATATGAGGTTGGTGTCTATCTTATAATTGAACTCTTCAAATATTTCAAACTATAAATAACTAGGTGACCACATTCATGAGTCAGCCTCATAAAAAATACATACATCTGTGAAAACCAGTGAAAGATGACTGAATCCATCAGTGCAGAGACACTGTATATCTCAGGTTTTTCCTTTTCAATCGTTAAATAAGCAGTTTCACATTTGGTCATTTGGACACATAATCCATGTGTCAGGGGTGTGAAAATGGATTACATTCAATAAAGTTTTAGCAAAATAATGCAGTTGTGGTGAGTTTAAATACAAGTTACCACCTTGCCAAAACTACCATCCATCTCTCCTGCGCCAAACTCAGACAGCTCAAGAATTGCTCCCAGTGCTTTTGCTGGAGTTGGTGAAGCTTCAGCAGCGGTTCAAATCAATAAGGTCCACTGGTTCGATATCAGATGGGACTTTTTGGAGGAGAAGGGGTGCCCACCTTGACAGGATGTACTCCTTAAACACTTTTAAGATCTTATTTTTGGATCGCTCTCTGTTCTTACATTTCTTACTTCCCCGACTTCCCTCCGACTCAGACTCCATCCATTTTCCTTTAATGTTGTTTTGTTTTGTCCTGCTTTCAACCCTCCTCGCACCAAATTCCTCTCAGATCCGTCAAGACGTCACCAACGAGCAAACCCCGTGTCGTCTCAGCGTTTCACCAGTGAAACAGTTAATTTAATGCCTGTGACAGCTGGCTGGTGGATGGCGAGTTACTGAAGGGGGCCTGCCAAGAGAAGGAGTCACTCACACATGACTCACTGTTTGGGCGCCTTCGTGTCGTATTACTGTGCAGGACGCCTTTGTCAACAAAATGGTGCATACATGAGTGAATCAGTGCATGTGTACACAGACAGCGTATTAACACATATAGTGAAGCCACATGCGTGCTCCCTCTGAAGGCTCTTGGACTGAGTGCTTCTGGCTGTGAAAGCTGCCTTATGGGTTTGCTGGCATAACGTACAAGTGGCTGCTCTCGAAAAAAATGACTCATGAGACTCAGCAGTAAACAAATCACTGGGCCGACTAAGGCAACCAGTTGCTTTGGACTTATTCCTCCAAACGCATCTGACCTTCTCAAAGGATGGCAGTCAAACTGTTTCACCGCCAGCAGAGCATTAGAAAATGTTTTGCTTTGTTCCCCCAGTTACTGGCCTGTACCATAAAGCGAGTTCAATTAGTCTGGCTGTTAGTAAAGCTGGCTGACCCAAACAGGACTGTCAGGGGCGTGTGAGAAGTACTTAATATGGCATGTGAGAGAACAAACGACATATATAATCACACAACAGGAAAATGATCAAACAGCTGATTTAAACAACCCTGACATGGATCTTCATGACGTTCTCCTTCGTGTTCCTCCGCGTTCTACAAACAGGAAAGTTCTAGACACACCTCGCTGGAAAGACGACACTGCGCAGCGGGTGCGCAGAGCGGAGGTCAGGATGAGGGACGGACAGAAATTGAAAACATGCCGCGAATATAGATTTTCATTTAGGCGGCAGCTCCCGGTCACGCTCTCCCTCTCGCCCGCCCCACGCCACAGCAAAAACATCCCATTTTCTCCACCCCGAGTTACGACTTGTCAACTTCTTGAAAGACTCAAAGACAGTTCAAAGTGGCGTCAAGCTGTTTCTGCTGCCAAAGCTGAGAGGAAGACTAGACAGGAAGGCAAGGAAAGAAATGGATTCAGTGATCTAACTAATAATGTGTGTTAGAGTGTGTTTTTCTTAATTAAAATGTGGAAGTATGTTTTAAAGTCATGAATCAAAATTTAGAAGCAAGAAACCTTTTCTATTGAAGTTATAAATGTACTTGCAAAAAATATGACAGAACACATAAAGCTTATATTTCATTGTTTTACCATATTTGTCTGTATTATTGCAGTCTTGCTGAATAACTGCTTGCTATCTGTTTCAGTAAAATCTATATTGGCTGTCTTTTGGAGGTTTCGATCATATCTTAGTCTTCAATCTGAGTCTTCGATCATATCTTCCACTGATGCTGTGCAGCTGTGTTTCTTTTCTTTCTTTTCTGTCAGACTGAAGTTTTATGCTCCATTTTCTTTTGGTTGCATCATGGGAAATGTAGCATGCAAAAAAAAAAAAAAAATTTGGAAAAAAGCGGCCAAGTCAGGATATCTTATCTTCAGCTGCATCGGGTCAATATAGTCTGAGGCTCTCACGCCGTTTAGAGGAACAGCGTCCTGAGGCGCTTCAGCTATGCCTCCCGACATTCAGCTGTGGTGGTTGCAGCTGGCAGCGCCTCAACCTCTGGGGCTAAATCACTCAGGCTGCGTGAATAAACAGATGAGTGAATGAATGAATGGCTGAGTGAAAGGCTTTGTTAATTATGCGAGGTGTCATCTTGAAAGAGGCGGCTATTGTGAGGAAAGAGACTGATTTGCACAAAGATCTAATAGGTTTCCTCCACAGGGTACAGCCCATTTATTTCCATCTAAATATAGCTAACATTTACCCAAATCATTTTGCTATGTTTGCAGATGTAATTATTTTAAACAGTTACTCATTTTTATCCATATTGATGTTTTAATCTAAATGTTGCCGCGTGAAGTGGACCTTAAAATCAGCCGTCGCGGCACATATCACCTAAGACGAGACGGATATGAAGATAAATTCTTTTAGGCACCGATCTTTTGAAGGGAATATTTCCTGTGTGACCTCATTTCTTCTGTTAGGTTAGATTGATTGTGAGCAGAGGAAAGTGAAAACACTCAATTTGAGCGTAATAAGATAATCTCATTTTAAAAAGTTTCTCTCAAGCTCTGTTTTCTGTGATGGATCGTTGTGGAAGTTGTTTTACACATTATACAGGAGTGAGTGGCAGCAAATAAAACCTTGTAGCTCTACGTTTACTGTGCAGACAAATCAGAATTAACATCAATCATGGATATCAAACAAAGACATTATCCTCAAAAACGATCCATCTCTTCAAGGTTTTAGCTCACTGACCGGTTACAGACATTGACTCTTCGTCACTTAAACAACCTGCAGGTTTTTATTCTGCAGTACACACTATGAGTCAGACACCAAAGACTTTACACACCCACGCAGGTATAATGTTTACCATGTGTGTTTAGCAGTGTTCACACGCTAACATTTGCTAATTAGCACTAAAAATGAAGTACGACTTAGACTGGTGGTGTGTTATTTGTTCTGCAAGTATTTGATCATAAATTAAAGCACTGAACCATTCACAGTCTTGACCTCATGATCATATGAGAGTAAAATCAGATGATCACTAAATTCATCTTGAGGGGAACATTATTGTTTTGTCTCATTGCTTTTCTTGGCATTCAGTTATTTTGTTTTTTTATAAGATAGTACTTTTTATTATTTAAAAGTCCGGGGATCACTGAAGTCATTAGTATCCACACTAGGGGCCATGAAGGTGTCTGCAAAACTGCATCAGTCGCTGAGGTATTTTAGTTTGCACCAAAGTAGTCAGCCAACAACAACCAATTTGTATTCCTTTGGTTGAAGCTCTGGCAATTCAGGCCCTTCGATCCATTGTCCAATAGATTCGAAATCCTACTATCCAATCACCAGTGCACTGCTATTTAAGGCTGACTAAAAGCTTGGTGTCCTTGTCAAGTTTGCACTGAAATATTTCCACTATTATTGGATACAAACCAGTCAGTGTGCTCCAGACCTTTCTTTTCTTTTCCTTCAAAGTTTGCTCCACTTGATCCATGAAGCACTTCAACCAGGCACCCACTGTTGGAGAGCCTCTTTCTCATCAGGAAGGTGAAAAAGATGAGCAGTCTGAACTATTGAAATATTTAAAAGAATAAAAAACTAATATTCTCATTTGCAGGTTAAAGGACACCGGAGCTCTTGCAGATCTTGTAGACAATGTGGAATACAGAGATATAACGTTATTATTCAGTACTATGCCATTTGTCATCTGAGAAAAAAAACATGCACAAGAAGCATCATCACTATTTGAACATAACAGTAAAGTGTGATGGTCTCAAGGCTAATCAGTCGCCTTCTTTTGACATCTCCCCCATGCTGTTGCTATGAAACTTTGCTTATTGTGCATTTGAAGGTCACCCCGTTGTTCATGCCATTTTTCTTCCCTCCTCTTCCTCCCTCTCCATCTGCTCTTTGGCGGCTGCTTTCTTCTCGCCTGTGTTTTTGTTTATGCCGGGGCGCCACAAGCGCTCTCTCTTTTTTGCCATCCAGCGAAAGTATGAAAACTATTTCTTTTCTGTTTTTGTTTTGTTTTGTTTTCAAACCTCTATCGACTGGCCTCATTACGACTAAACAGAAGCGCATCAATATTTCAAGCACTTGTGGGCACAAAAGAGACACGGTCCAGAAACAGAGAGGGAGAGGAGAGAGAGATGAGCCACAGGCCGGAGAAGAAGTGAAGGAGACAGAACGGATAGAGAGGCAGAGCCGGCAAGTGGAGGAGAGGGAGTCTAGTTTGTAATGGCAATTTGAGTTTTTCTACCAAGGCCAGCAGGGACAGAGTGGATTAACTAAAGGCCAAACAAGCAGAGGAAAAAAAGGTGGCAGACAATGACGACAGAGAGACAGAACAAACGAAAAGCAGGAAGGACAGAGAGACATATAGTGATGCAAGCCGATGGGGATGTATGACTCACATTCACAGTGACAGACATACAGAGCTGCAACAGATGGGATGTGTAGGAAAACCTGATATATGATGGCATATATATACATATATGGCTGTCTGTGCTTTATTTTCTTCCCCTTTTTTGGGTGATGTGTTTTCATCCCATCCCGCTGTTTGGTGTTTTTTTTTTTTTTTTTCGGGGGGTGCATGATGCAACATTTAGTCAGAGTTTTCCCTCAGCGGTGTTTGTGGTTCTGTCCTGTCAAAATCCTCCTCCTGTGCCCGCTTGACGAACAGTGCAGCGGTTTTCTGTTCTTGAATTTCTGTTCTTTGTTTCACGGGGCAAGGTAGAGACAAATATATTTTTACCAGATATTTTGACTCTGGACAAGTAGGACAGGTGCTGTATTGGTCACGCTAGATAGTGTTGCATTTTCTCATTTTTGTGACACATTTGGTTGAAGAAGCTTGGCAACACAGTGGCTGCACACAGTTGGTGAACTACTGTAGCTGGCAGACTGAAACAATGTTCATTCAGGTGTTCATTTCTTTGATAGGTGATGTTATAATTAACAGCTGTCAGTCACAATGAAATAAATAAACAAAACAAACACGCCTACTCTCTTCTTTTTTGGAGGTTATTTTGGCTTCATTTTTGTACAGTGTGAGAAAGTAGCAACACGTCGTCCATCTTTACAAACAATCTATTTTCTATACACTTCCCAAGCTAACAAGCAATTCTGTTAGCTTGCAAATGATCAAGAAGTTAAAACATGTTATTGAAAAATGTATTTGCACCATCGATTTCTGCCTCAAAATAGTCTGTAAACAGTTTGCACGTAGACATTATAATGGCTTCTCCCACTCTTAGCGGCTTGTCTGCAGCTACAACTCAATTTGGGGTCAAAGTTCACCAAAGATGATTTATTTCATCCCCACTGAGTAAACGCACTAATTGTGGTGATTGATTTTAAATAAACTGAAATCGCAGTGAAATTTTGTGTGCAAGCCAGACAGAAATTTGACATTCAGTTCCTTTTTGTCCCAAAACATTTATAACCGAACCTCACAGAGTCAAACGTACAACCACAGCTGTCCAGTGCCGTCCGCCGAGCAGCTTCACTGGAGCAGTTGGAGGTTATGACTAAACCTGCTGCTATTTTTAGCTTTCCTAACACATGGGACTGCTTTGCCACAGGAAGGCCGGGGTGTTATCCAGTGTAGTGGCAACATGGGTTTTTATTTCCACTTTTCAGTGAGCAGGATTTCAGTCAGAGATCACATCCAGGAGCAGATATAAAGTCAGATTTGGTGGAAAGGCCTGTGCTCTCAAAGTTTCAGAGCAACAAAGATTTAGTTGGGAGAGATATACCCTTTTTAATAAATACATCCATGAACATTAAATATGAGTTAAATAAATTTTTCCTCTATTGTTGGATTAATATTATTATTAAAATATAGTACATAAAGCAGAGGTTTGGACGGTTAGCACACAGGTTTAGCAGACTCACCTGTGTGCACCTGCATCATCAGTTCATTCAAATTGAAGTAGCAAAGAAAATGTGTTTTTTAACACTGTGGGTAAATGACTTACAGGCAGATCTACGTCTTGTGGACCTCTCTGATGTGACAAGGCCTTCACAGAGAATACCTGTCCTACAAACCCACCAAACCGTATGAGGCTTTTTTGTGACATTAGTTTATCTGTTTTGAGCTCTTCACACTGCATCTCCACAGGGTCAAGTGGCCTGCTCGGGGACACTCCAGGGTGGAGGCTGCTGACGGAGAGGAGGGTAATTTAGCTCGCCAAACTGGGTCCGTTTGCAAATGACAAATTTGACCCAGATCTGATGAGCAGCAGATGAATTAAAGCTTGACAGACATCCAAATGATTTGGGGTTTCAAAGCTTGGCTACAGAAAGGCCCAGTGTGTATTGAAAAAGTAACAGGGTCATGAGCAGGCCGTTAGACAGGAGGTGTGCTTGACCCTTACAGAGGATAGATATTTTACATAAAGAAATAAAATATTACTGAAATTATACTGATGTAGAGGGCAATATACATTAATATGTTATAGTGTTATGTTTATTATGACAGCTCTACATGTATGGATGGGAAATAATTTCACATTTTGTGTGTCTCGTGATGGAGCTCCTCATTTTGTATTCTGGGCTTTGCTTCTGTGATTATCAGCGCTCTTAACCAGGGCTGAAATTCGACATGTGCTCATCTCCGGAAAAAGAAAAGTTGTGGGAAGAGAGAAAATTGAGAAGTAAGAAAAAAGCAGGCAGTGTCAGACTGAGCGGCGCTGAAGTGCGGCCTGATGAAGCTTATCATTACTGAAACATGAATATAATTTGTTAATCAGACTGACCTGCTTTACCTGCTAAAATATGAGCTTGCTCTTCATTTTGATTTTCTCTCTCTCTCGTGACGCCCCCGCTGATTCACTCTGAACCTCTATCGCTCCCTATCCATCTTCCTCACGCCGCCCTCCCCTCCCGCCCGCGCTCTCTCAGCCCTCTCTTTCACAATATGACCCTATGCTCGCTGAATGTAAATCACATTTCAGCCTCTTTCATCAGGCTCGGCGCTCTCATAATGTTCGGTGAGCAATGCCAACATCACCAGGCACTACTATTTATACGCGACGACTCCAAAGTGGCTTGGGATGCGGCTCTGTTTTCAGCCATTCCAAATATACACCGAAGCACAGAACTGACATCGGCTGACTTATTGCATGCCGAGTCGATATTCTGGGGATTTAAATCTATAATTGTGCAAATGCGAAATTCGAGCTCACGCATGCAGACGAACTACACGTCACCTGAGCATACCAGCGCTGACATTAAATCAGATGTGACCTGGGCAGTCAGTGCCAGGGAGTTTTCTGGAAGCAACTACGTCATTTGGGAGAAAAAACAACAGAGATGGTGATCTTTACTCATAATTAATTTATATTATATTCTTGTTCTTGATGTTGAAAACCCTGTATGCCCCGTTTTCTTCTGCTGAGTGTATCGTACCTTAGCTGATGTAAAAATGTGAAATCTGCCTGCGTTCCATATGAAGAACAATAAATTAATAATGATTGAAAGTTTTTAGTTTTACATGATTTCTTAATAAGCTGTTCTGTAAATTAATCTATACTCACTAACAATGCTGGAAATGGCCTTTTTTCCATTAAAACCTGTGAAAACTACAGCATCAAATTTGGACTCATTAAACTTAAAAAGAACTTAAATTCAAATTATCTTCCTCTAGTTTGATGTATAAAATCCTCCAAAATGCTCCAGAAGATTTTGTCTGCTGCTTCCATCTATTAATCCTAAAATGGCACCATAACTTGGCTGCTCAGTACCTGTAACAGGTAATAAATCAACTCGGACAAATTTCTACCTACAGTGCTGAGCAGAGTAGAACTGACTGCCAAAATGTGACTGTTTAATGTGCAAAATTATTAGATGATGCTTCAAAAGAGACAAACAATGGAAAAGCAATTTATATCTTTCTTTTCTTTCAATTATTTCTCAACTTTGTTCAGTGCTAGTTAGCATGTCAAACATAAGAAAACTGACATGCTGAACATCAGACCAGCGTGTTGACATTAACCTCAGAGTAACTTCCTCCCAGTCATTTAATTGGTTTAATTGTTGAGCTTTCATTTATGATGCACAATCAAACTGATTTGTGCTGGAAACCATCTCTGAAGAGCGCCTCCTCTATTTTCTGTTTACGGTGGCGGCGATGAATGGCAGAGATGAAGGATGGCGTCGTGCTGCCCTCTCACTGACATAGTGCCATAATGAATGATTGAAGACGTAAGCCTTGAGGCCGTTGGCTAATTGTTGTACACATATGCTCTCGTGGCTGTGGGTGTCAAACTGCGTTAGAGAAATCTGAGTCACACAGCAATCTGCATGGAAAAAGGCCCGGAGATACACATTCATTACTCAGCTATGGGAATGGATTATCATACACTGGAGTGAATATGCCCATGCTACTGCAGCACCTCTGGGAATAAAGGGACGTCTTAACAAGGATCGACAGCAGCAAGGAGCAGACTTTTATGTATGTTGCAATTCGTCAAATCCGCAAACAAAACAAAGAGCAGGTAGGCAAATGAGTCTGACTTATCTGACTGAGTCAAATGAAGCGGGGAGCGTCGGAGCTATGTTTGGCGGACCACGTAACAGAGCAACTATTCTCAGAGCCAAGGCGGCGGGCAACAAGTCATCATCACACGACAGACTAGCAATGCGTCACACACCCAGTGTCGCTGCCAGCTCCATTAAAAGATTTGAATCTGTGAAACTGAGACGAAAGAGATGCCTGGTAAAAGTTAATGGAATTTTTACGAGCTCAATGGGCCTGATGAGGACGCCAGTGTCCTCATCAACTCTGGATCAATTTCTCGCAGACACATTGTGGCTTTTAGTTTATTTAACATTTAATTAAGTGCGTTTAGAGACGGCGCACATATTGATTGATTTTCTTATTTTTTTTATTTTGGGGAAAATGGCTCACCATTAGCCAAACGGCTGCCTCATTCTCATCCCTCAGCACGTCATTTAACACCTTCAATTGAGATTTTTCAACATGGCAGAGTGACAAAACTCCTCGTTTGAAAGCTGAAGAGAAGTGACTTGAAAAAAAGCTACAGAAACCAATTATATGAGCCTAATGCATTGCTTCATTTAGTGTCTTTTAAATCGAATGCTGCCTTTTTGAAAACAGGCCATTTGTTGAGACCATATTATGAAACCACTATGGAAAAAATATGGTTCCAGGAAAAAGACGGAAAATACCTTTTCAGTCCATTCAGCCTGACAGATTAAAAAAAAGAAAGAAAAAACAGGAAAGGGAGTTAGTGACAGTGACAGTACGAGTTATGAAAATAAACCGAGGCAGCATTCCAGACCTCCAGTGCCACTGTCTGAATTTATGTCGACACCTCACTCAGTCAGACAGCACATGAGCCGTGCGTCTAAAAAAAGTCTCTCTCTCCCGTCTTAACCATGTTATCCTGTTAACCAGGTGTGACTCGCTTTATCCCCCCAGTGTGAAATCCTTTTCAATTCTATAGTGTTGTTTTAAATTTACCCAACACATCAGAATTAGATATTTCCCCAATTATGCAAATCCTGATAATCTGACTGCCTCAGACACAAGAGAAAAGACGTTTTAAAATGCCGCCAGGCCTTCAAGAATGAACTCCAATTAACACCTGGTGATTAGTAAATGTCTGCCTGTGATAAACTCCTGATGAAGACCACATGATTTACCCTCCTTCTCATGGACTTTGGTTTGTACAGTGACTGTTTTTAACACCAGCTGACGCTCTCGGGCTCACAGATGCTGCACTGCCACCCGCTGGCCAACAGCAGCCATCGCAGCCTGAACCAAAGCCAAGTCAGGTCATGAGTATTAGAAATTATGAAACTACTAATTTATGCCAGAGCATTTTAATGAGCACGAGCAGAATAAAAGCTTTCTAAAGTGCAAATGTTCAACATCCTTCATTACCAGGCCTGTTTTTGTGTATATTTGCATGCATGTCGGTTATGGAGTGTGTGTGTGCGTGCTCCTGAGACTGCACGATAAGATAAGGCGGCGTGGCACAGCGTCGCCTCATCTGTCTCGCTCATGTGCATCGGTATGTGTGTGTTCCTCCCTGCATGCACGGCCGTGACCAGAAGGTCAGACAGATGTTGTAAACACAAGCCAGTGTCCCTCGAGGACGGGCCCACTGCACGAGCGGAAAAAACATGCTCTTTGCACTCAAGATAAACCGTTGCATCACTTCAACATCTGCGGCCTGTGGAAGCTGCTGGACCGTCCTCTCCCCGCCGCTGAGGATTTTGGCCACAGCTGAGCGACCACCTGGGAATCCATCCGTCATTGTTATGGCTGTCCGTCCAATGACATCACTCCGTTTTAAATAAATGAAATGGGGCACAGAAAGAAAAATACAGCGCATCATCAAATATTAAGCTCAGCCTTACAGATGAGCTGGAGACAAGGTCGTGTTTTATAACCAGCCCTCTGCAGAGCTCCAGTCCTCCCTCCCCGTCTCTCTCTGGGAATCTGGGAACGCTGCCCATACGCTCCATTAACACTGACTACAGGCTTTTCTTTTTTCAAGAAAAGATAGCAACAGACTATAAGCACCCGTGATACACTGCCAAGATGCAGCATATGTCGCATTGCCAGCAAGTAGCGAACATGTTATTTGAAAAACTAAGTAAATAAATGATGCTCTCTCCCCCGGGTCTCAACTGAGAAGTAAAAGAAAAACAAATGCCAAACTTCAGGAAATTATTGGAAGTTGATTAGCTAATATTTGTCATCAGGAAAAAGGTCAAAATTAAGCATTAGTTTCCCAAGAAGATGACGTTAGCTGGCAACTAAACCGCATCATCATAGGTCAAATCAACTGGAGATGAAATATGTGCTAAATACGGATGATTGAATGGGTCAACAAAACACTGTACTTTCCCACGGGAGACTGTTTTCTGTCTCCTACCAACAGTTACTGTTAGTTCTCAGGCCTTAACGAAGTTGTCATTTTCACCCAGACCATGATCCTTCCTGACCCTGAGCACTGTCAGATCAGAAAACTGTGATTTATAACTGCTGCAGAAGCCACTGACAATGATGTTGTCCTGCCAAATGGGGCATCGGTGTAGAAAACAGTGTTGTTCTGGATTATAAATACTCCAAAGGTGTATTTTGTTGTTGTAAAATATCTGCTTCCTCCAGTCCCGGTCTGCAAAATGGTCATTTATACTAGTTAAAAGTTTATCTGCTACTGGATAACAGTGTTTCTTTGGTATTTGTTTGTTTGTTTTGTACTGTAATTAGCCTCCTTATTTCGTTGCAAATGATGCTGATGAGAGCAGAACAAACCAAACATGAGCTGAAAGAGGCTAAAGTAGAGTGGAGTCAGTGGAGAATTGCCTGTGGGTTTCACATTACACAGTCATTTGATCCAGTGTTAACATAAAAATATTTAAGCTTTGACAAGTCAAACAGAAGGAGAAATGGATAAAACTGAAGCACACAAATGGCTCTGTGACCTTTTGGTTTATCAAGCAGGCTGAGAAAATTCTCCTGATGATAAGCCAGAGATAGGAGAGTTTTTTATACACAGCTAATGGTGAATGAGACACTGGAATGTAATACAGCCATAATAAGACCAAAGCGGCGCTCTTATCTCTGGAGACTGTTACGGCTCATACCACAGTAGCCCAAATGCACATTTGCCTGATGACAAATAAGGATACATAAGCCTTAACAGCTGGACCAAGAAGCAAAAAGAAAATATTTGACTCTTTGGCTTCAGTGATGTGGATCATTAACCACAGTAATCTGTAAAATGTTTTCTTCTCAGGGGCCAGATGTGATTTGACTCTAATAGATTCACGTCTCACTCTCTCTCTCTGCTCTGATTCTGCCCTGACGGAGAAGCTTCCAGCAGCAGCAGCCTGAGATACCAATTACAGTGTTATTTTTAAAACCCTACTTAACCATAAAGCTCCTAAAATAGGTCTTAAATAACAGGGTGTCGGATATCAGCAGCCCTGTGGCACTGCACGGACTCAGCCAGTAAGCATCTGTGCCACCAGTCGGCACTGGCAAACACCAAGAACTGCATCCCCCATGATGCACTGGCTCTTGTGGATTTTGGGCTGGATCCTGCGAGGAGAGCAGTTTCCATGCACCGCTGCTGAGCTCATCGTCCCTTGGAAGACTCTGACCAGCTGGATTCGATGTCACAACCACGTCGAGAGCAGGCAAAGTAGGTCACCCCGGCCTTTTCGTCCCATCATCAGACTTTTGCTAAATGGGAGGCTTTCCCATAATGACCCGCTTCACTTCCAACAGACTTAAATTTTCCCCTCAGAGAAGCCAGCTGAGGCGGAAAAACAAAGCGGGGGAGAGAGAAGGTCACCCTCCTCTCTGGTAAAGACGTGTGTGTGTGTGTGTGTTTTTTCCCCGTCAACAAAATGACGGGAAACCCCAAGCTACCGGCGAATGAATGATGAAACAGAGATAAGCAACATCCCATTTAGACTTCACTGTGTCCCATTATGTCCAAAAATAAGTCACCAGTCGTGTCAGACAAAATGCTCCTCAGCAGAGGTATTACATAAAAACTACAGCTTGCAACAGTGAAATCCCTAAAGTGTACAGTTTCACCGCTCAGAAACTAGATCTGCTTTGCCTCAGGCGTGACCTCGCAGTCGTGCCGCCGCCACTTACTTTACTTTTTTCAACTTTCTTTGAAGGTTGCAGAACCTTTTCAATTAGTTAAAATGCAGGTTGTGTCAAACCCATCCATCTCTCTGACACATTGGGCACAAAGTGCACGGCGTAGCAGTCGCTTAACACTCCTTAACAATCCCACTGCACAAAAAACATAAAAAAACACACAAAAAATGAAAAATAAAATAAAAATTCACAGAGGTAGTACTTACTGCGTTGGCCACAGCAGGCTTCTCAAACATCCTCTTCAGGCTATCAAGTGGGATGTCAAACCTCTCAATCCTCTTAGCCGCCTGCAGGTCCTCTCTGCTCACTGGATCGTCTGATGCCTCCACCTGCGACCCAGAGGGACTACGGGAAACGAAGCCCGAGGTCGCCGACACTGCGCTCGCCACCTCCTCTCCATTTCCTGATTGAATTTCCATTGTTGTAGAGAAACTGAATCTTCCTCCTCTTCACCCTCCTCCTTCCCCCCACCACCACCACCACCACCTTTTCCCTTCAGGCCGGTGCTCGGAGGGGAAGTCTATTGTACGAGGTGAATCAGGAGGGGTGAGGAAGCAAGGAAGAGGACGAGGGTGAGAGCCAGAGATGAAGATGCGGGAGCTGCCGGGGGTTCTTCTCTGTCTGAGAGGCTCTCTGGGTTGTGCGGGCTCGTCGAGCAGCTAGAGGAAAAGAGGAGGAGGAGAAGAGGAAAAAGTTCACAGGGAGAAGTTTTTTCCCTCTCTTTTGCCTGCCTGCCCTGTAATTACTCACACACACACACACAGAAGTCTATGTAAACTCACATGTGGGCTCAGACAAGCAAATTGAGATATGAGCTGTAGCAGCAGCCAAAGAAGTGACGAGGAGAAAGAGAGAGTGACTGCCAGAAGAAAAAAGGGAGAAAGAGGAGAGAGAAGTTTTACCGAAACTCTGGGATTAATTTTAACAGTTTGAAAACACACTGAGCGTTGCTTTATCATTTTGTTGTTGTTATTATTTTTCTGCAAAATGAGTTCAATCATTGTAATGGATCTGTGCAATCAGAGGATGAGCTCCAGCCCTGCAAGCGGTCACTAATTCACTACACATGCAGCTCTCACATCTTTCTTGTAGACGAGCAAAGGTCACTTTGTGGTGTTTATAACAGAGGACATTTGCACAAATGCAGGTGAAAATGATGACGTCAATTAAGCCACTTCGCTCTCAGTGTCCCGGTGCTGCCTGACTCTAACACTGTCATAGTTAATGTCACACCTGTGCTTTCCCAGCCTACGTACCTTAAAATACCTGCTGTGACATTTAACACATAATACCTCTCTACTCGTGTTTATTTCACTAAGGTACTTATCTGAGGACCTGAATATGCTACACCATCAAATCATATCACATATACATACATACAGAGTAGTTTTAATGATATTTTTAAGTAGCTTTTAGTCATTTTTTCCTGGTAACTGGCTTTTGCAAAACTTTTTATGCTTTAAAAGTAGCTTCCCCAACAGTAAACAACACAACTTTGTGGTTATTTTTGTGTTTTGTCACATTCATTAAATGTGCAAGTATAGTTTGTGGAAAGGGAAAGATTACCACTTCATTACTTTACAACATATTGGGTTTAACAAGGTCAGAAGAAAAGAAACATATATTTAAAGGAAAGAATGCAATTATTTTCTTTACACTCATAGCAGTAAAGACTGCAAGACACTCAAAAACTGAGTAAGTTTAGCCAAAAGCATCAACAAAACACCAGGGTTGCAAGTTTGCAAATCTGCTTTACTTTCCAAACAACTGGTCAAGTGAACATTTGCAGGCTTCAGGAAACAGATTAACAGCCTTTTTTAGCCTCACCCATCCTTTCTTTTACACCCGGGCCGGGGTGGGCAGCAGAGCTCATTATTCCTGAACAAATCAAGGAAGGCGTGCGACAACTAACCCCGCTGGCCTGCCCCGCAGCCACGATGATATATTGTCAATTTTTCACCAGCCACACCAACACCACAGAGGGAGTGTTTTCCTGTGCTAAGGCCTGGCAGAGGAAGGGAAATTAACACCTTCACCAAACTTCCTCTGTGACTCACCCTCTCATCCTGTCATGTTTGACGTGTGATTCTCACTATTTTGGAAGAAGAGGAGGCTTCGTTAGCCAGAGTCAAAATGTTCTACTTCGTTATGCCCGTGCAAGCTTTAGAAACAGGGTCAGGGGTCAAATGATGGAGAGGGGCAGACAGAGGGAGCCATGAGAGATTGACAGCTTAGTTACAGGATCAGGTAGAAACAAAGGCAGCAGAGTTACAAGCCTGAGACAGTCGACCGCGGCCACAATAGAAACATCAATCCAGAGGGAGGGAGAGAAAGGAGCTGAGAGGCAATCCTGATAATCCAATCCTAATGAATGAAACGGTCATGATATATGCATCTGATAGTACTTTGGAGGACACAGTATCACTCCATTTGTACCAGCGGCGGATGCATTATTCAGAGAGGCCCAAAGGTATGTGTGTCACTTTCAGATAGATCCTGTGTCCACTGAGGCCGCTCAGCTTACAGCACTCTGAACACAAGGAAGAGAAAAGAAAATACTAAATGCAATTTTATGTCTGATTATGCCATTTTGAATTTCTATTCACTTTTTTTCCCCGCCAGCGTTATTTCATTTCAGAGACTGGAAAAGGTCGATTTTGAGAGAAAATAGGTCGCTAAGAACGTGTTCTCGACTAATGGAGTGGTAAAGATTTTCTGTGATGTGCATCCTGATTTGTTGCGCGTTAAAGTAAATACACACACACACTGCTGTAAGTGCAGAGCTGAGTGGAATTCAGTGTGAAAGCAAACATAATGCCCCCCCTCCCTTACACCAAGCTCCAGAGCAGCTTTTCTTTAATACAACAAGACAATATTTCAGCCCTAGTGGGGCTTCAGAGAGACTTTCTGGTGAGGATTCGCCTGGGTAAAAAACACTGTCTGCTTCTATTAAATAAAATATGTTGCAGGTTCTGTGTTTGCTCCCATGTTGAATTCCTGGCCAAGGGCTCCAGACGACTTTATTTAGAGGACAGACTGAAATATGATCCCTCTGATAAGATAAGAAAATGGAAGCAGCTACTCTCGTTTTATTGTGTCTGCGGCGTCAGAGAGAAAGACGTTCACACAGATGTCAAATGTTCCAGTAAAGCATTAGAAGACAATAAATACCCCTCACTTAAGATAGTTTCACATGGCGTCTATGTACAGCATGGAGCCAAAAGGTATTTCTGGTTCCCAAGAAAAAGTCAGAAAACATGTGTCAGCATGGATTCATCCAGAAAAACTGCTGGCCAGGAAAATCTGTCGCAGCTCACCGCACATTATTCATTCTTGTTGGTTTGTTGGTATTGTAAGGATAGCCGTACTCCAACACTGCTTTTCAGCCAAATGTTGCATTTAGGCCTCTGGAAGCCCAGTTTTACTAAGTACATCATTAAAGAAACTGCCCATTTTGAGCTATAAACATCACTTTGATTAATACTGCGCTAATCAATATCTTTATATATGCACTGGCTAAAATGACTATAATGTGCAGGGAGTCACTTTTACATGAATTATATGGTTCCTTTAAGCTCCACACAGCATGTTTGCTTTAAACTGTTTTGAATGAAAAAAAAAATTAATAAAAAAACAAAAGCTTTTTCTAACATGCAACAGTTTTGATAAGCTAACCATGCACTACATGACTAATACTAAACAAAAGAAAAGCAAAGTTACACAGTTGTTTATAATGTAAATACTAGACTTACATTTTCCAGTCGACCAAGCTATCGTTGCTCTTTGCTAGCTGTACGTGTTACCTGGCACTGCTAACACTTTAGCTGCTTCATACTGTCTCCATTTTATCTTTACGTTCCCTGAATTTACAGTGATATTGTGTCTCTTTTTGAAGTAGACACCACTAAATCTTCCTTTATTAGCAACAAAACAGGTCCTCTATTCAATGCACTCGGATTCAGTGCTTTCAGTCTTACTCGTTAGCGGTAACCTTGCTAGCAGGAACACAGTTAGCTGTCACATTGTTAGCATCAGTGTTGCTCATATTAGAATTAATGTTAGCTTCGCAAACTTTGTTGTATGCTGCAATTTTACTGACTTTTTTACTCTTCTTTAGCCGCACACTATGGTTAAGCACCTTTTTTCATCAGACAGACAAAATATATGCGTTTTGCAGTCCATTTCTAAGTAAACATTCACAAAAGAACAAAACTGAGACACCTTACCTTGTAATTATGGAAGCTGTTATTATAGATAAGTTGTGTAATTATTTTTTTCTTTTCGGCTCTCAAATTTTGGGAGATAATTGGTTTTACTGGGTTGTTTTTCACAGGATATGACTCCACACATAGCGTCTGGTGTGAATTAATATGGATAATGTGCACATTTCTACAATATGGTTAAAATACATTTACAGCAGATCTATAAAGCTCTTTGGTTTTCACATAAATATCACTGTTACAGTATTTGGAGCCATAATTTTTATGATGTTCCACCACGTCCAACATAATTACTCAGGTTATTGACAAGAACATATGTAAACAGAAACCCATATTTATTAACATCATATTTTATCATCTCATTGTTCACTACTTTAGTGGTCAGTGATTTTCTTCATTGGGTTTTTATATTAGTGTATTTGTCTTGTCTTTCCTCTCTGAGATTGATACCTTAGTGACCTCGTTTTTCATCGGGGATCAATAAAGTTTCATCTTATTGTCTCATTTTAAATTGAAAATCTCCCCACTAACAGTCTTACAGTGTTTATCATGTGGATCTGCAATTCACTTTTTCATGTAATCATACATCCTCGGCCCACCTCCTCTACTTCAGGCACTTATTTCCTTCATTTACCACAATGCCTTTGGACAGCTCTCGCAGAAGTGTGTCATTGGTTGAGTTTATTTCTCCATCCTCCCAGTATGATCATTCATAGAAAGCAGTGTCAAGCCACAATTACTGACCATTTTAGCTCTGGTTAAACACTGGTTTTTCAGATGATGAAGAAAATGCACTGATGCATCACAAAACAACCAATATATCTTATTTGTTATAATAGTAGAATTGTAGTGGACCCATGTTCATGTCCATCAGTTTCAAAGTTTGGAAAGATAATAGAGATAATTATTCCTTCAGTGAGGAGGCCCACACAGCTCTGTGACTGAGACAGCATTAATGAGTTTGCAATTCAGCGTCGGTGATTAAACTCAATGCATAAGCAGGATTTAACTGTTTTAATTTATGACAGTATAGAATATATCTGCCATCAAGTACAGACAGAAATATTAAGGTGAAACCAAGGTTGTATAAAACTGTCATCTGCAAGATAAATAGGTGATTAAAAGGAACATTTTTATGTGTCTTTGATGTGAATTAGAGCTGAACTGAAGGATGAATTAATCAATTAACTGAGTCACAGAAAATCATTGTTGTCATTTTTATGCATAAAAGCCCAAATCCCTGAAAATAAAAATTGGTCTTTGGGAAACTGTGATATTTTTCATTATTTTCTGACATTTCAATTACCAAACAATTACTTATCAATAATATAATTAATAGTTAAAATAACAATTTGTTGCAGCTCTAATGTAAATACTAATGGAACAATAATAGATCCCTGTGGCAGCCATTTATATGGCAGAATGCCTGAAAACTTTTTGTGAAGCTAAAAAATGATCAATCATGCCATAGATGAACATTCATCTGAACATCAAATATCCCAAAATGCAGATTGATCACAATTCTACAAATTCACAGAATAATAGAAGAAAATTTCACTCCATTTTCATTATGTTGCCTCTGTCTGAAGTTCCTGGAATATCCTATAGTTTACTTCCCACTATACACCATATACATTACGTTTCCTGCTCACTTTCTAGGGACACGAGTAGACACAGCGGTCAGTAAGGATCAGATGACAGCTACACTACTCCAGTTACTGAGGTTTTACTTCCTCCCTCATCTTCAGTATAACGCAGCAGGTCATCTGATAGTGAGAGGATAGTAATGCGAGGTAATAACAATCTGGTTCACTAATAGTCAAAACAGAGCTCAGGAGTCTTTTGAGGTGAATCTGTAGAAAATGCATGGAAATAAAAGTTGAAATTCTTTGTTAATGATCTCAATTGGATATATGAGTGCAGCTGGGTTGTATAAAGGGCTCTTAGTCTCAAGTAGATTCAAATAACAAATCAGTTAATTTGGGGAAAAGTTGTCGAAGAGGGTTACGCTGCACGTAGAGCTCAGAGAGGAGATTAAATCTTGATGTCTGGAGGATGGAAAAGCAAGAGTGGAAGCTCTGAGATCATCCCAGGCCATGTAGTTGGCTTGTTTGACTTGGGGCTTCGCCTGCAGTGTTCTTTAAACAGACCAGACAGACGGGGATGCCATCTGCTCCCCTGACCGGTTCTCAGCCACCTCCTCCTCCACTGAGTAGGAAAAAATGACTGTGGCGTCTTTTTCACATTCATCACAGCTGGCTGCGACATTATACCCCGGTTTTAAAGGGAGCCATAAAACATGGTAAAAGATGGAACCGCTGTGTACTGGAGAGGCAGATCATCTGTTGAGAAATTGCAGGTCTTTCAATGGGCCACTAGGCCGACACGCTTTAAAAATAATCTAATTTACCTCGTGGTTTGATAGAGAAAATATCCCATTCAATCTAAGAGGAAAGCCTGGTACACACAGCAGGCTTTTATGGGGTTTCAAAAGTAAGGTCTGAGTACCTTTTTGGGTCTCTGTATGGGCTCCTGCTTTTTAAACTCCTTTATGGTATTTTTTCTATCATAGGTTTTACTGCATCATTTTCACAGTAAATTTGATCATATTCAAAACAAAGTGTCCTATCATATGTTGCTATTGGGGCATTAATCTTGCATCTGAAGGGCCCTTGGGTTCCCTTATTTTTATTTCACCATTTCATGCCCGTGATCTATTTTCAATGCAAAGTCTGCCCTCTGGTGTTCAGTACCAGGAAACACACCACAGTGTCATTAAAATGAAGACGATGTCATTCATTCAGGAAAACTTCAGATAATGTCTGTGTTTGTGGCAGGTATAAATGATAGCAGTGTTTGATTCATGTCATTTTATATTATTGTTAATGTCCAATAACATGCAGTGTATCTAGAGGTCTTGACTTTAGAGGTAACCACGTGAAAGTTAGTTTGATTATCTCAGAACTTTAGAAAATAAAAGCACCCATGAATCAAACTGGGCTGTTATATATATTGTGACAATAGATAGAGATTTATTCAGCAAGGTTATGTTTAATTCATGTCATTTACTGAAGCATTTCTGACTTACGGTGTTGGCCAAAATCGGGAAACGATGTCCTGTTAATTTTTCTTTGAATGATCTAAGGGGGGATCTGATAACAACAGGTAATTTGAGCTGTTCTGATTGAGTGGCTGCTGTGAAAAAAAGGATCAAGGGCCCCCACAGGTGATTTCACTTATTGTTTTGTGCCTGATTAGACCTCTGTGTGGGCATGCATCTCCCTCACTTTCCTCTAAGCCTTTTGCCCTGCAGATTTGTCAGAGGAGGAAAAGTACAAGTGTAAATAACAACATTAACTACGCCTCAGTTGTACTCAAGCATCCCATTAAGACAAGAGTGTGGCACCAGGACCCTGAAGCTCAGCCATCTTTAAACCCAAGACATTTTGACATGCAGTGTCTCAGTTAGAAAAGCATAGCTGTAAATACGTGACGTAGGCCTATTAAGGGGCAGTCACACCAGGGAGCAGTTCACACAATTTCATTCAAGAGGGGACATATTTGTATCTTCTGGAGCAGCTCCAGCAGAGGCAGGGAAATAAAAGCGGATGGTGCAACATAGATAACAAGCCGTGCAGCTTCCTCTGCGTTCCCTCAGCACAATCAAGACAGTTTGCAATTGGTCACGGGCCAATTCGTAGTTCAGATTTCACCGACGTCGAGCTCGAGACAATAGAAATCCACTATAAATCCACGCTGGCGACCTTGTGTGTTTGCCAGCACACCCTGAAAGGAGGTTCTATCAGACAGGATAAGTGAAGACACAAGTGCAGGCCTGCAGGGTCTTTAAATGCACGTATAAAAGTTTCATTGCATCTGTGGGTTATTAAGCTTTCAGTACATTAAAGCTCTATATTTAAGCAGCAATCATCAATTGCAAATATACAATGCTTTCTATGTTTGCTTAGATCGGATGCTCCCATTTGAAGATAATGTGGTGTTTACAGGTTGAAAAAATAAGCCACATCAAACACACAAAGCTAATAAATGTTACATTTAATCTCACAAATATCCCTCTAAACAGCTCTGCACGGCGGTTGTTTGGTTTTACATCCAGTTTTTGTGTCAAAACGTTCCCCCAGTGATGCCAACAGGAGAACAATGAATCATTGATGTGTTAATTACGCCTGAATGGGATCGCACGGGTGGAAATATGCACGCCGCAGAGTCTCTGCACGGGATACAGGTGGGAAAATGAACTTGCCAAGTAAGTAATCGGCTTTATGTACTTGGAGGAGTAAATGGATTTTTACAGGTTTTCAGTTCAAATGAAGTGGCATTTATGACTCCCATGAAGAAAAGCCTTGGCAGCTATTTTTATCTCTCCTTGCCATCAATATTATAAGGACTGAACTGCATGCTAGGCTCCATAGAAACCTCTTATGTTAGCTGTTAGTTTTATATTTAATGCTTTAATTATTCTAAAAATGTTGCATCAGTTGTAAAAATGGTTGTTTTGGTTCAAAATGGAAATACTACCAACGGATTATATTAAAGTGACGTAATTCATACCATTTATTTGTTCCCTAGAGATAAAGAGACTCATCCCTTTCCCTCTCGCTCTTCCTCACACACACACACACACACACACACACACACACACACACGGGTCTGTGGGTCACAGAGCAGCGAGACAGCTGAGCCATTTATCTGGGTCCCTGGGGAAACAATTACACCCGACCAGGCAGCAGACCCGGACAGGGGCTGGGAATTAATGATGGGCTTATGACTCAAGCTGAAGCAAAAACTTGCAGTGAAAGGATGGCTGGTGTCCTGTCACACACACACACACACACACACACACACACACACACACACACACACACACACACAAGCACTCCAACCCCACCCACTCCACCCACCCCTCCGCCAATTGTCGAGTCCCAGAATCACTTCACTTGAGCTCCCTTGTAAAATAATAAGCATGGTTATTCCAGTGGTAAATATATTTAAACACACTGAAATTAAGACTGGACATGTTGTAGTGGTTGAATATGAAACTTAATGAGATGTGATCCAATTGAAATTAAGGTAAAATAAATGTCATCACATAAAACTACATTAATTGATTTTTTTGGCACTTGGGTGCAGAAAAACAAGCAGAACATTTAACATTAAACATGATATCACCTTATATAGTTCATCTGGCTGGCCACTCTCCTCAAACTCCTGAGAAAAGCACCTCTCTTTAGCTGCTAAATACTCCACTATCCAGTCTAACTTTGTCCATCTGGCTGCTCTGATGAGCACTGATCAGAGTTTTTCATGTGTTCACATAAAGGTTTTGATTTCTGCAGCTAAAGAACAATTTTCAAGCACTTAAGTGTTTCTGTGTTGTGCAACTTATCAGGACACATATAACACAATATTATTTTCTTACAAAATATGATGCATGGCGATATATATCACCAGCAGTGTTTATAAATCGGTTTAAATGGCTCCACCTTGACCTGCTACACCATTAAAATGCTGCTTACATGTTAACCATCACTAATAAAAAAACTATTTCTTTCTTATTGTGTATTACTGCTTGTATACTTCTCTCATCACTAGCAATAGAAATACATACAAATAATGACTTGTAATGATGTAATGTTCAAATATTGGAAGAAAACATGCGTAAATAGTAAGAAAGTTGAAGTTCATAATAAGATTAATAGTGATTACTTTGTTTGGTGCTATTTAAGTCTTTCTTTTCAGGCAGACATGAAGCAGAATAACAAAAATGGGGGCGGATCTTGGACGTTTTGTCTCTTATTTATTACAGGATGCTGTTCCAGGAGATGTTTACAGCCCTTCCACATGTACAGATGGTTGCCGTGTCCTCTAGTGACCTCAGGTGCCACATCAGCACAGGTTAGGTAGGAGTGGATCGCCATTATACACAGGGAGCCATTAGGCCGTTTTTTAGACTTTTCCACCTCATAATCATGAAGAAGCTTGATGTTCCCCCGTCACTAAATGGGCTGGCATGGTCGAAACATATGCATGCCTGATGGGCGGCTGTTTTAATGTTTAATCTTCCCCAAACCCTCCCCATTGTTCGAATTTGCGAGAGTGTGCTTTTCTCTCGTCTGTGAAGGAAAAAAAAAAAAAACCTCTTCCAGCTTTCCCCTCATGCTTCAGCGTTCGCGGGAGCTGCCACATCCCAGCCCCCACCTCCCCACAACCCCTCTAGCTGCCTCCTCCTCCTCCTCCTCTTCTTCCTCCCCCCTCCCTCCCTCCCTCTTGTGGCCCGTTGCCATGGAAGCTGATTGGAAGGATCACTCTGCCTCTCCAGCACATTGCCACTCCATCTTTGCCAGGAGAAAACAAGGCGATTCAGAGCACAGCACAAAACCAAGAAGAAGAAGAAAAAAATGTCCTTCTCCAACATAACTGGAGGTCAGGTATTAGTTTGGTCTCAACAACAATAAACCAACATATGAAAATAAAAACAGATTTTTTTTCAGCTTAGATCACATCACCTTCCTCTATTTCTTTAAAAAATGCATAAACTTTTCATTTAACTCCTTAAATGTTCAATTTTCAACTTCTGCAGCACCCATAAGCACATATAGAAACAAGATAAGAGAGTGCATTTTAAATCAGTGGTGCAATTTATCCACACCTGAACACTTGATTTACGCTGCGGTGTGTATTGTGCCCTTACGTTCAAGGACATTTCGCTCCACACGCCGGTCGTTTCATCCAGCGGCGCCCTGACAGTGCACAAGCCTCAGTACTTTTTTAATCACCCTTTAAACTACCAAATGAATCTTCAGACTGCTGAGAGAGAGGAGATGCTGCAGATGTTATTGCAGTACGACTGTGCTCCACCTGAAGTTTATTTTACTGCGGCCTCCCCCTCTGTGCTATGCTAATAATAACTGATTGTGAATGCTTCCTTAAGTGGTGCCTGCACAGATTACAAGTACAGTTTCAACATAAATAACATTTTTAGAAGGTCACAGAGCTGTAAGACGAATCAGACGCTTCCACATTGTTCCCCACTTCCTCTGCGCCGCACGGGGAAAAACATCGGGCTGACGGATGAAGCCAAAACACTTTAACTCTCTCCATCTCTCTCTCTCTCTGTCTGTACAGTACACACAAACTCAAGGCTAAGGCTCGCGGTAGCTTTATTTCTGATATTTTTCAACCAAGCACGACTATAATAGGAAGACCATTCAGGGTCTAGCATTGCTATAGCAACAATGTTTAGGGGTAGGTGGGTGGGGGTTGGGTGATTTATCACATACTTATGAAAGAAATGTTGTTTAAATTGATATGAATGTCCCACAGCACCATATATATGCATGCATTTATATTTAAGGCAGCCATTGATCTTTACACACAGCCTCAGCTGAAGAGATGCTTTTGAGCTGAATACATTTAAAAGGAAGTTTGAAATTCCACACAGAGAGGAAAGTGTTCCCTCTTTCAGGTAGCTCCTTGTCAGTGGAAGTCACTTTGACGCGTCGCAGTGAAGGTGTAAATAACGAGATGATGAATGAGATCATGCCAGGACCTGCGAAATCCAACGGAGTCATCGTTATTGTTCTAAGCAACACCTGAGCTTTTCCTGCTAAAACAAGTCAAAATGTCTGCAGTGAATTAAAAGTTAAAAAAAGATTCACCATAAATCCTCAGGGGACCGTGAGCACCTGTCCTTTGTATCAACATCATCATCACTGGACCAAATTTGTAGACTGACCAACTGAGATAGTCACATGGATTAAAACTTAAACTGAAACATCATTTAAGCTCCCAGAATCATCAGAGTTTAACCAACCACAACTGAGCAAACATCCGCTGAAGAGGATCATGTGACAAAATGGGACTTCAGTTAAGATATTTTTAAAGCGTTATTCATTTCTTAATGAATCAAAATAAAATGAGTGAATTTTGTATTCTCCACCAGATTTACTTTATATAAATGGCACCAGAGCTTAATGCATGCAGACAAAAATACATGACACACAGAAATAAAACATGAAATGTTGTAATCATCTATGGGCAACTGCAAAAAAAATGTTAAAAACCACACAGCCTTTTCTAATTTTAGTCAACTGCACGTCTCATGCATGAGATGTTTAGTCTGGAAATGAAGTCGGACACTTAAGCATCACCCACTGTGGCACACGAGCGCGGAGCAAAGTGAAGTGGCTGCAAAATGGGAGCTGTGCATTGTGTTGATGTGACGGTCAGTCCACTCCTGCAGAGCGTGCGTACAGTAGAGGTGCTGTAGTCATAAAAGAAAAGTTTTGACAAGCCACCAAAAAACAAAAGAAAAAAAAAAGTAGTTCAGTAATATAATAAGCCTTCATATGGTTTGAAGGATGTTTGTGTGTTTTAGTGTCACCTACATGTTTTTTTTCTTCTCCAGATGAATGTCAGCAACCTTCACTGTACTCATATAATATTTCCCTGCATAAAAGCACAGTGAGAATGATTGATTTCCCAGCCATTGTCTCTGTTTCCTCTCGTTTCCTCTGATCTATTTGTCTCTGCCATCAATTTAAATTTCAAATTAGCTTCATGGGAACAAAAAAAAAAGAAGACAAAAAAGAGGGGATGTCACAGAAGCAAAGAGCACATTGCATTTGCATCATAAATGATGTGTAAAGCAATAAATGCGAGAGATGATATGTCATAGGAGAGGGAGTGGGGAGAGAACTGATATCACCTGTGAGGTGGTAGAGTGAACATAGTTTCCACTTATTTTTTCCCTTTTTTTGTAATTTTGGGGAATATTGCTCACATTTGTGTCATTAATCCTGCTGAAGACTGTGGAAAAGAGGTATTTCACACAGCAGAATCCACACTTTCCACCCCCACCCCATCACATCCACTACCACATCTACAAACACCCCCCCTACTCTCACACACACACACACACACACACACACACACCCCTTCCCTCTCTCTCTCTGATCTCGAAGGGCTTGCTTCACCTCAGTCAAGCTCCAGCGCTCCAGCCGGCAGCAGCATCGAGCTAACAAGTCTTTGTGAGGAGAGAGAGAGAGAGAGAGAGAGAGAGACAGAGAGAGAGAGAGAGAGAGAGGGAGGGAGGGGGGATGCTGAGCAGGAGAGAATCAGCATCAGACAGTGAGAGCTGACAGCAGGAGCATAGCATGAGGGTGCAGAGAGAGAGAGGGAGCAGAAGACAGTGACAGAGGCAGGGGTGCTCACTGCTGCACAATAGTGCCAGAGGCTGCTGGAAAAAGAGGGAGAGACAGAGAGAGAGAGGGAGGGAGAGAGAAAGCAGGCATCATGGCAGCGCTCACTGCATCATCACGACACATGGGGATGTTTGGCCGCTGCTGGTGAGCACTGGGTGATGCGGAGGAGAGAGCCGAGGACTTCCTGGAAACCAAAGGCGAGCCGAGGAAACAGGTCAGTGCCGCTGAGCAGACTGAGGGAGCCTCCGCAGCTCCATCACGTCACCGGGACGATGCTCATTTCCATTTGTCAATAAGAATCCCCCCGATTGTGTTCGGGACGTGGAGGTGCAGGAGGAGAGGGAGCTTGCGCATGCAGGCGGGCATGTGAGCAGGATGTGTGTGTGTGTGTGTGTGTGTGTGCAGGTTTGCTGCTCTAAATGGCACCGGTTAAAGGAGCCTGACCGGGGGATGTTTAGGTTAAAGAGGCGTGGGGAGGCAGCAGGGGAAACTCTCCTGGATGCAGGAAAAACTGCAACACCTCCAGTGGCATCAAATACACAGACAGATGTTATGTAGTGTGAGGTGTTCAGGGCTTCTTCTTCTACAGATCCTTTTTTTTTCCAGAAAAGCAGAACACCAAGGAGGCTGGAGATAGAGGGCAGGGAAGAGAAAGGGAAATAATAGAAATAAATAATAAAAAAGAAGGTAGGGAATAGACAAATCATGATTAGAACTGAAGATAAGGCAGCAAAGAAAAAGGGGAATATTGTATTGCAGTAGTAAGAGGAAGAGACAAAGCCTGTGAGAGATGAAAAGCTTGGCCCAGCATTCAGCTCTGCTGCATATGATGTAATCCTCTACCAGTCCCAGCAGTCAGCTCCAGAGTTTTTCAAAATTTTTGAAATTTAGATGTCAACAAAGCGCAGAGGCCTGCCTGAAGACAGTCCTCCGGTAATCAGCAGTGCCTCTGAAGTGAGGGAGAGGACCTGCCATGTGTCATCTGCTATCAGAAGTGTTACCACACTCCCAATTTAACAACAATCAACTAACCAATAGGATGACAAAACCTATTTAATGTTAATTTTAATGAGCACGACACTTCACTTGACAAGAGTTCCCGTCTCCTTTTTACACAAACTTTTTTGCGAGGTTGCCTAACAACACGTAATGATGTGGTGCCATGTTTCTGTAAAATGTGTCATGACAAAAAAAAAACTTAAGTAGTGATTTCACCTCTTTTCAACTGCTCGCTTTGTGAAAATACTTTGCAAGCTGAATGTGAAGATTTGACATGACTGCGTGGTTAATGATGGATGAGTTTGTGGATTTGGTCAGCCGTTGCGATGGATGAAATGGGCCTCAGATAAAGTAAGTCATCCAGACTCGTCAGAACAGCGACACACTTGAGTGTCACCGGGTCTGTTTCTTTTAAGTGGTTGAGACTCCATTATGAAAAGAGTGAGTCATCATTCCTCAGCCTGGAATTCTTATAGGATTTTTGAAAATCCTTTGTGTCGTTGCATTGAGGTTTATCTCTCTAAATAAGTCACATTAAGTTCACCTTTGTGGCTGTACAGTTGATAACAAGGATGAAAATTCAGCCTCTGAGAAAACACTGCTCATCAGATGTATTAACTTAAATTATGTAGTGACCTTGATTATTCTACATATTCCCAACTTTATAATGCATGTGCCCTCCCCTCTATACTGAACTATGCTATGTGGATATGGGCCTTTAAAGAATTTAAACCAATCCTACTGATTCGACTGCAGACTTTAGATGCATGGTTGAGAAAATGATATTCTTCCTTCCTTTCTTCACCGTTGACATTGGTACGTTCTTTAAAAAGAACTTGGAAACAGAACAAATATGCTGTGTAAATTTGGAAAAGTGGCGAGTGAGTCACTTCCTGCTATAATTATAAGCGTTATTATTATCCAGGCTTACGTACGTTTGTAATCAGCCACAAACTTTGTCCTTTGTGCAGGTGCGACCGGTGGGAGGAGCCACGCCATGAGTGGGATCCTGAAGAGGAAGCTCGAGGAGGGCCCGCCCCCTTACCTGTCCCTGCAGGGCTCTGATGACGACGAGGTTTCCTGCAGCGACAGCGGCAACAGCAGCGATAGTCTCAACCATCCCGTCCCCTCCGGGCTGCTGGACTGTAAGATTACCACGCTGGCCCTGTCAGCGGCACCAAATGAAAACAATATGTCTTCAGCATCATTTTAAGCAGACTGAGGAAACATTCAGAATTAAGCAGAATCAAACTAAACAGAGACAGAAAAGGTGAAGCAACTCTGTCTCATGAACCTGGTTGTTGTGTGAGTCACTGGAGGATTTTCATGTATAACTACTGGCGCTTGACACTAGGACAGTATACACACACAATATGTTGTTTTGTATGTATAAATAAATTAAGAAATCATAAAACATCCATCCACCTACAGTACAGGTAGCCTTAAAGCAAATGTTCTAATAAGCAGAGTATAAAGAGGAAAAAGTGACCAGCAGCAAGAATCAAGTTGAATCTTTGATTAAATTACAGTCACCAGCAAAGTCCACCAAGGATCTATTTTAGGACCACTTCTGTTGTCCATGTACAATATGTGTTGCTATTACGCCAAAATAAAATTACATTTCATATCAAATACCAGCTCAAAGCTGTTTAAAGCTGCATCTCAACCAAAGACAAGCTAACAGTGTAACCCAATTCTTGTCATGTCTCCAACTCTGTTTTTTTTCTTTTTAGTCTAAAGCACTTTGTTTATAAAAGTGCTGCATAATAAAAAAGTTCATTATTAACATTGCATGCACATTAAAGGGAGCATATAATAAGACTAGAAAGGTCTGTCTTTCATTAAGTATATTTCCCACCTCTCTCTCTCAATCTCAGCCACTCTCCAGCAGCAGTCAAAGCGGCTGCGGGGCCGCAACGTGCACTTCGAGAGCGTGACGGTCTATTACTTCAACCGTCGGCAGGGCTTCACCAGCGTGCCCACACAGGGCGGCAGCACCCTGGGGATGTCACCGCGTCACAGCGGGGTGAAGCGCTTCACCCTCAGGGAGTTCGCCATGGAGCAGAAACGAAGCCACCGCAACATGCTGAGGGATCATCTCAAAGAGGAGAAACTCAACGCCATCAAACTCAAAGTCAGTGAGACGACTCAAAGAAAATACATCATCCTGTGGGTCTATATTCATGGGAACCAACACTGATGGTCAAATCTTATTCTAACTTCCTTTTCCTGTCCTCCAGCTGACTAAAAATGGCACAGTGTCATCTGTGGAGGCGGATACCCTGACGCTCGATGACATCTCCGAGGACGACCTGGATGTGGACAACACGGAGGTGGACGATTACTTCTTCCTCCAGCCTCTGACGACCAGGCGGCGGCGAGCCCTGCTCCGTGCCTCGGGGGTCCGGCGCATCGACGTGGAGGAGAAGCACGAGCTGCGTGCCCTCCGCATGTCCAGGGAGGAGTGTGGGTGCCGCTGCCGGGGGATATGTGACCCTGAGACGTGTGCTTGCAGCCTGGCCGGCATTAAGTGCCAGGTAAATGGAACTGTGGTGAGGCCCATCTATAATACTAAAGTGTTGTAATGTCTGTCTGTGCAGTAGAGCTTCAGCATTGCACTCAAATTAAAATAATAAATAAGATCATACTACACCCTTAGCGTTTCTTTTATGTTCTTATTTGGTCAAAACTGGTCACCAAAAGTCACAACCTCGGCAGTGGCAGGGTCTTTACCTTGTGTAAATATTTGCTGCTGACTCCTTATTGATCATTTGATTGATGGCAAACACTAAAACATGTATGTATGAGGCGACCCTTGAATTCTAACAGGGCCATTGTTGGCTGTTGTGTGGTCCCATCTGGGATTTGAGCCCTTCCCAAGTTCTCATGACTGTTAATACAAAGTGATTCTATGTGAGGTTTGGCAGACTGGTTATTTGCCAAACCACAACTTCACTCATGAAAGAGCAACAGTGTAACCAAAGACTCATTATGTGTTGAGAGCAAAAAGTCTAATCTTAGGAAGCGAGGTTAGCTAGTTTTTCAAATGGAAGGCTTACCCTAGCTTTATTTAGTTCAATGCAAACCCAGCGTGCAATCAATGTTCAAGGCATCCTCATCATTTATATTTGCACAGAAAGTGAAGAGTGTTCAAATTTCAGTTTTACTGTAAAGCATTTAAGCATGCAGGAAATTGTGCCATCTACCATTTCCCAGGGGGCCTCATGCCTGTAGTGCCCGTCCTCTGAAGCCTGACAGCTTCTGTGCACGTCACTTCTCATCTTACAGCATTTGTCAGGTGAAAACCTGATGTCTGAAAAATGTTTTTCAGACTCTTTGGAGAGGAGCTGCATTTCTTTCTTTATGTATTATTGAATTAATCCTCAAGGTTTGAAGCACTGTTTATAATTTTATCCAGGAGTTGAATTTAAACTGTGGGAGTCAATGAAATCTGCATTAGGATTTTTGGGGTATCTAGTACATGACGTTCTGCTATATTAAGGTGTGTAATTATATGCAAAGAACAACCACCGTGATTCTGCAGAAGCTCCTAAAGTATGATCAGCTTTGATAGCTGTTCTGTTACTACCATTCGACATTGGTGGATTTAATGTTTTTTTTTCCTTTTGTCTTCAGGTTGACCGCATGTCCTTCCCTTGTGGCTGCGCCAAAGAAGGCTGCAGCAACACGACAGGACGCCTGGAGTTCAACCCCGTCCGGGTGCGCACCCACTTCCTGCACACCATCATGAAGCTGGAGCTGGAGAAGAGCCGCGAGGAGCAGCAGCAGCAGCAGCATCATCAGCAGCAGCCGGAGCAGCAGCTTGTAACCAATGGCAACGGTTACCATGGCGACTCCTCCTTGGTCCAGCAGCAGCAGCCGAACCTGCAGTTCCCACTGATGAGTGGCACGCCGCACATTCCCATCATGCACCTCCAGAACACAGGCGACACCGATTTGCATCTCGATGAAGAAGAGGAGGAGGAAGATGAAGAAGAGGAAGAAGATGAAGAGGATGAGGACGATGAAGCTTACGAGGAAGACGAGGACGGCAGCAGCGTTTGCAGCGGGCTGTCGGACTGCAGCACACACAGCTTAGAAACAATCGACCCCGAGGACGGAGAAGAGGACGAGGAGGATGAAGAGGATGAAGAAGACGAGGACGATGAGGACGATGAGGGGGACGAAGAGGAAGAGGAGGAAGACTGGGGTTGCTCGATGCACGGAACGAGTCCTCCGCCTTACACGCTCCCACTTCCTTCTGTGCTGAGTTACTCTAACAGCGCTCTCAGGGGCCTCGGGGGCCCCTTTCACAACACTCCCTCCATGCAGCATTATCAGATAGACAGCTCTGTGAATGACGCTGCTTTTCTCAGTGAAAATGTCACCGTCGCCCCCACGCTCCCCACAGTAGAGACCGCATTAGAGTCTGAAATAAACACAGAACTCCACCGCCAAACAGAGCAGCAGAGCGTCCCCCATCGCTTCCCCAACCCCACAGAGCCCCTGACTCTCCAAACTTGCTCACATGTAGACACCCGTGAGAGTCGCGCTGCCCCTGCTGGCGCAGCAGGTGAACAGCCGCTTTCGACGGACCTCCAGAACAATCCAGACCATCGTGACTCACAGACTGAGGCTTCGGCTGGGTCCGTGGAGCAGACAGAGGAGGAAATAAAGGAGCCGATAAAGGCGCAGCCGGGAGCACAGACGCAGGGGGACGCCAATCAAATATCAAGCACAGAGAGTACCTGATGATTCAAACGCTTTAGAGAGGGATCAGTTAATATTTGGAAATCTTTATTCAAGAATTTCAACCTTCAACCATCAGAGTGATTTTTTCTTGATAAGTGCACTTCCAAAGTGAGAATGAGTCACACCGTTTCTGACACGTGAAGGCTCAAAGAGGTGGCCTCGTTTCAGCTCAGTTCGTCTCCAGACCTTTCTGAGATTGTCGGTTCAGATGAAAACTTTAACACCGAAGCTCAATGAAACAGTATTTCTGTACGTTACCTGTATAATTTATGCCCTGTTATAAAGTCTTTGATCATTACAGCATGTTTTGTGGTTGTGACCGGCATCTATGACAAATCAAGATTTTGAGGTGCTTGTCTTGTTTCACTATTTTCCCCATTGTGCTGGTGTCTTATCGTTGCTGCTAATCGTTCTTGAATGCCTGTCTGTAAAGCATGTGTTCAGTTGACCTAAGATGTTTCAAGGCTTAACACACACTGTAAAATGATGAAAAAAACAACACATAAATCAGTTATAATTCATACTAAAAGGTCTTTTTGTTCCTCTTTGTGCACAAGTTTTAGCCTAACAAGCAGCGTGGCCGATACTTTGGTCAAGAGAATCTTAATATCTAATGTTTGGTTTCCCATGAGCCTTCATTGAGCCACTATCATCACTATTTCTATATTAACAATCGATCACAAGACGACAAACGTGAAAGGAGTTACTGTAGCAAAGAACCCAAAATCAGTTATCATCTGTCTGCATGTTGTTTTAGTATCTTTCTTACGGTTTTGGCCGTCTGGATTGAATTCCACTTTTCTTCACTCTCACACTTGCATAGCTTCTTTATTGGGCCCAGCAGCTGCTTTTAACAAAAAGAGAAGCTCCAATAAACCCAGGAGTTCTTCACCAATCAGCAGAAGACAGTTTACAGCTGGTGAAGCTTTTAGCAGCATTTAGCAGGAGATCGTTGAGACCAAAAACAGAGCTAAAAGACTGTTTGACTTAAATCAGTCAAACAGGGACACAAACACAACCAAATGAATGACAAGAGTTCGCAAACGGTCTCTTTCCGATGTCTCATCCAGCAACGTCAGCAGGTTTGTTTGACTTTGTTTTTAAATGAATGATATTCCCATAAAGCAGGTGTATTTTTAGAGTTCTAATCTTACATGCTAAATCAAGATAGTAGACTTTAACATCAGCATGTTATCATTACTAAGACATTCACAGTGGCAACAATAGTACATTTAGTTAAAAACCTTGAGGTTCCTACAATTAAAACCACACAGAGCTGCTAGAATGACTTCTTATAGAAGAAAATTAAGCACATTTCAACCTTGACATTGTTAACATAAACATTATACGGTATTGTCATGACATCTGCTGAACATGTTGATTAAAGAACACCACATCATGAACTTTCAGAAATAACACTATTTATTATTATATACCTTTATTTTGAAACACCATACATTTTAGTCTAATTTTTGTCTGCTGCTGCTGATCTTTTCCAGACTGGATTAATTTATATTTAAATTTTGCTTCTTAAATTGCTCATCCTCATGTTTCTCTCCTGTTTCTCTTGTCTTTCTTATCTCCACCCGGCAACACCACTAATACCGTCTATTTGGTGTTAATCACACTTAAACACATATGTGTGCCAAAATATCTGGTAAGATTACAGAAACATTTGCCTGTGCATATAATTTATCATTCTACAGTCATGAGAAACGTGATAAAACTGCATTGTTTCATTTCACAGACAAGTTAAGGTGTCAAAGTTATGAACTTTGTCGCTCCGTACTGCCAAAATCTGGGCCAAATGTGTCATTTTCTTTTTAAAACGACTGTACATTTTCATGGGTGTGAATAAAATCTTTTTATCATCCATCTCAGTTTAAATCTTGTTAATTAACTGCTTTGGTGGTTACACATGAAGCCTAAAATGAACAAGATGCAGATGAATAAAACATAATTTCATGAGATCCACCAACATTGTGAATTTGTCAGCGTATTCTATTTTTCTACCAGCAGATGGCACCTGTCGCTTAACAAATGGCTTCATCTTTTTCAGCACTGACAT
>JBAJHX010000011.1:7204335-7223670 GCA_037176925.1 Amniataba percoides | reverse complement strand
ACACGCTCACATACTCGTATAACTTGCATGCACACCTTTTCGCGTTTTAACCTGTTTCATTATTAAGCTGCAAAGAAAACTGGTGCCAAGACTGAACAAAATGTCTAAATAATGATCAAAGAAACTTTAGAGATACTAATAAAAGGTGAACGCCACACCACCCATACTCGATCCTCAATAATCATATTTCACTTCTGTATTCCACTCTCCTGAAAGACTGAAGAGATATTTGATGATTCAGAATTGCACTAGAGGTGTGTCAGACTAAATGTCAGGTTACATTACAAACCACGACAGTCCCACAGACTACTTTTCTTTCTGTCCTGCTGAGCATTCGTATTCACTGTCACTCAGCGGTGAGTGTAACACACTGGTGCTGAGCGCGAGCAGTTAATGCGATTTACTCCACGTCTTGAAATGTGCTGTGGAGGCACTTTATCTCCCACCTTTCTCTCTTTGTCCCACTTTCCCATTACCCATCATCCTTCCTGCCCATCACCCTCACATCCCTCTCACCCTCTGTGAAGCAGGCTTCTGGGTCCAGCGACTCCTCTGGCTCCAGCTCCACCGAATCCACCCCATCTCCTGGGGGGCGAATATCGACTGTGCTCCCCTCTGATGAGCTCAGAGGCTGGGGCTCTGCATCGAGCTTCTGCATGGGCGAGGAAGAAGATGAGAGCACAAAGTTACACCACACTGTCTTTAACAACAGAGGTTTAGTGGTGATAGGAGCCGAACTTCTGAGCTGGTTATCATTGTGATTCTCCATTCACATGTACTCCAGTGCCACAACTGCATACCTTAGTGTGGAGACTAGGCACTGTAATAGCTCACAGAGTTGGGCTCTTTAAAGTCATTGTATTATCATCATCACATGCAGCATCGATCAAATGTACCTACAGGCTTTGTTTTAGTTTTTATCTGATGACTCAAATCAGATTATGTGGCAACACATAGCATGGGGAAGTTGACGTTACGGAAATGCGCTGTGGGTACGTTTGATGTGACCTCAGTTCGAGGAAGAGTGCATGCAGTATTCCAGTGCATTATCAATCCAAGCCTGAAATAGTACCAAGCAGAACGTGTGCTTAAGTATTTTCATGTCCACTGAAAAATGAGCCCAGATCAATGTGTCTATAATTTATTCCATTTCCACAATTGCTTCGAAGCATAATAATATCCCCACCCACAAACCTAGAGCCCACCCACTAAAGGACTGCTAAACATTTTCCTCAGTGACATGAAAACACGTTATTTCCATTCCTTGAAAGCAGTGTACAAGCTTCTTCTGTTTGTGTTGAAGTAGACGGATAACCACATTAGCTTACCAGCAAAAACCAGTACTGTGCACTGTTTATAAGACAGCATGTGGGCTGGCATTTTTTTTGTTCCCATTTGTACCCCGAAAAAATACAGGACTAGCAGTTTTTGTCCTGCTTCTCAGCAGTATGCAAAACACATGTAAGGACAAGTGTTGCTGCTGTTGACAAGTTCATTATACTCTGTCTCTGTCTACTGGCTAACTCTGAATTTTGAACCCTGGCAACACTCCTCTGAAACCCTAAAATGTTTTAATCTTTTTTTTTTGCAGTAGTGCACATTACAACATCATCTGCATATAGTGAGACTTTCTTAATGGTGGTGTGAGGCTTCCTGTCTGGTTTTCTTTGGGCAAACATGGTGATATGTGGCCTCATGTCTGATCTGTCTGGCATGTGAAGTATAGGAACATGTCATCCTAGACAGTGCAGCAGCTCTGATTGCCGTGGGACCCAGCTAATACGGCATGGGAATGATGGAAGCATGCTGCTCACAAGTGCATAGTTTTCTGGAGGGGCTTTCCCTCTGGTTTCTGTTTCTCTTGTTCAGCAAGAGACCCATTTTACCTCCTCTGGATGTAGCTGACATGAGGCTTTTACTCTTAACCTAACATGCTTTTTGAAGATTCTATTGGCAACTTTTAGTATATTTGTACAAGTTGGGTGATGAGATAGTTGCAGTGGAACAAAATAGGATAACACAGGTGTATAACAGGGCTGAATAATCCACAATAATTTTGTGTAACTGTGTACCATATCTGGAAGGACACAGTTTAATTTAGGATAAAGTTTATTCAATTTTATATTTGAGGGGGATAGAAAACAAAGAAATTACTTTAATAACTCATCATAACTACAGAACAGATTCAATTTAAACCTCCACGTGTTATCTGTTTTGCCACCCTGCAAAAATCAGCATTGATTCCTTTGTGCTTTAAAATTATCTCCTTGGAAAGAATTCTGTAAGAATCTTTCACCATTCCACTATTAGTATCACAGAAAACAAGTAGGTACACGTATTCATGGTTGTATGCATGGGTCATGAACCAGACAAATGAATTTTGTTAAACTACAGCAAAATTCATTCCTCCATTCCATCTCTCTTTTTGTCCTCATTCTCCTCCAACTCCGCTCTTCCTTCATTCTCAAGCTCGGTGTGTTGGATGCCAATCAAGTCCCAAAACCAAGTCAAAACCAAGCAATGAAATCAAAAGCAAAAATCATGTTAGATGAGTTTGTCTATCAATGGAAAAAGGTGGTGTTGCTCATTCCTAATGGTTTGTAACTGCAATACAGCCTGATGCTTGGAGATAAATTATGAAAGGGGAGGGCGGGGGGGATAAAAGGGAAAGATTACAGCATTGAGTGTGCTGCTGTATTGGGAAGGGGTGGGGGGTACAAAAGCAAATAGGGTGGGGTGTGGGGTGGGGGGGGGGCGGAGGGCAAACCAGGCAAAGAACGAAAATGGGCAATCCATTGAAGGTATGAGAAAAAATATGTTGTTTGTCTGTAAATGGCATAGGCAGTCCTCATGGTTAGTGCTATGGTACAATAAAGTGGTCTTACAATTCTCCTCTCACTGAAAACCTTGAGAGCGTCTGTGACACAGCTGCAATAACAAACGGGGGATTAAACAAAGTAAGTCAAACACACCAAAAGCCAGCATACAACCTCAAGACTGCTTTTACTGGTCAGCCGCAAGGCACAGTGGTGGAAAAATGTCAGTCACCTGAACAGCTATTAAGATCTCCCTGAAAGCATATTCCTTAATAGATGCAATGCAAAAGGGCAGGGTGCTGTTTTTATACTGGCACTTGACACACTTGACACTCAACTCACACAAAACACTCACAAACAACATACACCAAATATCGTGAGTGTAACTAAATCATAAATTCATATTTACTGTCTATAATTTGATCAAAGTGAATGACTCTTTTAACTAGTGCTTTGTTATCACAATTCACCACCCCTTGGCTTCGGGGTATTAAAATCAGCAGCATCCATATATGGAGCATGTGGTGCCATAGCTAGAAATAGTCTCCAGGGTTGTTTTGAATCACAGGGAATTGGCACCACACCCACAGTGGCAGTTTGACATCACCAGGGAGCACAGTCCCCATGCTCAGTCAGCCTGGCAACACTTAACAGCGAACCTGACATACACTGATAATCCATTTTGGTACATTATTACTCAGCAACATATGGAGCAGGCTTAGCTTACTGCTTTAAATTTTGACAAAACTCTTTGCTCCCTCATTAAATTCATCTTAACACACACAGACATATGCACATTGAATCTCTTCTGCAGGTGTGTAGGATAGTGAACAGCAGTTGCTGGCAAGTCACCCATGTAACACTGACCACAAAGACACCGACGAACACTAATGTGTGAGTGCATCTAGAAAGTGAACGTGCTACATAGGTCAAAGGCAAATTTGAGTCATTATTTGTCATGGCTCTTTCTTCTGCTGCCGAGGGCTTTAGAGCAGAGTCTGACTCCAGAAGAGTCCCTCGGCAGCACAGCATGATGATCGAACAAATGAGTCAGCAGGTGTGTTATTTTCAAACTGCTTGACTGTTGGAGGATTTTCTGAAAAGGCCATCTCTATGCAAATCTTGACATATTCAAACATCGGCTGACTTGAGCTGGGCGTTAACTTATCAAATATAAAGAAGCTAATCAAACACAAAAGTTGTGCCTCTCAAAAGATTCCCTTCAAACTGACGGAGACGTCAGTCATCTAATCAAAATCTTTCATCTTACCTCTTTGCTGCCCTCCACGTCCGATGAGTCACTGCTGAAATCTTCTGTGTTTAGGTTTTCAAAGTCCGACTCACCCACAGCAATGGGCACCGTGACTGTCAGGCTGGGGTTATGAATGAATGACATATAGTCACATTCCTCCATTGGATACTTCTCTGTGGTGTCCCCACCAACCCCGACCCCGACCCCAACCACCAGCCCTCCCCCCGGCCGTCCATTGCCCTCTGTCATGTACACCCCACTGGGGTCTTTGGTGATTTCCACTGAAGTGTGGTTGGAGATGCAGTTGCCCTTGCCATTGCTGTGCAGTTCATCCAGGGGTTTGCTCTCCTCGGCCAGACCAGAGCCCTTACCGGGACCGCCAAAGCAGATGCTCTGGAGGAACTGCCGCACCGTGGCTTTGACAAACGCAATGCCTCGCTGGATCCGGCCCACGGCAATCTGCAGGTTGTTCATCTCGCTGTCGTCGTCAGTTGCTGCCAGGTTGTCGGCGCTGAATGAGCTCAGGAGGAGGGCCAGGAACAGGTTTAGAACCTGGAAAGACATTAGGCAGGAAAAGTGAATTCCACTAGATCTTGTAAACAGTGAACCTGAGTCTTATGGACTTAAATTGACAAAACACTTCAAATCCAAGCTCAGTTAAAGCATGTTATTATGTTAATAATTCTTTCAAAATTGTACAAATTAAACAAATAGGTAGAACCCCATACCACCAGGTTTCCAATGACCATGACCATCATGAAGACCATCAGACACAGGCTCTGTCCAGCCACCTCCATGCAGTCCCACATGGTCTCTATCCACTCGCCACACAGCACCCGAAATACGATGAGGAAGGAGTGGAAGAAATCGTGCATGTGCCAGCGGGGAAGCTGACAGTCTTCGGAGATCTTGCACACACACTCCTTGTAGCTCTTTCCAAACAGCTGCATGCCCACAACAGCGAAGATGAAGACGATGATGGCCAGCACCAGAGTCAAGTTCCCCAAAGCACCCACCGAGTTCCCGATGATCTTGATCAGCATGTTCAAAGTGGGCCATGACTTTGCTAGTTTGAAGACCCTCAGCTGTATTAAAAGAAATTAAAAGCAATGTGTGATGATCTGGGTGAATGAATGAACAACATCTAATATTGTATTCCACTTAGATATTTGGCTCCGCTTTGGATATTACAGTTTATTAAACATGGCACAGTGAAAATGTTTGATTTTAGCTGCTGCACTACTTACATTTAGGATGTTTGAAAGAAAGGGTCTCTTTTTTATTTTATCTCAATGCTGCCTCAAAGAGTCTAGCACCACAGCAACAGTCATAGAAAGCTAATCAGGTAAACAGAAAAAAACACACCGTGCCCCAAAGGCCACAACTCTCAGTGGGGCCTTCCATGTGCTGCACAAAAGCTCTCATTACATCATTATCTCATTAATAACATGAGTGTTATTGAGGGAGCCATTGTAGCGTGACCCCAGAAGTACAGGGGCATCTTAACTTTTCTCAACTAAAGAGCAGCTGAATCATGTAACTCGGCATTTCTATTAAGACACATTACTCCGCCTGTGCTCTTACCAATCTAAAGGACCTGAGCACCGACAGGCCTTCCACGTTGGCCAAGCCGAGCTCCATCAGACTCAGGCTGACGATGATGCCATCGAAGATGTTCCAGCCCTCCTGAAAGTAGTAGTAAGGATCCAGGGCGATGATCTTGAAGCACATCTCTGCAGTGAAGATGCCTGTGAACACCTAAAGAGGGCAAAACTCTACTTTCACGTCTGATCTCGTCATGAGAGATATTTTATATTTATGTTCGTGAGCGTATTGCACAACACTTGCCAGGTTTCCGACGGAGAGGACGTTATCGAATTCATTGGTCATAGGGTAATGCTCCATCGCCATGAAAAGCGTGTTGAGGACGATGCAAATTGTGATGGCCAGATCCACGAACGGGTCCATGACCACCATGCTGACGACCTCCTTGATTTTCAACCACGCGGGGCAGCAATCCCAGATCAGGCATTTGTTGGCAAATCTATACCAGCAGGGGGGGCACTTCTGTCTCGACTCTTCGAGCTCTGGAAAAGGGGCCATGATCAGATTTGATCATGGTTAGTCTCCAGAAATGGTTGGTCACGGTGGTGAAGTTTAAGACAAGAGGATATATGGCCTTGTCCTTACCTTCCATGGTGTTGGTGAGGATACTTGCCACGCTCATGGCTCTCTGCCTGCCCCCCGGTTCATCTAGATAATCCATGGACGGCTGATGAAAACCTGACCGACGTTTTTTAAGCTCAGTATCTGTTGTTGTCCCCTGGAAAAAAAACACGAAAGAAGAAGAAATATGTACAGAGTGTGAGTCAAGCATTTTAGCATTTTATAATTTATATAAAATATTCTGGCTCGGTCTATTGCCCTCTGGTTTTTTTATGTGGTCTCATTATTTGGATATTCAAAGGCCCTACACAACCATGCTTCACCTACGCAGGTGTTTTCACTCATCTGCCTGATCAGACCTGGTCTAATGTCTGCGTGGGCATTTACAGACTCTGCTTTAGGTAGAGGTAAAACCTTCATTTGTCATTTGAATAAGTGAAAACACCAGTGAGGCCTGAGATGTGAAAGGCCTTTAAAAGATAAATATATATTTTTTTGTTTTGGTCTTTCCAGGGAATTTTTAAAGAATAACAAAAATATAAAATATGACTAACAATAGACGTTTAGTTAGAAAACATCCATCAAGCCAAAAATTTTCTTCACTTTGGGAAAATAACTGTATGATGATGGACTGTACACCCAAATAACTCATATATCATTGATTTACCAACAACATAAGACAGAGTAAACATGGAGTATAAACTTAAAGAAGGTCAATGGGAAAATAAAGCATGAAACAGTGACGTCACCTCAGGCAGCAGGAGACCTACAGGGGAGGTTGTGACAGAAGTTCCACCGACCAGCGACACCACTCCGTTGCAGTCTACGGCGCAGTGCATTTTGCCGTTGGCGGGCAGCATGATCCGCGGGGCCCCGAGGCTGGTCTGGCTGACGGCGCTGCAGCGGCGCTCGAGGCGGCGCGGCAAGAACAGCGAGCCCCGCCGGCTGTCGCTCTCCTCGAAGGTGCTGTGCTCGTCGTCGGCGAAGTCGTTCTCCGAGCCCATGTCGCGTGCTCGGCCACGGAAGCTGAACAGGCTGGCGCGGCTGTTCCTCCGAGGCGAGAAGAGAGATCCACGGATACTGAGGAGAGACTGGTAGAGAAAATAAGGTTATAGAGTGGAGACATGATGTTTTCCTAAATGAAGCATTCAGCATATTCAATTAGGTTGATGTAGTGTAATGATTTTTGCAACTCTACATGGTTGAATGCATTATGCTTTGGATTAAAGTGTCAACTAAATAAATGTAATGTGATATAATGATGTCACATGTTGGACATTTTATTTTCTGGTTGTTCTGAGGCCCGTGGAAGCTCCATTTGTCAGGTAGCATTCACAGGCAGATCTGCTTTGTCAGGGGAGTGTTTACCTGGTTGGGCGAGGAGCATCTTTTCTCATAAGAGAGTCTGTTTGCATCAATGGAGAAGCGGAAGCTGGACCTCTTGATGCTGTCCTCGGACTCAGACTTGTGGAACTTGTCGCGGGCCCCCCTCTCCTCCTCCTCCTCCCTCTGCTTCCTCTTCTTCCGCCTGTTGCGCCGCTCCTTGGCACTTTTCGAGCTGAGCTTAGACGTCCCCGAGGAGGACTCGGAGGTGGGGCCCCCTCTCCCGCTGTACTCTCCGCTCTCCGTGGCTGCTGCCGCGGCAACCTGCCAGCCAATGGGAGCACAAACACAGTTGTCATGGCGACCCAGTGCCTGTCTCAAAGGCTCTTGCAGACTGGAGCGGAGGAGAGAGCCTGGCAGCTGAGAGCAGCAGCAGCATGAAGAGCCAAATAAGCCTCAGACACACTTCTAAAAATGGATGCCCGAATGTTTTCATGCAAATCAAAACATCTCTGAATTCTTGCATTTATAATAGAAATAGTGAGGATGCTTTAGTAGGTATTACCCTTTTGGTTTTAGAAAACAGAGGCCAAAAGAGAGCAGCACAGATCGAATCTATGTATGAAAATATAACACATCTTATTCATCTCCCTCTAAATGATTTACTACACATGCATAAACAGAGATGACATGAGAAGCTAGGGTCAGGACAAAGAACACAGTCTGTCATACAATTAAGATTTTCATATTTCCTCCATGTTATCTTGTATCTTATCTCATCATAGATAGAAAAACCCCACGTCCCACAAAGTGGCGCTATGATATGAGAACTGAAGAGTCAGAGTGTCATGGCAACTACAGCACAGCTAACAACAACAATACGAACGTGCACGAGCCTGATAAGACAGCGCTGAGCCTGGCAGAATAGCAACCGAAGGGCCGAGCAGAGGTGGAAACAATGCAGAAGACAATGACCCTCCACAAATGAGACAGATAAGAGGGATGCCGTGTGGTGTTGCACAACATGAAATGCAGAAAGGAAAGCTTTGAATGATCTTAAGATTTTTATATCTGAGGGCCATGTTGGGACCCTCAACCTCCCTACAGCATAAGCTCAAGTCATCTTTCATCAAGCCCACCTATTATTAAAACAGCATTAAAGTGGATAATGCTAAAAATGATCTGCTCCACCATGTTTCTGAGCTGCAGAAGAACCCCCTATGGGATGGGAACAGCTCTAGTTGAGAATCACTGCTGTATATTGCCTGCCTGTGACATTAAGAGCCCTCCAGGATTTACTCAACCTTTTTTTAAATCTAATTTGCTCCTACATGCTCAGCCTAAATGTCCTGTTTTAAATGTACCAGATGCAGTCTGTGACCATCAATGTGAACTTGTTGCATTCAGCCGTGCGTTACGCGTGTAGCGGGACAGAAATAGACTGTCTGGCTTTGTCGTCACAGGCTTCAAAATAACTGGTTGGCTGCCCAGGAACACAAGGTATGGTCCTCCCCTGATAATCAACCTCTTATTCAGATGACACACAGCTTCCTGAACTAGGAGCTGCAGTGCTTATATTCCTGTTGTCCTGTATTTCACTTGCACCCCGTGTCCACCTGCTAATTTTTCTTTCTCTAGGTCGACCAAGGACTACTGAACCCCCGCGGCAGGAGCAGTGGGGGTGTCAGTCATCCAGGAAAGTGACTCCCGCGGTCGCCTGGGGCAACGCTGCTTTTGGCAGCAGGCTCAAGTCTTTAAGCCCAAGAATCAACAGAGTCTCCCCGGTCATGTACAGGGAGATTTTCCCAGTCGCTTGCCTATGTTATGACATCCTATTCTGTGTGCTTGACAAACACTTAAAATCATCAGTTTCTTAATGACCTTCTGAGTGAATCCAATTTTCAACAAATTATGTGCAGATGAAATGTTTCAGATGATCACTCTAATGAAATGGACACATAAACTGGACATCTGTATTGAATTTGAATGGGAACAATGTCCTGCCTGAGCCTCCTCCTGCTGTCTCTTGAGCTGCTCCAGCATGGCCTGGAACTCCTCCTCCTTCTGCTGAGCCTCCTCGATGGTCGCCTGGTTCTGCTCGTCATAAGCCATGGCTACCACGGCCAGGATCAGGTTGACCAGGTAGAAGGAGCCCAGGAAGATGACCAGCACGAAGAAGATCATGTAGGGCTTTCCCGCCGCGCGCAAGGTCTGACAGATCCAAGACAGATAAGACAAATGGTGAGATTGTTGTTTTACATTTCTTAGAAAACCAACCAACGCACAAGAGTAAAAGACATATTCAGCAGATGAATTTGTCTTTTGTCTGCTGCTGAAGTAACAGCTGTGGTCATCCCATTGTTTGATGACTTTGCAAATGTCAAGTTGCTGCATTGTAGTGCGGCAGCACAAAACAAAAGCCGAGAGACAAAAAAAGCCTTACGTAACAGGCGCTGTCTATAATTGCAGAATGACACACCCTTTTGAAAAAACAACTGGATGCGTTTGCTCAAATATTTACTGGTTGAAGGCGAGGCTTTTATTGTGAAATGAACTGCTTTCATTCCGTGTTGTTTTTTGTTTTGCCATTTTTACACTGAAACTTTTTTTAAAAAAAGATATGATGTGCTAACGCAGCTCTTTGTCACCAGCTTTCACAGACAGATAATAAATCCTAAGGGACAAGCACTGACAATAAATGAGTCCACCGACCTGCTGGTAAAGGTTTTCCCAGTAGTCCTGGGTCATGAGTCGGAACAGGGAGAGGAACGCCCAGCTGAAGGTGTCGAAGCTGGTGTAGCCATAGTCTGGATTACGACCAGCTTTGATACATATAAAGCCCTCTGGACAGAGCCTGTCAGGACACACACATATCATAAAACTTACAATAAAATTAGAGATGCTATGAGTTACAGTATACATGTGTTCTATTATATATGTGTATAATTACCATAAAATGAACATTTCTGCATGACACAAAAATACAGTGTTTATTGGCCCATTTTTATCCTCTTGACAAAGCACAATACTGGGACATTTCACATCATGTAACAAATATTATGAAACCTCATTTTGAATCAGACTTGGACACAAACAGTGCAATAAGTCATCAAATAAAATTACTGGGACATCCTGGAGTAGTTTACATGAGACTAAGAGCAATGGATCTAAACCAGGTCATCCTATTTATCTAGACTGGTGGAAATTTAAAGAAAATACTTACTTGTCCTCTTCAGAGCATCAGCCTTGAATCTAAATCTACATGTTGCATCAGGATTTATCTACATTATTGCACAAAATGTAGTATACTGTCCTGGATCGGGGCTTTTTCTTCTGACATGTGTGGATGTTACATGCAGTTTGGAGCTTGTGACATCTGCAGCCTCACTGATTTAAGCCTCAGCTGACACACCTGGTCTCCACCTGACGTCTTCACCTGCTCCTGATAACTGGAGCGAATGCACAGCTTTGATAGACGGCTCAAATAACCACTGAAATCAATATGCTCCCTTTGGGCGACGTACACACAAAAAAGGAAGGTCTTCCAACGTTTGCCAAAACACATTAAATGAATTGCACCCATAGTTAACCAGCGGTTTGGATTCCTGTGATGCCTCGGCGCGGTGGCGAGTGTCGACACTAATTGTGTATGCTCAGCTTCGTGGTGCATCTAATTGGCCATATAAATAAAACATGTCAAGCCTTACCCTGCGCCGCTGCCGTTCCCACAGAGTAGAGCATCCCTACGGCCAGGGAGGTAATAGTAATTACCTAGAAGAGAGGAGAGAGAGGGCCGGTCAGCAAGGGCCACATCACAGAAGTGAAGCCGTATGAAGGATTGGAAAAGATGGATGAGGAAAAAGAAAGGCAGTATGCACCCTGTGGGTTTTTGTGTTTGGGAGACAGAGAGAAAGGTGGTGATTTGTTTTGTTTTGTTTTTTTTGTTCTAACACCCAACCACATTAGTCATCCAACTGGTGGTGTGTGCATTTGTGTGTGTGCGACATGATCACGAATCCAAGCGGCCACTTGGTCCCCATCCAACCCTTAACTATCAAAAAATCACGATCACGTCCGATTATTTTTGAGACGAACATAGTCGCTGACGCTATTAAGATGCCAGACTTTAAAACGATTTTAATAAGCTCTGTCTCTCTCCTCTTCCTCATCCCTCTCTGGCATCAGCCTGTCATGTAGCTGCTGCGCGTCTCCCTGGTATCCTGCTGGCCGTCAGTGACTCACCCTGCTCCAGCACTTCAGGCTGCTAATGCCACACAGATGGGCCATGGGAGAATGATGAAGGGTAGCAAGGGGGTGAAAGTAGAGGGCTTTATTGTTGTGGCGATTATCCGCCACATTTGCCACATTCTCCCACCAGCCCTTGTTAGAGAGCGCTGCCCCTGCTCGCAGCCATTGCTGTCACTCCTTGTCACGACAGCGGGCCGGCAAGCCTGACCTCCCCCACCACCCGCACCACCACCAAGACCCATCTCTGCATATGAAGTAGCCGCTATCTGACTCAGGCCGTCTGTGGCAGACGCTAACTTGACCCCGGTTAACCCCTGCGTGTGCCTGACGGTCACGTGACGGCACTTTTGACTCGGCTTACTATCATCACTGATGTACTCCGTCCAGTTGAAGGGGCTCTCCGTGCTGTTCTGCCCAAACGTGGTGCTGATATCCATCAGGGAGTTGTTGAAAAACTGCATGTCATCAGCGCTGCTGGTGTTGGTACCGTTGGTGCTGTTGACGGACACCGGCAGACGCACGCACTTCTGCCTCAGGTTGCCCATGAAGAGCTGCAGGCCGATGAGGGCAAAGACACTGAGGCAGAACACGGTGAGGATCATGACGTCTGACAGCTTTTTTACCGACTGGATCAGCGCGCCAACGATGGTCTTCAAGCCTGGAGAGAGGGCGAGGGTGCGGGGAGGGGAAGGGAGAGGCGGGAGAGAGACATCGCAGAATGATTACTGCCTGCTAATTACAGCCACAAGCTTGTGTAAAGAAGAAGCTGCTAATAAGAGCTTACAGTAGCGAGCAGCCAGGGGGATCTGCAGTGGAGGTTCCTGTATGAACTGCTGTCATACAGGAACCAGGCTGACACAGATCGTTGCTAAAAATGGATAAACCACTAGAGAAAGTTGGTGTTTCTCAAGCCCTTTATAGTGCTATGGTATTGGTCTGGGAAAATGATTGTTAATAAATGATGTCTGGTGTCTTTTCCTTCAGTTTTTATAGGAATAACAGCTGTTCTGTTGTCACTGAAACAGTCAAACTGAGCTCTGTTTAGGTGCAGTCGCAAGAAACCAGCACACAAGTAATGCGCACGAGGTCACTGAGGGCATAACCAAGCGCACATGCGGTTTTTATCCCTAAAGACACATTGCTATGTACAAGAGGGTTTGCTGATGTGGTTTCTAAACTGGAGGGTGTTTGTGGTGATCAATTCTTTGCCCCTCAGCCAGCCACACATCACCTTTGTCATGTAGCATGAGGAAAATGGCCGACAAAGTACAGAGGAAAGTCATGTCCTCTTGTTTTCTGTGAACAAACTTGCAGATCGCCGCAACAACAGCGTGACAAAAGGAGTTGTTTAACATTTTGGGACACACTTATTTCCTTTTAATCTGAGAGTCAGATGAGAAGATTGAGACCGCTGGCTCTGTCTAGAGTTTTAAAACTAAAGCTAATTAATTATCACACTGTATTGCTTGATCTGATATAAAACACAATATAAGTTGTGTTTTTTCCAGAGAGGAAGTCACTCTATATAAAACATCACATTAAACTAAGTGAGATGTTACCGAGATGTGTCGCTTTATATTTAGTGTGCAGACATGAACTACTGTGCCATCCTTTACCAGAAACCACACCTGTTTTCATAAAAAAACACCATCTTGTTGCACCTTATCTCCCACCTTTACGGCATGTGCTATATGCTCTGCATATAAATGTCAAAGTGATTGGGCAAAATGCATCTCGAGGTCAGGAAAATACCAACATGTGCTAGCACCGCTTGTGCTCGGCTTTGCACCGCCACAAAAATAGAGCCCAAAATGTTTAAACTGGATTCAGCTGGAACAAATAATGTATGCTGAAGGATTCTCTCTGTACCAAGAGCCAATGACAAGTTTCCCTGGATGGTTTACATATGACCTTTTTTTTGGTTAGTCTGTGATGTGAATGTGTTAGTGTCTGGTGTGCCATTACCCAACCACCACTCACCATACCACGATTTCTCCAAAAACACACAACATTGAACAGGACATGCACAGGAAAACAAGGTAAGGAGGAAACCCTACACACACAAGTGCTGGCCACCAGAAAATCGGCTTTTGCAATGTCTCATGCAAAAAGGAAAAAAAACAAATAGTGCACAAAATCTACTTGTAAGTCTCCCAAGGCAAGAATAGATTTCAACCAAAAGGAATTCTGCCTTAAAGGATGTATCTAAAAGCCAAGAATCATGTCAATCTGTGCAGATTGGAGCCAGATTCCAGCTTTTACTGGTCTTGGGACGAAGGCAGCATGAGGGACGGCGACGGGCGTCATCAGGCTTAGCTAGAGTGAGATGAGCTGAGGGGGGAGGGCGGGGGCGCGGGGGTGCTCGGACGTTAGCGAAACGCCACTTAGCCGTTAGCATTTCTGAGAACCCTACGGGCCTTGATGGCGCTCTCACCTGGGATGACTGATATAGTTTTCAGGGCTCGCAGAACCCTGAAGGTTCGCAGTGCTGAGACATTGCCCAGGTCCACAAACTCTGTGACATATCTGTAAGGGAAGGGAAGGGAGGGGGAGGAGCAGGGAGGGAAGGGAGGGGGAAGGGGGCAAGGGGGCATTTCGGAAAAAGGTGTGGGACACGCACACACGCACACACGCAAGTCAAGCACCCGCACACATCACGTGACAAAGACAAAAGGGGGAGGGACGTGGGAACGGGGGGAGGAGGAAGGGAGGGAAGGGGGGAGGAGGGGGAACGGCAAACGGTCACGCACAGAGGACAAATGGCAGGAGTGCTGGCGGCATGCGCAGGCAGCCTTACCTGGTATTACTGAGATAGTTTTCAAAGCTCGCAATACTCTGAACGTGCGCAGAGCTGAAACATTGCCTAGGTTTACAAACTCTGTTATATACCTGCAGGATCAAATGCACAGTTACCACACAGCATCACAAAGGCAGAAAGTTATTAAAACTGCATAAAAACACAATCAATCGGAGAAATAAAGTCACCTCCGGTAACAGCATCATGAATTAGAGGACAAGACAAGGTCACATCTTATTATATTACATGTAACCCCTCACATTAAACAATCCTACTACCCTAAAAAATCCTCTAACATTCACTGTGTAACCTAATAGCTTAAGGCTTTATTTTGTAGTACACAAGTAGCTGAAGTCAGTGAAGCAAATATGGGCCAAGATGCTCCGTGCTTTGGGGGCTCACGTCCATTATAATGGAGCAGAGTTGAGATTTCTGGAAATGTCCGAAATGTACAGAAGTGAGCCGCAGATCATCTCTTAATTCTCTCCTCCTCGCATTTAGGGGGACTTAACGGGCTGCTGGGCTGATTAGCATTAAAAGCATTTGGCCTCTTAATTTACGCCACATCATGTTAAGCTGATCCTAACTGTGCCTGTCAGAGCACTTACGCCATGAGGATAACACTGAAATCCAGCCAGTTCCACGGGTCCCGCAGGAAAGTGAACTTCCCCACACAGAAGCCCCTGGCCAGGATCTTGATGAGGGACTCGAAGGTGTAAATCCCTGTGAATGTGTACCTGAGGCGTGGGGAGAGAGGGGAGGAAGAGAAAAACAGAGAGAAACAATGATGTTGGTTCAAGTGACTGTTGGCAAACCAGGTAATGGATTACTCATCTAATTGTGTCCTCAAATCTCACTAGTCTCATATCTTCTTCATGTTCATGTCTGATTCATATATAGATATTTTTATTTCTTCTAAATTTAGGATAAAGATACTGAGATTTGAAACTACAGTTCCCATCATGCTTTGGGGAATTCAGGCAGGTGGTATCATGTTGCCATGGATGCCTTGTTCATTGTAATCACAAATTTCCAACAGCAATCAATGTCAAAATTCAATATCAAGATGTCAGGACACTTATAATAAAGTAAAAACATGGATGCCTGCATGAACTTTGTGCCATTTTATTCTGAGTGTCTCAAATCTTAGAGTGAAATTTATACACAAATTCATTGCCTTCAAAACATCCACAAAGGAACTGAAAGAGTGTCGTCAGCAACAATCCCACAGTTTAAGATGCCGCGATTTAAAAGGTGAAAAATGAACGTTTGGGTACTTACTCTACATTCTTGGCCCATTCCGGGGGATTACTGAGGGTCATGAAAGCACAGTTGGTCAGGATGGTGAACATGATCAACATGCTGAACATCGTAGAGGAAGAAGTCAAGGAACACAGCGGGACGTCTGCATTTATGAGCATTAATCTGCATGTTATGTAAATACAGTTAAATACACGCTAACCAAACCTGTGAGACAAACATTCAAAAATAACATTTTTCCATTCACATTTGCTATAATAGATAAAAAATCCATAATCTACAATGTCTGGCTACTTAGCAGTAGTAAGTAGCATGCCTACATAGAAAGTCTAACCCGACCGCACCATCATCGGCACATTTAAATCCCCCTTTTGTCTGATAAACCCCTTAATCCAAATCAGGCTGTGTCCGTAGCAAACTGTGAAAGGATATGAGTGTACTAAAACTCTAATAGCTACCCTCCTCAGAGGGTTGAAGGGGTTTAGGATGTACAAGGCAGGAGTGGCGTTGAAACGGAAGATTGCCTTCCCGCGATTCAATACTATGAAGGTCTGAAAGAGAGAGAGAAGACGATTTGTTATACCTTATTTGCTCGATGTGAGGGATGCAGCACCCAGGGGAGACGTAAAGCAGCACTGACATGTCATGAACCCGCATGCGTTCGAGTGTGTGTATCGAGTGTGTGTATCGGCTCATCGCGCCTGCTTTCGGGCATGTGGGATTAGTCATAATGGCAGATCGGGCCGCCGTGGCCTCCGTCCAGCCTCCGCTCAGGGTCTGTGGTGGTTATTATAATGAACCCGGATGAGTCCACTTCAGGCAGGGCATGTTGGCGACTGCAGTTCAACTGGCACAACAGCTCAGATTAGCATTTAACACCTCACTTGGCTCGTGCTTTAAAGGCTCCGACTTGGCCGAGCACATCCATGCTGAAATGGGCTTTTTGCATCTCGCCTGTCATTAAACACTAAACGCCGATGTCGCCAACTTGTTTGAATTTGATGCAGCACGGCAGCGTTGCCAGTAGTGGACAGAGGCAGGCTAGCTGTTTCCCCCTGCTGCCAGTCTTTATGCTAAGCTAAGCTAACCGGTGGCTGGCTGCATGTTTAGTGAACAGACATGAGAGCGGTATCAATAAGTTCATCTAACACTCAGTAAGAGAATCAATAATAGTAGTGCAAATGCATGAATTTTTTTGAAGACAAAGCACCTTTACATGATAAACATAAAAGAACATAAATATGAAAACTATATTTCCCAATGAAACGTAGAAGTATGAAGAAGCATCAAATAAAGTGTCATTAAGTCTATGAAGCATGCGACAGGTAGAGGCCACGATTAAAAAAGACTGAGCTGCACTATCCCCTCTGATAAAATCCTGTCCGCCCACGCAGAAGGACAGCAAGTTAATGCACTTATCTTTTTGCAGCAGAAGTTTATCTTCCGTGGGAGGAAATTGCTACATCTGCCCATGTTTTTTTTCCCCTTAAAATAGTTTCTTGAGGGCATCGAGCAATTAACTCGAAGGGGCTAAAACGCCTGGACTGAAAAGTACAGACCTGCAACGTATCAAAATTCGGCGCCTGAGTCATACATAATTGTAAGCTAAGTCAGTACATGTGATGCTCTGAGGCCACCGCGGCCGCTTAAAAGTATCCATTCATATAGTTTTGATATTTTCTCACGATGACGTGATTGGTTTAAAAGATTTCTAACAGACCTTCTGATTGCTGTAGAAGGGGTCAATGTCCTCCAGCGGGGTGGACACCAGGGCAGGAGGGATGTCCCCGTAGATGAAGGGGAGAGACTTCCCTGCCTCCAGATCGCTGTTGGGCTTGGGCCCATTTTCATCGTCGCTGTCGCTGCGGCGCTCCGCCCGCGGTCTCCGGGCCTCCTCCTCGGCGATGCGCCTCTCGATGGCGGCCAGCGACTCGGGGACGAAGGGGCGGAAGCTGTCAGGTCCGGGCGGTACAAGCAGCTGTGCCATCTTGTCATCCTGCTCCTTCAGAGGGCAGCGAGGGGCTCAGCTGGAGCAGGGAGCTGCAACGAGAAGGGGGACAACGCGGAATGTGGGTCAGGAGTCACGGCCAGGACTGCTGAAAACATTCGGTGCATTCACCTGTGGAGGTTCACAAAGACTTCAAACAAAAATGGTGGCTGAAAATGACAAATCTATACATATTCTATATCTCATTTGTGTCACCCAGCCTTAAAAGTGATGGCTTTGGCATTAATCAAGAACATTTTCAGAAACAATGTTTGCTGTAATTCTCATTGGAGGCTCCCTGCTTACAGAAAAAATAAGACAGGAAGGAAGAAGGAAGGAAGAAAAGTGCCTCTGTGGTCTCACAGGCCTTTAAACACATTTTGTTTTCTTAATCAGGTGGACATGAGGTGCATTTAAAGCAACCTTCAGTAAGGAGACTGGATTTAGCTCTGTCACATACTCTGCTCTGATTGGCTGTTTCTGATTGAGGCGTTGTGGGTTCTGGTTAAATGGCCTCAGAGGAAGCAGGATTTTCTTTTATCACGGACGATCTGTCTCGTGTGCTTTTGTCAGGACATACAGGCAGTTTAACAAACAGTAAATAAGTTAATAAGTAAATAAAATAAGTTACCTGCTTCTGCTGTAACGCCTGTGTGTTTATCTGAGCTCGCGCTATGCCAGCCTCTCTGTTCATCTGATGACAGGTCTGACCTAATAAGACTGTCGGCTTTTACATAAAAGTGACTCAGGTGTTAATTCTCACATTAAACCACAGTCACATTTACATAAAGAGGTGAACGTCTCAAAGGTGCTCATACGTCCGTCGCATTTTGACCATTAATATCTATTCACTGTCTAATGATGGAAATTCTTCCTATAGCACATGTAAATACAGATTTGAGGAGAAAGAAGCATAATAAAGACAATGTTTCACACGCAAATGCTTCAGAGTGACAATGTGACCGTAAAACACAAAGCCATGACGCTTCCAGCTCCAGTGACGCCTGTTTCGCAAACCGATGACGGGAACTTCACGTCGGAGTCACAGCGAGGACGACTCATAAGCCAAATCGCATCGGCGTGCCTTCATTTTGTGACGGCGTGAAAACCGCCCGTGACAAAAAAAAAAGCCTTGATGTCTCTGTTCTTTGAAGGAGAATAAACGTTGCGCCGTGTGTCACGCTGACCTGTGGGTAGGCCCGTTTAATCAAAGCGGGGAGAGGTCGCAGGTAGGGCGGAGGCTTTGAGAGAGGCAGCGAATAGGGGGTCTGACGTTGGCGGCCCGCCCTCGGCTGATTCACAGGGGCACGGAAATAGCCAGCACTGACTGAGGCAAACAGCATGAGAAGGAGGGAAGCAAAAAGCTCTCCCTGGAGAACATAATCTTGCCACTTTTCCCCCCATTTGTTGCTCCGTCTGAACCTATTTACTGCCTTTGGCTTCATGGTGAAAGTGCTTTCTGGAGCCCTTTTAGAGCATAAATAAT
>JBAJHX010000011.1:7192770-7204235 GCA_037176925.1 Amniataba percoides | reverse complement strand
GCTCCGTCTGAACCTATTTACTGCCTTTGGCTTCATGGTGAAAGTGCTTTCTGGAGCCCTTTTAGAGCATAAATAATTGGCGGTGACGTTAAACGAGTTAAAAACACCTTGTTTTCACGATGGCATTCAGTAGGAGCAGATGTAGCTGACAGTAATTATCGATTTTTTTTCCCCTTTTCTTCTGCACCAATCAGCACCAACGCTGGATTCCCCCCTGTGATCCATCTATCACCCATCAACACCCAGAAGCCCATCTTGTTCCCACAGGAAACGGCGGGAAGGCACACAAACAAGATCTTCCCAAAAAACCCTGGTGAGCCATTAGGTGAGCGCGTCCTCGGTGCCTCGCCATCTCTGCGGTCTCACAGGTGGGCCTCGGTCCTCCCGGGATCTCCCGCCGGCCCCAAAAAACACGGGAGCCGGCGCCTACGGCAGAATCTGAAAAGTGGCGTCTCCCTGAGCTTTTCTTCCTCCTTTCTCCAAGCGGAGGTGGAGGCACAGCGGCCACCTCGGCCTCCCATCAACCTCTTTCTCTTTCCATTTTCAAAAAGCAAAACAGAGCGAGAGTCAGCTGGGTCTTTCTGTACAAACTCACCCAAACTTTCATCTGACTTTACAAACTCTTACAGTTCAACTCCGAGTACTTTTAAAGTTCATCATTTTTTAAACGTTATTAATTTTGCCATCCTTTGTATGTGTATAAAACTGTTTATTTTTCACGAATTAATTGAAATTAGTAGTGAACATCCAAAAAATGCTGTGGATCAGTTTCAAAATATGACCACAAGAAATTCAGATTCTGAGCAGTATTCCTACACTTCTCTCACATCTAGAAGTTACTCGGCCGTGCATGAAAACCGCCGCTGATCTGCAAACACTTTTATGATGTTTTGATTGATTTTCCCAAATAGAATTATCTTAATTTCCTTGAAACCTAATACTTGGATAATAAATTACAAGGATTAGATTCATTTAGATTTAGAGAGGTAATATTACTCCTTCACAATTGAATCATCTTTTGAAATGAGTACATTTTTCACTATAACATTACATTCAGCGTTGCACGTGGTTTCACTAGGTGCAGGAAATGAGCACGTTTTGGAGCTGCAACTTGTAATTTTTCATTAAATAAAAAAAAAAAAAAAATCATGCCTATAAAAGTATACGGAGTGGAGCAGTAGGACTTTGTACAGCCCTGTGAATTTAACAGAACTTTTCATACGCATTTTTTTCAGGAAAAGTGGCGAGGAATGAGCCGATTTTAAGCTATTTTGACAGAAAACACACCGCTGAGTAGCAAAAACTCTTAACTGTAGCTTCTCCCATCAGGGCATCTCATGAAACACATCTGCCTGACAAAGACGGCCCCGGGTCCCCGTGCTGTGATGCGTGGTCTGACAGCTTGTCTAACGTGAGCTGCTGGGTGGTGGTGGTGGTCGGTTCGGGTGATGGGGGGGCTGTTTGAGGGCAGATCGACCCTGCACACCCACCTCTGAGCTCAGCTATCAGCGTGGTCATCCCCGCTGTCAAATACATCATGACAGACTGGAAACACGCACCCAACTTTTTTTTTCCTTTTTTGCCTCATGACAACACAAATACAGCACTTAAAAACACCTTGTTGAATATTTTTTATCCTCTAAATTTGTGGTGGCAGTTAAAGGGCACATTTGCATGCTCTCAAGCTGTCTTCATTCAGCCCTCACATGTCCACATGTGCATTTCTAACAGTTTTTGGTCACCACATCACTAAAAGTAAGCTCCAGCAGCCTGATTTAGACAAACAAAGTGTCCAGAAAGTGTGTTTTCAATGTGCAGCACTTCTTACTGTCACCCAACTAAAGCTCAGTAAGGAAACAACATCCAAGGAAAGCACACAAGACGTGAACTTAAATTAAAAAAAGACAACAACTTTGGCCTCAATTTACCTTCAAATGAGAGCAAATGTACAACCATAAAGAACATTTGCACTAAGTATTGCTTTAACATACATAAAAAAATTCATCATCCACAGCATCTCTCTCTTTTTTTTCCCCACACAGGCAGATGTTGCACCACAACCTCAGAGAGCAAACAGACACCAAACAACAACAAATACTTCATCTCTGCACATTTGTCCTCCGCTCACATAAATCTCCCCCTGAGCTGCCCCCATCTCATCTGACTGAGGGGAAAAAGCAGGGAGGGGGCTGCTGCTGTCCCTGGTGCTGAAAGGAGAGCAGCAACATGTGAGGCACATGTGGAGTTTCGCTGTGACCTTAAAGCACTTTGAGGTCGCTGCAGCAGGATGATGGTGGCAGACGTGATTAAAAAAATTAAAAGAGAGAAGGAGGTAAGCTTTTTTTTTTATTAATTTAGAGAGGGTTAAATATGACATAAGAAGGTACCTGCTTTCAATTGTGGCGCTTTCAGAGGGACGCCGCCATGTTGGTGGAGCCTCGGCGCGACCTCCATCCCATCACTCCGAAAAATGGACACGAGAAGGAAGCGTCGCGCCTCATCCATCCATCCATCCAATAACACCACCCCCCCACCCCCAAAAAAAACAAAAACTACCGAGCAGTGGGAGACGAAACAATCATCCTCCCATTCACGTCCTCCTGGAAAGCAGCGGTGCCCAAGCTGAGGTCCGGGGCCCCCGACCTGGACCGAAATGGCTCCTGATGCGCTTCAGAGCAGCTGATCTCTCCCCACCTCTGTCACACACTTCAACACCTTCCTCACGTTTTTTCCCTTTTTGGGTGGGGGTATAAATAAAAAACAGTACTAATAAATGAGTATTTGACGTGTCACCGGTGGAAGCAGCGCAGCCACGAATGAGTCTGGGCGTGTCCTTTCCAGATGTGTCTGCTGCTTGTAATCAACCCCCCCACCACCACTTACCCACCCACCAACCCCCCATACAGGGAGCAAATAAAGCCAAAAATAGACCTTTGTTTCATTCTGACCCCCAATCACCCCCTTTTTTTAATCTCCCCTCCTCACTCTTTATTTCGCGTTTTCACACCAAATGGAGCGTGTGTGTGTGTGTGTGTGTGTGTGAGAGAGAAAGGGGGGGGGCTTTTCCCTTCCTACATCGAGGATGAGAGGGAGAGAAGGGGAAGAGAGGGGGGCTTGCTTAGATTATGTTAATATTTAAAGCCTGTTTTGTCTTGTCACGACATGAAAGGGGTTTTTAATAATCATTATTATTTTACACGTTTTCTGCGTTTGGAGAGGAAAAGCGCGCAAACCGAGCCGTGACAAGACACTTAAGCAAACAAAAAATAAATAAATAAATCGCTGCTATTGGAGATTTTGTTCAACATATGCCCGATCAAGACGCAGATTTAAAGGTGACAGCAGCTAAAACAATGTGCGTAATGTGCGTAATTGACGCGCGTAACCGAACCAAAAAAACACCTCGCGTCGTTTTCTCCTCCTAAAAGTGTCGTTAGAGAGCAGAAATGAAGCCTGATCGTGCTGATGGGGAGCTGTCAGGATGCAGATGAGATACTCACCACCATCACGGTGCCCGGCAGGTGAGGACCCTGAAGCCAGATCCCATTTCCGAAACAATGCGCCTCGATTTGGGCGGATAAACTGTCAGATGGAGCTTCAGCCGTCTCCTCTTCGAGAAAAAAACCCCTCTCAGTTCGTCTGACGGATCATTCAATAAGCGTCCCTTTGATTTCCTTCCTCTTCTTTTCTTTTTTTTCCCTCCTTTCCTCACCGTGGAGAGAAATCAATCCGCGCTTCCGGTTGGTTAGGCGGCGCAGGCTGGGAATGAAAAAGTCCCTTAGAGAGGCGACTGTCGCAAGATGGCCCTGAGGAGAGGAGAGAGGGAGAGCAACCTGTTAGATGATAGATAGATAGATAGATAGATAGATGTGGAGAGAGACATCAGAGTCCCTTTTTATATCTATATTTTACAGGAGTTTTATTTTGGTGGAGTGCTTGTCTAATAATCACCTTATAAGCCTGCCTGTTGCTCAGTAAATCACCTTTCTCATTCATTTTTTGTGAAATGTGTTATTTTTGATTTGTTTTAGAGAAGGCATGACTTTTTCTAGCAGGAGCTTCATGTCAAATTGTGGAAATAAAACTCAAAATAAAAGCTCCAATGTATTAATCCCCTCCCCCCCCCCCCCTGCAATCTAATAATATATTGAATTGGCAACACAAAAAAACAAAATAAAAAATCATGAGCTACTTAATAGAGTAGAAATTCACTTTAATCTTATTTATCTGTAAAAGAAAAACATATAATAGTTTATTTGTTGCATGCACCATTTCCACTGTATATTGATGTGATATTGATGATTTCAGAGGGCGTGGTGTGCAGCTTTCTATATGCCATGGAAGATGTGCACGTTTTTATTAAGTTGTACTGGATTTATGTGAGGATCTGACATGAGTGGAGGTGTCAGGAAGCTCGCATGTGCGTGCTCACGTGGAGGAGCAGACAGGGCAGTTGTGTTGTGAATTTACGCCACCTGCTGGACGGCCGCTAAAATGACACCCAAACAAGGTTGCATAAGGAAGTTTCATCCATAATGTGGGGATAAAGGAAGAAATAGGCTCTCTCCTGCAGAAAAAAGGTCCTGTGAGATTATTGTTGTTGCAGCAGTTTATAGAAAACACAAAATGTTGGACGGACTGGTGATGATTTAAACACCTTTAAATCTCAATAAACTCAATAAAACTGGAATAATATCTGCGTTATTTGAACTATATGATTGCACTATTGTGTGATGCACATGGGTCATTTTGGATGTCAAAAGTCAGAAGGTAAATCCCTGAAAGGCTCTGCAGAGGCGGACACGCCCTGTCGTTCTCACATGAGCGCACACGGTTTCACTTCATGTGTACATAAACATCAGACAGCTGATTGTTTTTTTCATATCTATTGTTTCACTGCTGCAGCATTTATCTTATCATTTCATGCAGCCAAAAAAAAAGCACAACAAGCACTTGACCCCACTCACAAAGGTCAACGCTGCTGCAAGCACAGTGGACGGGATGAAGTCAGGTTGAAATGGACACCTGTAACACTCTGTAAGGAAAATACTCCCTTTGTGTGGGAAATTTTGGTTGGGAATTTTTAAATGAATACTTTGATTGATGAGTCAAAATGTGAAATCTTTTGAGTCTGATGAGTTAGAGATAAATATTAATTACAAATAGGGTAAAATAGACTGAATTCTCTTTGTCTTTTAATTCTATATCTTTCATTTCAACAGATTTATTTGGGTAAAAATGTAGAAACAGTGTCACCAGGCTCAGTGCTCTATTAAAATACATTAAATACACAGTAAACGAAAGCCTACATTTCACTGCTATATATTTTTTTAGAAGGTGAATATTAAGTTCATGTAAATAAATGGCTTTGACACAGTTTTTTAAATTGACTTCCTTGTGTCATTCCTCCATTCAGACCTCCATCCCCGACCGCAGCTGCCATGCTTGTGAAACGTCGCCCGTCATTCCATTAGTAAGAACAACAAAGGGCTTTAAAGGGTCTGTGAGAATTTGACAAAGCACTGTAAGTATGTGTAACACTGAGGTGTGACAAATAGGGCCTTGTAATTGTACACACAGCGGTTTGGAGAGACACTCTTCAACACAGTTTGAGGGTACGTGTGTGTACGCAGTGTCTTAAACAAACATTTATGGTCGAGAAGCAGAATTAGTAGCAGAATTAAAATATAAAACACCACAAGGAGCAAATTAAGAGCTCCCCTTCAGTATATATGAAGTTTCCAAATTTCCGTCTTGGCAGCTCTCTGTGACTTTCCCGCGTGTTTCATTAGAAGCGAAGTGATGAATTTGAAAAGCTCGTGTTCAAACGGGGCTCCCTTTTGGCTTTGCTGTTCTAGGTTAGCCCACCTTACAATCAATCTGCAAAAACAGGGACAGTTCACATGCAAACTTGCATAATCAGACTTTTAAAAAAACCCAGCATGTATGGAGCGACACACATTCTGTACACTGCTGGGTGAAAACTTCCTGAGTTTACATCCATCTGTTCAAGAATAGAGCGTGAATGTTAACATTGACCGCTGATTCGAGGGTAACACGGGGAAATGGAGTCGCGTTGTTGCCATTTAGGTTTCCTCAGACAGGAAAAATAAAGCTCGTCAGCGTCACGCCACTTTGTTCCACCACGCATGGCCGCCGCAGGGTGGAGGCCCGAGCTAAATCCACCTCCTTCTCTCCTCGAGCGGATGTGTCGAGGACAGTTTAGCACCTTCTACCTGTTTATCTCATGGAGTTAAAGCTCTCTGGGGCGACGTATGAGTATGTGCGAGCGTTGGAGCCGTTTCACAACATAACAAGTGACAACGGAGAGAGAGAGAGAGAGAGAGAGAGAGAGAGAGAGAGAGTAAGTAACGGGCTCCTCTGTTAGTCATCAAAGGAAGTTCATCAAGCTCGACAGTCACACGGTGATCTGTTTAATGCGGCAGACTACGCAATGAGATTACAAGATTACAGTCGGAGTGGACATGTGTTCCCTGTGCTTAATTTGATTAAAACTCCCACTTAACTGCCCGCTCACCTACTGTATGCAGATGAATCAGGAGCTTCGTACGAATCTGCTGAGGTGCGTCATTTTCTCTGCGAGGAGGGATTGACTAATCGCTTGTTTTCTAGAAATATAAAGGCCAGAAAATCCAACTGTGAATGAAAGCTCTGGGTAAACAACCGTCCTATAATCCCTCCACTCTACATGCAGTGCAAGTACTGCAGAAATAAACCCAGGTGATACTTCATATGTCAATAACAGGAAACCGGAGCCGATAATGGAGCAACATGAGATTATATCAAACAGCTGGATATCAACATGATATTTTATTCTTTCTTTCTAATACAGAGATGGAAAGATGAGGCCTTCTACTGCTGCCAATTAATCCCAAAGTTATGTAACTGAGTAATCTATAAGAGCCGAGTTAAGTGGCCGTGTGAGGCTGTAAATGCAAATGTAAGCAATCCAACATGCTGGTGCTCAGCAGTAAAATGTTTACTGTGTTAGTTTAGCACTTTCATTTTTTAAGGTATAGGTCTAATCATGTTTATTCATTTCAACAAACATTACTATTTTGCAATGTGTTTAATTTCCTCTGAATAATGAACGTGGTTTTGCTGATGCAACGTCACAATACATTAAAAGATATTTTGGCATTGTTAAATATTTCCTTTCTGTGACGTTAAACATAATTTTTTAGCTCACAACCCCCTTTAAACAGAAGCATATCTACTCAAAATCTCAGGTTACGTTTACAAGTTGGTTTTATCTGTATCCATTCAGGGGTCTGAGGTCAAATTATCCAAAGGAGAACAAAGTCTAATTTTTTTGCAATGTAAACCGGTATTTTAATACTTTATTTCTAATATCCACCCCTCAACTTGCCCCGACTACTCCTACTCAGCAAGTGGTTTACTACGTTTCCCAGAAGGCCTTAGCAGCCCCGTACTTATCTCAATAAGATCGGTTACATAGAGATAAACGAGCAGGTGCGAGAACTGGTGCATAACTGAGTGCATTTAACTGTGGATAACTCTCCTTTTTGTGGCGAAGAGAAAAAACACGATAAAGCTACAAGGTATATTAATTTTACCGACACCTATATAAGGGGGATTAAGTGCAGAGTTTCTTAGAGCGTGCTACAGCTGACCAGCAGTAATTTAGCCAGATCCTATAGAGAGGATCAGTAGCTTATGTGGATTAAAGGCCCCTTTATTTCAAATCGAGTGTATGCTCTTTTAGTATTGATGTGGTCGGGGAGGAGCTGTCACAATGCAGACTGGTTTGCCAGGTTACCATGTGTGTGCCCATGCAGATACCCACCACCACACTGCACACACACACGGATATGCAAAGTGTTTTCACATGACGGGGCGCGGCCTGTAGGTGTGGTCGTCCGTAGTCTGCTCAACAGGGATTACAGCGGGAGAGAAACCCGGCTCTTCCTCCTCTCGCCTCCTTCCACTTGTCGATAACACAGAAGGGAACGCTGGGAGAGAATGGGAGGAACAGTCAGCGGACACAGGTAAGTGTGAAAGGGCCTCGGATGGCTGCAGGTGCCAACGCGAGGTGTTTTCTGAGTGTGGGCGGCATGCAGAGAAATAGACGCAGCCTTTTAAAAACACTAATCCCTCTTACTGGAGCTTATTTGGAACAGCATGGCTGAAGACACACAGGAGGCTGAATGCATGCTGGAGTAGCTCGGTTACATTGTTTGAGGACAAACATGACTCTTTACTGCAGCTTTAATCTTGTATATGTTGACTACAGCAGCCCTAGTTTTTTAATTTCAAGATTATTTAGCTGTCCAATGGATCCGGTTAACATGCTGCACTTGTTGAATAGACTGCTTCATTATTAGGCTACTTTAACACTTGTGGTTAGCAGAAATAGTATGTACTACAAAACTGTAGTATGTTTCAGCATAAATGATAAATTTCTTACAAAATAAGTGCAAGCTAGTGCAATAACAATGAATGGGTATATCTGTACATATGGGGAATGTATACGGTGTATTTATCTTTACAGTGTATTTATGTCTTCTATATTTTTTGTAACATTTTTTTTATATTTATCTCACTATTGAGCAGTTTAAGGAGTAATAAATAAATAAAATAACTCTTATCTTCAATGTACTTAAGAGTTAAATAGAAATTAAATTAAATGAAAATGAAATATTTGAATATATTTATTCTTCATATAGATATATAACATTAATTTAAATGTTATTCGGATATTATATTTCCAAACATAATAAAAAGTAGGTTTAAGCTCGTTTTCCTGATCTCGCTCACCTCCAAAATGAGCGCGTGTCCGTGTCCGCGCGCTGAGCGGAGCGGTGGCACGCGCAGCTGTTTGCTCGGCACGCTCCGGTGAAGCGCGAGCCTCAAAAACACACCGAGGGCGTCCACTTTGATGAAACAGCACGAAGGAGCAGGGAGTGAGAGGAAGAACAGTCCTGCAGAGGCTTTGTAGTCTCCTCAGTCACCTTCAGGGGGAAAAAAGACGCAGTTTTAAGTTTTTTGTTTTTGCGACACTTTGGAGATTTTGCGGTTGTTTTCATGTGGAGGTAGTTCCTGTCTGACGTCTCCCAGGTAACTTGTGGCTTCAGTTTAAAACAGGCGTGGTGCGTGGATGAATGAATATAAAGAGACATGTTTGTTTGCTTCAGGTTTAGTGTTTTATCTTTGAATTAAAGTGAGGATAAGTGTTGAGCAGGTCTCATTCACTCATTAAGAAAAGTAAAGCAAATAGTGACATAAGTTTGGGTCATTTACATAAAAAAAATTGAATATTTTCTGTTTTTCTTCGTCTTCTTTGATAGTAAACTGAATATATTTGGATTTTGAGGTGTTGGAAAAAAGGTACAATTTGAACATGCCAGCTTGTTCCTAAGTGAGCCATAAACTGAAGAAATTAATTTCAGATGAACTCAAAATGAAGATAATGACTAATATTTTTTAGGTGTGTCTATCGGTGCTAGCATGAAGATCTTGAAATGTTTCAGAGCAGCTGTAAGACATTTCACACCAGCGCTCAGGCAGGAGGGAAAACCCCTGTCACTTTTCTGGAGTGTGAATTTTTTCTCCCCCTCACTAATGTAATAATTTAAATATATTTCTTCTCTTCTAGGAGATTTACCTGACGTCGTGAACAATCTGGAGAGGCTCTCTGAGGAGATGGACGACCAGCTGAGTCCACTGGAGAGGGACCACTCTCTGTGTGTGATCCTGCCAGGCGGGGTGGAGAAGCACGTCACGGTGCACGGCAGGTAGGCCGCATCACGTCACAGATTTTTCTGGCACGTAGACTGCATTGTGGGAAATGTAGGATTCACTGTTTTTGGCACTCGAGCCACATTAAGGGTGAAAATCATGAATATTTGCCTTAGTGTTTTGTAAAACGCCCAACTTTATAGAGGCGCTTTTAGATACTGAGTCAAGTTTAGACATTTAGACACACTGAGACATTTCTCTGTTGTTTCTACAGAAATATTTACTTGCATATTTATCTATTTATAGAGAGACGTTCAGTCTATTGCTTCTTTATTTTATATTAAACTGTAACTGGAGAACTGTGATGAATTTCATTACACTGTGAGATCATGAAATAAATGTTATTTTCCATCATTTGTTCCTCTTTACATATTCTCCTCTTGGCAGTAAGCCGGTGATGGACCTGCTGGTGACCCTTTGTGCAAGCTACCACCTGAATCCGTCAGACTACACCGTCGAGTTTCTCTCACCCAACAAGAACAACATCAGCTTCAAGCCAAACTCTCCCATTGGCTCACTAGAAGCTGAGAAGATTGTGCTGAAGCCCAAAGGGATGGAGGAAAAGATCAAGAGGCCGTACATGCCTGAGGTAAAAAGAAAAGTGGGACAATTACTGTACTATATATTACATCTATATTTATCTGGGTGTATTTTAAGTAGAGTTTCATCTCATAGTTGCATAAAATGAGCAGAAAGTCTTTTCTCTCTGCAGGCGTCTGTGCGTCTGCTGATCAACTACAATAAATCCCACAAGGCTGTGGTGCGAGTGAATCCCAGAGTGCCCCTCGAGATGCTGCTGCCGGCCGTGTGCGACAAGTGCGAGTTCGACGTCAAAACCACGATCCTACTGAGAGACTCGCAGTCCAAGGAGCCGCTGGACTTGACCAAGACTTTAAACGAGCATGGGCTGCGGGAAGTGCTCGCCAAAGACACGGCCGCCAAAGAGCCTCTTGACCATGAACGGCAACCCCAGACGCCTGAAGCTGGTATGTTAAAGGACACACTGACAGGAAAGCTCCTAACTTAGCTCCTAACTTAACCTAACTCCTAACTAATCTAACACATCACGCAGCCTTATGAGTATTTCAAAAAGAGACTGAGACCACCCTCTTGTTGTTAGTCCTTTCTTTCCACTGTGCTGTTGAAAAAGAAACCTTCAACATCACTCTGGCAAGTGTTTTCACACAAGGCCTTTACAGGCCCTGTTCTTCAAATCTGAAGTGTTAGATCAAACAATTTTCTGCAAAAATACACAAAATGCAATGAAACAAAGAACCAATCATCCCTAACATGTATGCAGCATAACAAAATGCAAATGCAGCACATTTTGTCAATTTGCAAGTGTCTCTCAGGGCCACCGTACTCTGGGATATGTATTAATGAAATACAACAATGTGTGTCAGCAAAGTGAACAAGATAAAATATTTAACTTTAACCATAAAGTTTGGTGAACCATTGTAGTTTTCGTGTGAAGAGAAATGTTTTAAGGATGTTTCATTACTGCAGTATACTTGTTTTTGTATGTGTGTGTTTGTATTGTACAGTCTGACCTGATAATGGCTTTGTTTTCTGTCTGGAACAGCTGTCACGCCAACAGAGGTCATCTCACCACCTCCGCTACAAGGTAACACGCATTCATGCACAGCCTCAGTCACACACACACACACACACACACACACACACAC
>JBAJHX010000011.1:7155528-7169882 GCA_037176925.1 Amniataba percoides | reverse complement strand
AAGTTTGAGATTTTGGTTTTGGAAAGACGCTTTGAGTTTTCAAAGGACTCTTTTTGTTAATAAAGTTTTGAACCTGCCGTGGAGCCTCTGTGTCCTGCATTTGGGTCCTACCTCGTCTGCCTGCACGGCATAACTATAACAGTTTGATTTCCTCCTGCACTGAAGATGCAATACAGTAGGCTTTTTTTAACCCACAAACACACTATTTTTTCTTTTTTTTTTACTCCTGAAAAATCTCAACACAAGGTTGCATCTTATTGTCTTGAGTGTCTTCGGCCACTTTGCTAATGTTAGATCAGCCACTAACTTAAACTGATTTGCTAAAATGAAGCTTTTGGGTTACCAGGGAAACAGATTCCTCCTCCTTTGAAAGCGAGATGCTGAGATGCTGCTGCATAACTGAGAAAAGTAACCAAGGAGGTTTCCGTCAAATGTTACTAAATTAAATGTTTTACAGTGGTTGTATCGGGGGTTTATGGGTAACGCCTCTCTTTTAGTGCAGTTCCTGAAAGGTAATCTCTAAGCCAGCTGAGGAAGCGCTTGAGAGGTGCTAGAAAACTTCAGAAACACATTGGACCTTGTGCTGAGGAGGCTTTTAGGTTCAAATTTACCTGTTTGTAATTTCAAGGCTCCCGTTTACAAAAGCCCTTTTCGTGTATGTTTGCCATGAGAATGCAACTGAAGGCATTTTATAGAAGGAGCGCACAAAAAGAATCCTCCTCCGAGCCTTCCTGCTATACCTATACCTGCTATTTCTTTATTATGGGCTTCAAAAGGATGCCAAACTGTAAATTGTAGAGGCTAAATGTGAGTGTTTAAATCCCTGGTTTATTCACAGGTGAATTAATATGAAAGCCCTCATTGGTGGATATTTGTTGGCTGAGCTTTATAACCAGCAAAGTGTCGACTTTGATGAATAAACTCGCTCTTGCTCTCGCAGATGAGAAATCTTCATATTTCTGAAAGCAAAAGCAATTCATTTGTTAAAAAAAAGGGCTTTCAGTGTTATTCTCTAATGACTTGGTCTGTGTATTAATGTCTGGTTTGTACAGTTGTGTGGCGCAGTTGGGTAAAAATACATCAGAATTGCTTCAGGATGGAGAGATTTATCACACGGGAGACAGAATGCACAAAAAATATCCATCAAGCCATGTATGTTTCCCTACTTGTTGACGGGCTATTGTGGCGAGTATGGAGGGAAAAATAGAAAGAGGGATTTATTATCCTGTATTGAAGTTCACCCCAAAAGAGCTAGCATTTCACAGGAGCTGCATGCTGACCTTTCCGACAGCCAAAAATGTCATTGAAGGTTTAAGGCAAAGAAATCCAGTCGTATTTAACCAAGCCTTCAAAATCTTTGACATTTCTTCTGATGTTGCCACAGGATGGCACCCTGAAGACTGAGAGCTGGCCTTCTCATAGAGAGCTATAGCTTTCTACACATACAGGCTTCACATGGAAGCGGCCCTTGTGCAAACAGCAGTCTTCACTGTGAAAAGAGCGGATTTAGAGATATGACATCGCGGCTGATAGAAGATATGATTTGGACCTTCTTCTTTTTTTATTTTTAAAGCCTCTTTTTGTCTCCTTTTCTCTCGCATGAATGGGTTACTAATTAGGAGAGACGCACGCAGGTCATGTGGCAGCACTGCTGATTATTTTAGAAAAGCCAAAAGGGTGAAATGAAGGTATTATTCTGCTGCTTTTCTTCCACAAGCATATAAACTTCATGTACGTCTTATTTTCCCCCCTCTTTTGCTGTGTGTTCCCCTTTCAGTTAACCCGTACACACACACACACAAGAGCGCACACATGTACACGCACACACACACACACTCCACTGAATCAGTATGGTGTCAGTCCGCATCTTCCCTGCCACTCACTAAATTGGAGAGAGAGCAGCTCTGCGCTCAGGCAGAACTAAACTAGGAAGTGCTAAAGCTGGAGGCAGAAACAAGGGACAAGGATTGGGGGTGGGGAGGGACGGGGGTGGGTTGTGAAAGAGAACACAGGGGTGGATACGGGAGTGTGTGTGTGTATGGGGGGGGGCACACTCTCAACACCACTGGATACCACCGCGGTGGTCCCTCACTGATTCACATTCCCCTAATGCCAGTTGGCAACCTCTTGGACAGGCACACTCTCTCAGCACACACACACACACACACACGCATACACTCAAACAAACGCGCACAGACACACTCAGAGACTCGCTCGCCACCCCCACGCCGCTCCAGCTCAACTCACTCTTTTAGAAAATGGACACAATGGCGTTGGATGGGTCCGGCTTTAGATGAGGCGCAGCCCCAGATTGAAGTCTTTACACTTGCGCAGTCATCTTGGAGAATTGACATCACCTCCAGGAAAGATGCACAGAGGAGCTGACCCACAGCCGAGGACAAACCGCGGACATGGTACACACTGAATCGCCAAAGCAAAGAGTAGTTTGGAAATGTAAATGTGCAGCCTGCATTTTTTTAAGGTACAGGTACTCTTTCTGAGAGTCACGTCGTTGGCTCCAATAGCTCGCGGATCTTAATCCCACAGTGGATATTTTGAAAGTGGCGTGTAGGTGGGACGGGAACATTTATCTGGAAGACAAAGCTCCTGCTGAAGCATCAAACCAACGTTATTTCACAGATTTTCACATGAAAAACAATAATTATGATCGAATTTTGAAGCGAAAACAAAGACAACGTTCCTTATAACCACCTCATGATGTGACTGTTAACCTGGATGTGCATGTTTCAGAAAATGCTCACTTTCATTCGACACGTCAGTCTTTGACAGAAATATTGTCCATTTGGGGGCAGCAGAGAAAGCTCTAAACACAAAACAGACATACAAAGTTGCTGTGACAATCAATTTATTACTGATCAGTACAAGTCCCCAAGATATTACCAAAAGGTCTGGTCAAGCTGTATTGTGGGTAACGTAGTTGTCAGATTTTTACAAGGAAGAGCAGCCAGTGGAAAAAAAAGAAACCTGCTGCATCAATTTGAATCTTTTTTTATTCTTAAACCATCCATTGTGAGTCTGACAGTGTTACAGAGGCGCAAACTTCAGCAGAAAACCTTGAACCTCTTCTTTATTTTGTTAAAAAGCATATTTGTATATGTATACAGAATACCTAAGTGTGATTATAATATATGGGATGCATGCTTGGTTAAATTCCAGGTAAATTTCCTGCCTTGAAGAGTGTCACTGAATGCCTGTTTTCACATCGCGTTGGCAGAGAAAACAATACATGCAACAAAATAGTGAATTGTACATCTTAAATAAGTCACAGTGGGAAAGTAATGACATGCTTTTCCAGATGGCGGCTATTATGTTTTCAAGGGGGACGTGAGTGGTTTCTGGTGTCCAATTATAGAGGACAAGAACTGCAGAAATATTCTACACAAGGCCAAATTGTTAAGTACTGCATTTCACTTAACAGAAGACGAACAAAAACACACATTGTGCATCTATGCTGAGGCTGTACACAAGGACTTTTTATCATCTGAGGAGCGCCGTGCAGAGCAGAACTTTTAATGCTGAAGGGTTAACTTAGGATGTGTTTCTTTTTTTTTTTTATTCCTTCATCAGAATGGATATGTGGTTTCAAACACACACACACACACACACACACACACACACACACCTGTGTCTTTGGCCCCCTGCCAGGTGTTGTGACATGCAGTCAGACTATAGTTTTGTCCATCTGGCTGCGCTTGCACGTTTCACTTTCCTTAACATTTACATGTGCATCTTTATTCACACTCAGAGCCTCAAATCTCGGCGATTGTATTCAGGGCTGGGCTGGAGCGTCGGCTCTTACCTTGAATCTTGAACAGCGCGCGTAAACAGGCCAACGTCTCGACGTCTCCATCAGCTCGGAGAGAGAGATCAGATGATTCGATTCTGAGCGAGTTTCTCTTGTGCGTTTTGAGACATTTTGACGCCTATCAGTTCGGTTCGTGCCTGGTGTCCTTTTGCAGAAACAATAGCAGTTACCTTTTGCTACCGACTGTTCACAGCCAGTCATTTAGAGAAAGGGGAGGGGGGGGGGATTTTCTATATGAATTAATTACAAATGCTTCGAAATGTCAAGTATAGATAAAGCTTAATACCCTGTCTCCTCCCTTCTGCAACAGAGAAGCTTTTAAATGGCTCTCTGCCAGCCCCTATCTGCCAAACGACACCAAGGTTACTGGGAGAAGCTGAAATATTCATAATATATGCAAAACCACCGCTGTCCATGGACAGTGTTCATTGGAATTCAAGAGCGAGCTTCAAACCTTTGACAACTGCTTAAGTAATTAGTTGCTGGGAGAGCGACACCCCCCCCTCCTCCACAGCCTCCCTCTGCATTGCTGCTGAAACTGGCAAGTAAATATTAGAGCATTTTATCTTTTCAGTTTGATAGTATAATTGAATGTGTTAAGGGAAGGTTGTTAGAATCCGTGTAATCTGAATTCATCTAAAGATCGTTTGATATGAAATAATCCGCTGTTTAGATTCAGCAAATTGTCTGACTAAAGGGACGTCTGACTGATTGAACTACAAAGTCACTTTTCTTCTTTTATTTTGAAGAATCGCACGGAAATCCGCTAAAGGCCTCGTCTGTATTCTTGTTCGAACGCGAGTTGAAAGGGGGCGTGCGAGACAGTTTGCTAAAAAATCTCAAATCAGGACGCCATTTTTCTTTTTAGATTCTTGAATTTTGCAGGAACGGAGGCGTCCGTCTCTGTGCTCATGAGTTATGTAATGCTCGGTTTGTGTTTTTTCGTGTCTGATCCTGCCGTATTTGACTTACAGATTTTTGCCCAATGTATTATTAATAGCAGACAACAAAGAACAACATGTTTCACATCGAAACAATGGGAGAATTCCGTGTCAGACACGGGGCCCTGCGCTGTATCTTCACTCTCCCCCTCTGCAACTGCTACTCACTGGTCACTTCGTCAAGGCTGGGAGCTCCCGCACAATGAGAATCATGCCCGAATTGGAGCCGAGCCAAAGCCCATTCAAAAGCGACTCCTCGTGCCTAACGCATTACCCCGGCTTATTAATCTGAAGAGAGCGTGTTTTTGTGTTTACTAAGCATGATTCGCTTCTAATTAAAGCAAAATAATTATACTTCAAAGGAGCAGGGAGGCTGGGTAACTGTTCAAAGACGAGAGCGCCTCTTGTCACAAGGAGAATTGCTTAACACAACAATGCAGGACAGCAAAATGAATCAAATGGATCGCGGAGATATTAAAGTCTTTATTTCGCGAGCTGTCGCGCTAAATCGCAGTCAGTTTTGCGTATACCTTAATTAACATTTCTCAACACCTGCACACCAACACTAACTGATTTCATAGACCCACCATGAAGTGATTCATAATTTATTTTCTTGAGCATCATTAGAAAAGCAGATGTCCTTTTCAAATGATTAATCATTTACGGGGTTTATACGCATTTTTATACACGTTTTCTGCCGCTTATTGATGCATCAATATAGGAAAGATGGGGCTTAAATAGTCTTGTGATCATCAAATGCTGGGCAGAGCGATAGAAAATAAACAAAACTCAAAGAAATTCAATGAAATCCAAGTATAATGCAAATGTGTGAGCCTGACTCCAAAGCTTGGTTCAGCAGCCATGGCTGGTGTGAACAATTGGACCACCCCTTTTTACGAGCACAAGTGTCCTTGTCCTTGGTAAGGCGAAGGTCGATGTGTTCCCCCTCTCTCTCTCTCTCTCTCCCGCTGTGGCGCTTCCACTGGCCATTCATTTGGGCCGGTGATGGCTCTAATAACATCTCCATCACATTAAAACCGAACCAGGCTGAGGAGATGTTAATACTCCCCTGCACTCGCTGCCGGGGAATTGGTCATGTATTACAACAAGTGCTTTTTAAGAGCCTCTGTGGCCAAGTCTATGGAAACGGCACACATTCATGGCTGCCTGCATGTGAAGCTCTTAACACGGCGGATTTTCAAGTTGTGACAGTTCAAGGGAAGCAGTGCTGTTAACATATTCAGAATGGTCCCGTAGCAAGGCCGTTCCTCCAATTCCTCTTTGCATCTCCACTGCTCGGCTGACAAGGTTGGCTGTTATTTTTTTTAAAGATGGAGATTAGAAAGGAATGCTGCAAACACTCTGCTCAAAAGCAGGGTCTACTAAAAGGATAACATTGAATTTAAAATACCCTGTGAATAGTGGACAGAAGTGGATGGACCCAGAGTGGATAGACAGATATATAGATAGATAAATAGAAATAAGAGGTGTAATGCAAATGTAATATTGATTTTTTTTATATATTGTATTTGTAGTTGCACCATACTATGAAATTTATATAAAATACTTCAATGTATTGGAATCCTGCCTTTTAAAATAAACAGTCAGGTCAATTCTATGATTTTTTCTTCTCAGAACAGAAAATATATAGAAGATAGAAGCAACTTTAACACAAAAACAGGCCCAAACATTGCATCTTTTGTATGAAAGAGTTGTGTGTACAATGGGGAAATAAAAAGAAAAAGACAAGTCATTATAAGAAAAAATTAAAAACATGGAAAAAACTAAAACTCATTTTGCTATTAGCTTGAACTTTTGACACAGCCCCTAACTTCAACAGTCTCTCCACACACAGGTTAACCAATTGAGCACCTCTTGAGCACCTTTTGTCTCTGTCATGAAATATACCATCAGTGGTTTATTTTCATGTGAATGTGTGACTCTTAGAATAAAGTACAAGAGGAAAAACAAACGGTGCTTTAAAAATGTAGATTATCTCTTCGGATTTGATTAATACATCTATATTTGTTTACATCCCTAATAGAAAAGATGAAGATGGATGTTAGTTGGAGGCTGTGTTCCTTGACTAGCTGTCACTGCCGGTCACCATGGTGAAGGAGGGATTGATGGCACCCATTGGCTAGTGAAGATGTATACATCATGTTGGTCCAGGGCTGCAGCATCCAGATGGACCCGGGCCATCCATTTTCTGTCAGGGACACAGCTGTCTGAGAAGTGCCGTCCTCCCTTCTCCTTTCTTACGCCGCTAACGAGTCTCTCAAAGGAAGGAGGGGTCTCTCTGTCCACACACAAGGTTTTCATAAAGCAGGATGAAGACGTGTGCCAGGCTGCATGTGTGTTTTCCTGACATCGCATCAGAGCGGCAAAGCGCACACTGATTTGTTTCCTTTTGTGTGAAAAGAGGGAAATGATTTTCACTGCAATACTCTGAAGTGTTGGGACTTGAGAATCTGGAGGGAGTATTGTGAAAAGGTGAAGGATATAGTAAAATATGTTTTTTTTTTATGCAGTTTTATTTCCAAAGTCAGTGAAACTGGTGAAGTGCTGGAATGTTTACTTTTCTTTCTCACAAGGACAAAGTGTAGCTAAAGTTTCAAATATTGATTTATTTTTTTTTTTACAGAATGTGTTTCTTCATATAATGAAACAAGAAGAGTTGCATTCTCATTCGAACAGTCTTACTCCACATGTGAATGAAAACACCAGCAACTGACTCAGTTCAAGAATTTGTACAAGCTACAGGATGTCTGTGCCCTTAAAAAAGTAATTGTGTCATTTTTTAACCCGGGTCCCATTCTCCACATTATGAATTTAATTCTGACATAAGACCAAAATAACCTTGTCTGTACTCCTGGACCTGAATGTGGGCAGTAGTTATTACTGCTAACTTCATATGGATCTGACCGACCAAATTAGCTCTGCACCAAGCTGCTGAGCAAACGTTTGTGCAAACCTTTAATTCGGCTGTTAAATCTAACCAAAACAAAACAAAGTGGTCAAGGTTTTTCAGAAGAGTTGGACGTTTGGGAAATTTGCTCAATTTATATGGGCAATGTGGGCGCAGCCATGAGAAAAAAGTAATTATCCAATCAATGAATAAAATAGCAGTGATTGGCGGCGATACTCTGTGCTGATTGGCTAATGGTCAGAGTGGGCGGGCCTCAAAGTTAAAAACAGTCGGAGTACCTGACTTGTTGTCATTTAGCTTGTGAGAAATGTATGGGAAAAAGCGAGCGAAAAGCGAGAAAATGAAGCGGAAAATGGCCAAAAGCTCAGCGGGGTTGCCAAAAGAAAGAAAGAAAACGGAAAAGGAAGAGAAAGAAGTGACAAGAAAACAAGAAGAAGAGACGGAGGATGTTAGCTAGTGTTAGCATAGCCTCAGCTAGCTAGTTAGCATAACACATCAAGCTAGCTGCCTCAGCTCGTGAACAAAAAGAGGAAAATGAAAACACAGAGGGAGAAGGAGAGGTTGAACAGCTCTTCTAAAGGTAAGAATCATTTGATAATGCTGTCTGTGAACTGAGCAGTGTTGTGTTTTGCTGCATATATTGTGGATAAGTTCATGTGATATGATGTTTGCATACTGTGTGTTGTATCACTGTGGGAGGATGCTGTTTTGTGTATTTGAGTTAGTTTGCCAAGTTCATGATGTGTTGACTTCTGCACTTCTGTGTGAAGCTTTCTAGTGTACTTTGTGAGCTTGTTTAGCAACCTGCATTCAGATGTATTGTGTGATAACAAAGAATGGCTCTCTTGAAAGTTTATTCCGGGTCAGGTGGGCTGTAAAAACTGCTGACTAGTCTGGAGTCACACTCTGGCCTGCGTGGTGTGTGTTGTCTTGCAGACTGGTGCATGATGGCATTGTTGGTCTGTTGAACTGTACAGACACACCTGCTTAGCTGAACTGGTTAATCATCCATTGACCAACGGGGGTGTGATGATGGTCTGGTGGACTGAGGTTAAGATGATCTATGGACATTATTTCAATATAATCCAGCAGAAAGAAATGCATTGTAGAGGGAGACGATGGTAAATGTGGCCACAAACTACTAAATATAAAAGGTTTCTGCACAACAGCAAAGAAGTACAGAACTGCAGCATTGCATCTCTGTCAATGGGAAAGTCTAGACAAGAGCTATCAATCTGTTTTTTTTTTTTTTTTACTAAAACTAGACTAAAACCTTTTTGAGTTTTCTTCAACTATGTTGTCACGTCCCTAGAGGGGTAACATCGTCGGCTTTTCTCATTTGTGCTTTTGGATTTTGCACGTTTTCTGAATCACGTTATTGCAGACCACCTGCAGCTTTCTTCCAGAGAGAGGAAAGATTTAAACTCTCGCACTAATGATACACAAGTTTAATATGAAGCAAGAGCAAGCAGCTGGCTTAGCACACATAAAACAATGAATGCTGTTTTTATACTTTGATTTCCAAACTTGTACATTGGTGAGCTTTAGAGCTGCACTTAGGTGGATGTGGTATCTTTACGCTGAGCTAAACTAACCAGTCCCCTGAAGATTTGTTTTTAACGGACAGAAATGAGAGCGGTGTCAATATCCTAATAAAAGTCTGGCTTAGTAAAACAAGACGCATATTTCTTTAAATGTTCCACCAAAACCAAAGCAGGGGTGACGACTGCATACATTTACTATCACACATGCACATATTCCAGCCGACTGAGCCCTTCATCACTTCTCTCTGCGGTGCGAGGTGTGACTAGGGAAGCATGGAGTTATTCACTGTCTGCCTACTTGGTCCTAATAGTCTGGCACAGCGTGACTGACGCTGCCCCTCTCAGCCGTGATTGAGTGTATCGATCCTGAGCCACTGCCGCCGGTGTGCTCCCCGGACACCAGGCGGGAGGAGACCAACAATCAGATCCTTCACTGGGGGAAAAATCTGCCTTAATCATCCGATCGATGATTAGCGCGCCGGCCCACTCATGTCTTTCTCTCCCTGACAAAGACATCTCCTCGGCCTTGGCTCGCTGTTTGTTTCTTTTTCATCCTCACTTCCCGCTCTGTGTGTCTTTTCTGAACGTCTTGAGCACTGCCTTGGATTAGGTGGGAGTGCATGCACGTGTGACCGAAGCCAAGCAGAGGTGTAAAAATAAAAGGCCTCCTGCTGACTTTTTTTTTTTCTTTGTTGAGTGAAAGTGAGAGAAAGAACTTGACTAGAACAGGAGGGATGGACAGAGAAATGAGGTAGAAATAAATAAAGAAAGACAAAGATGAGGGAGGATGTAATGGAATATGACAATAGGAACTGTTGAATCACTGGCTGCTTTTTTGGGGGGGTTGGGGTGCTTCCACCTTCTCCTCTGGCCCCTCCACAACGTGACCCCTCCCTGCTGTCTTCATCGTCCAATGGTGCACTCCTTCCTCCTCCCCGTTTCTCACTGATTGGGCAGCAAATTGCTCCCATCACCTGGCATTAGTCCAAGTCTCACCAGCTGAAGCTTTTAATCTGATCATTATCCCGACGCTAAGCGGAAGCGCAGCAGCTTCTGTTTGCTAGAGCACGATATCGTGGCCGACTGAGTGAGGCGGGCCGGCGAGAGTTTCAGCTCTGCCGCTGTCAAACAGTTTAAATGTTTGGATTATCAGAATTGGAACACGATCACGTGACCTCTCTCATGGAACTCCCCCTCTCACTCACTTCTTCTTGTTTATCTTCTCTTCTTCCTAAATTATGCTGTTTCCCTTCCCAAGGTTACTACCCCTGTAAATATATTTCAAACCCACTCACACGCACAGGGCACAATGGAATTAAATTGCAAAAAAAGTTCCCATTCAGTGTGATTTTCCAAGATTTCACAGTCTTCCGCTCACCCTGACACGTCCTTCAGCGCGCGAGCCGTACCTCGCACTCGACATATCCTCAAGAGCGCGTTTCTTGCCTTTTAGCTCGCACAGACGGAGCAAGGCCTGACTGTGCACAAAGCCTGTTCTCGCTGAAAGCCTGTTACAGTTACTCGAATATGGTAGCAAATGTGGCGGAGGGGAAGGGTAAGCGATTGTGCCGAAAGCCTCAGACAGAGAGAGCAGGAGAAAGACAGACAGGCGGCGAGAGAAAGAGGTAAAACACTCGAGTGGATGGACCTTTCGGTGAGGTGGCCTCCTCGTGGAAATTTGTCACGTTTCGGTGAAACTTTTCAAGGCTGCTGCACAGGCGACAGGAAGTACAGCCAAGCTTCTGTGTACGCCAAGCCCCCGTGTAGAGCGCAGCATAATCCGCTAATGAGCCCTTCCGTTGCGCATCGAGTACAACAGAGTCTAGCACATGATTGCAGCGGCCCTCCATTGGCGTGCGAGGAAAAATACCGGCCAAGTGCTCATTTTCAATTACCTTCTATTAGGAATTCCAGCATCCACCGCCCCTCGCAGAGCACCCTCTCCTGCTGCCCACCCACTAACCTGCACGTACTCAATCGCAGCACCCGAATGGGCCAAGAGCCCGCAAAACGCAGCGGCCGGCGAAACAATGTATGATGTAAGTTTTGAGAGCGTCGAGAGGCACTTCATGCAGAGAATCAGCCCTGCACCGTCCCTCGAGATGTAAGGGCGGGTCGGGGGAGGGGGTTGGGGGAAGACGCGGAAACAAAATGACTGTTTTTAGAAGATCCACTTCTTCCTGATGAAGCAAAATCACCCTCCTCCCCCCACAACCCTTGGTGAAAATGGCTCTTGTGGCTACAGAGGATACCCAACACTAGAGATAGCTAGTTATTGTTCGAGTGGTGTTCTCTAACTTGCAAATAGCCCCTCAGATTGGCGTGGAGGGCTTTTCTTTAATATAAACGCGTCGAGTGTTCCCTCAAAGCAAATGAGGTAAAGAAATTAGAAGCCGCATTAGACAATGGAGGCGAGAAGTTAATCCAACACTTGCGCAAAACAAAGAACTTAAGATTCTTTCTGCCTGAGGATAATTGAAGAAGTTTTTATACTTTTTATCGGTCATGGCTTGAACCCAAATGAAGACGTGGCAAGGAGATGGACACAAATGGACCCCCCCCAGTAAGTGACTAATGCGTGACATCGGTCTTCGCTAATGCCCAACCGGCTGTCAGTCTATTCGGCGTGACACGAGACAACCGCCCTGTTGTTTCACTTCCCCATTCCGGAGGAGCTGATGGAGGGCGTTGATTGTTTTGTCGTTCCCATGACAAACAGGAGGCAGGGGAACCAATTAGTTGCGACGGCTTTTAACATTCCCCACAAACCGGGAGGAGACAGAGAGGTTTGCTGGAGTCGAGTCTGCCAGTGGCTTAATTATAAAGAGGGGATGTTTTCCCAAGGCCAGAGCATGCAGACGTATTACTAATTCATTCTCCCAGCTTGAATACATTGAGTTTTGCATGCAGCGTGTTTATATATGACCATTTTTATGGTGTGCATAAATGTCTTTTATGTATGCAACATTCAGGACAGAAAAAACAAACTGACGACAGAAAAGAGAAATTAATTGAAAAATGTGTGTTCTTTTTTTTTTTTTCACAGTCAGAGAGCCTTAAATTGCAGATTGCGCTTTCCTTTCATGGCCGTCTCATCTAAGAGGTTGTGAATGATGAGGTGCAGGAGGCACCGAGAGGCCGTCTGCTCGCATGTGTGTGTCTCTCTTATGGGGTCAGTGACGTCGTGCATTTCAATAATCAATTTCAAATGTTTCCAATGATGCTGAAAGCAGACTGACCAACCCTGCTGCCGTTCACAGGTCTGTAACAGTGAGCTCTGTGCGCATGTTACGATGAAAATCTGAATTTAACATGACCTCCTCTGATGTCGTTGGGTATAATATAAAATAATGCAAATCCAGAAAATATATATTTTTTTATGTATTGATAAATCCATTAATTTATAGTGTTAATAAATGAATAAGACACCTTATTGTCACCAGCTCTTCCTGGTTTTACTTGTGTGATTCCCTAGAATGCCTTTCCAAAGACTTCACAAAACATGGCTGAACTCAGATTTAGTGTTTACTTCCTCAAAGAAAGCTATGATGCAAAAATATTTGACTGTTTTTCCAGTGCTGAAAACAAGATCAAAGCCAGCTCGTGTAATGTTTGCTGTTCCTGGAAAGTCAAAACAAACATGTTGAATGAATACATTTATCAACAATCCTACCAAGAAACTGAGAAAGTAGGTCACCATGCTAACATTTCTACAAATGTAAGCAATGTACACTACAGATAGTCATCAATACAGGATTAATGCAGTCAGCCATCACTCTCCACTGAAGAAATATTAGTGGTTAAGATGTTTAAGTGGCTCGATTCAAGTTAAACCCAGAAAGCAAACAGTATTTTAGCTGTAACCAGACCAAAATCTGCAATTTATAGAACAACTAAAATGTCACTGATTAATAAGAATTAATAAACATCAGTAAGACTACAACTTTCCATCAGATTAAACAAAATGTTTTCTTTCCATCCCCGCGCCTGATGACACAAGAACCGACACAAACTTGCCTGTGTTTTTTTCCTTAACAACAAAAATAAAGATAAATAAATAAAAATAAATGCGAAGAGCACCACTATCTTTCAAAGTTTTTCACTGTGGAATTTATTTCTTTAACAAATCATCTGCTGGGCTGCCGCCTGCTTGTCGGACTTTTCTGTGTAAATGGTTCACCACATATGGCAGCTGCAAGCATTCGGGCCAACTTGTTGAACTTGATGGGTAGTGAAAAGGCCTCGGGGCTGCATGCGTTGGCCCTCCCTACCCCATGCTTTCTTGCCTTCTTGCCGCCTTTGTTTCTTCCTCTCCAACTTACTCTCTGCGCCTATTGATTATCAGAACTTCCTTCCCGACACTGGGATGCATTAGCTCCTCTCCTCAGCGTGTCTTTGCGCGTTCTGGCTGCTGGAGGTTCTCCAGCGCTCAGCAAACAGGCCTGATCCTCCACAAAGGTGAGGGGCTGCAGCTCGTCGTGTTCCAGCACAGCAGAGGTGAACGGAGAGAGGTCTGTGTTCCTGGCACACGATTCCTTCAGCACGCTGTCACGTCTCTTCAACTCTCCCCTTCTCTGATGTTACCTGACAGGTGAGGGTGTGTGTAGGTGTGTGTGTGTGTTGCTTCATGCATTCTGCAGCTGAGGTGGAGGAGGAGGATGGGGGGAGACGGGAGGGCTGGGGGGGGGGTGATGAGGAGGTGAGGGAAGAGGACAAACAACAGGATATGGGTCGAATTGGAGGGAAAGGATGCTAGGAAGAAAAAGAGGTGGGAGGTAAGTAAGTAAGATGAAGATGAGGGGAGCAGGGTGCATTGTGGATCTGTGTGTGTTTGTAAGTATGTGGGCATCTGTGTGTGTATCGATTTGTGTATTTGTGTGTGTGTGCTGTGGACAGTGAGGGTGTGTGATGGCAGTGCCTTCAGGCTCCTCCAGGCGTAAGAATCAGTGAGCAGGTGGAGCGCACCGGCATCGCTGTCTTCTGACGAGTCCCCGCCGTCTCCTGTTTTGTCAGGACCCCTGGAGCGAAGACCGGGGAGTGTGTGTCTGTCTGTGTGTGTGTGTGTGTGTGTGTGTGTGTGTGTGTGTGTGTGTGTGTGTGTGTGTGTGTGTGTG
>JBAJHX010000011.1:7138501-7155428 GCA_037176925.1 Amniataba percoides | reverse complement strand
GTGTGTGTGTGTGTGTGTGTGTGTGTGTGTGTGTGTGTGTGTGTGTGTGTGTGTGTGTGTGTGTGTGCGCGCGCGCTGACCGGTTGGGATGCATTGTGATCATTAGGATTCACAATGGCTTTGACAGCGGGGCTCTGGAGCAGTGGACACAGCATATGCCCAGGGAGATAACCGGCCTGGCTGACTGGTTATCTTACTGACTGGCTGCTGCGCTAACTGCGTCCCCTCCGCTAATAAATTCACATCCTTTAATTCAAACGGACTTCGCTGCTGGAATGCAAGGCCCACTCTTTGCAGCAGACTCGCCTCTATTGCATCAGGCGGGACTGCGAGTCTGAATTATTTGTTTGCTCTCAAAGTTGTGATTAATTTTGCAGCAGTCTCACCTCCATTCAAGTGAATCCAGAACGAGGGAGAGCACGTAGTTGGTTCTGTAACGTGAATATTTGCGACCTCTGCAACAAGCTGAGGCGTAATTCTGGAGATTAATAACGCGGAGGCTTCCCCACGAGCTCCATTTGTTCTTACACGTGAGCTCTTTTATCCGAGGAGGAGTTGAACGTCAGCATGTGTGCATGCGTGTGTGTGAGTGACTATCCTAAGTGTGTAAGTGGCTCAGGTGGTAAAGAAAGGACGTCCTAATAATAGCCCCCTGTCTCCACACTGGTCCACAGGCTGTAGCCGTATCGATTCTGCCTCTCCATCTTCTGTATTGCCCGGCATCATTATAGACCAAGATACCGAGGGTTTCGCTTGGAATCTAGTGCAGCGCGGAGCAGCGATTTCTCCGACCCGAGCTGGATAAAGCCGAACGCCCCGGAGGTGGTGGTGGTGGTGGTGCTGGGGGGGGAGGGGGCAGCAGTGTTTTTTTTAATTGTTTGTAGTGTTAGTTGGTCACGCTGGAGGCACGCTCTCCGGGGACAGGCCTCCAGTCCGGGTCCTGACCTCGCTACTCGCACACAAACACCAATGACAACGCGGGTGCACTAATGCACACAGCAACAGTGTCTGAGCGCACGCAAACACAACTACACGCAGACACGGGACTTCCTGGTTTATAATGAGAAACCCAATTAACAACATTTGTACTGATGTGGAGAATTCCCACAGTTTCTAAGATAAATTGATGAATTTTGCTCCACCTTCACGTTTCCCCTGCCGTCGCACATATTCCTGTCGGAGCTTTATAACTTAGATGTTTCATTTTCTGCATGCAGCAAAATTTTATTAACTTAAAAACTGCTTCCCACATAAGTGAAAAGTAAAAGTTTTTACGTTTCACAGGGCATATATTAACACATTTAAACCAATTAGTAAAATAATTACTCCGTAATAATTCAATGCAAAGTAGACTTTCTTTTTATTTTTTGGATATATATGAGTTGAGCTACATGATTAACTTGCTTTGATTTTCGCTTAAGTGCCTTTTAATCGTTTGCAAGACTATAATCATTCGTAACAGTGAGAACCAAATGGACTTCTCATAAAGAAAATCTAAAATCTTCTCTGCACTTCAGTTTTTTTTCCTCCCTCATCTGCAGAAGCGGTTGTTTTATCCTTTGATCTACAGTACATTAAAGTAATACTGTGGGTTTGAAAAACCATTAGATGGCCTTTTGCAGGGCAGCAGGTCCCCTTTAAAAGCACAATGAACCGCTATACAGATCAGGTTAGAAACTTAGTTAAAGGTACAATAACACATAGTCTCAAATTAGTCTTAAATGGTGTTAGCCCTCAAATAAGACCATTGACTTCTGACCTGTGCCGCTGCAGTCCAATTACACCTACGGCTTTTTCCTGTTTTCAGCTGTTTGGAGCGAGACGGCGAGCTCTCGGATGCAGCCGAGAGTTAAAATATTCACATGCTGTGTCTTTTGTCTCTCTCTGCCCGCCTGTCTCACCGTCCGTCATGCTCTCGGTCTGTCTGTCCGTCAGGGTGGCAGGTCTTGTTGAATAGAGAGTGGGTCATCTCCCTGACAGAGCTCAACTGGTAGTTATGGCAGCCTCGCCACGGCTGGCTGGCTCCACACAGTCACCGGGAGACAGGGGATCATCAAGTCTGTCCTCCGGCTCTTACACACACACACACACACCTATATTGCAAACAATCATGTGCTCGTGCTCACAGACGCACAACATGCACATGCATATAATAATAATGGCTGGATAAAGTTGTAAGATCATTATGACAAACATGGATCTGCATGTCCCAACTCTCCCGATGTTATTTGAAGCTTAGAGATCGTCTTATTTCAACGCTGGCAATAAAGATTTTGATTGACATTTACATGAAATTGAACCATATGCTCATTAAAAAAAGGAATATAAACGTGGTTGGTTCTTTCAATCTTATCATCCTAATTTTATATAATTTATTTTTCTGCAGCAACAGCGCCTCCTACAGTAGTTTTTGGAACTGACACAGGCGCTGTTTATTCAGTCAAATAGAACAATAGCTGCTCAATCTTGTCTTTAATTTGCTCACTGTGTAAGTATCATAGATGTCAGTGGCGTGATTCCACTCACCGGGTTATGTGCAAAGTGTTAGCTTAACTTTCCTTTGCAACATTTGTCCAAGCGAGAAAATATTCACCTGGGTTATATCCTTTTCTGATTCAGCTGGAGGTGAAAGAACATGAGCGAAAAGTATGTAAAGCTGACCAGAATCAATCAGCTTGCAGGCTAATCAGTATGATATACTGTTTCTGCAAATTTCCACTAAAAAAGAGTATCTGCAGTATTATTATAGTTTATATCTACATAAAAAGTGCAGAGAAATTATTTGGACTGCTCTGAACACACAGTTATCTGTAAAAGAAAAGGGGAAGGGGAGGGAGTGAAAGGCATAATACTCCACCAGTGAACGTCCCAGTTATTCCACAAAGCCAACAGTGTTTTAATCTTCTACGCCACTTAATGTCCCATTTAAATGTTCTGCAGCTTTCAAATATGAATCATGAATATCTGCACCCGGGGGTTGGCCGGCACAGTCTATTAGAATACATCACTACCGTACCAGGGGACCACTTTGTGCATCCCTCTAAAATGTATCATATCTCCACTGTAGAGAGGGAGACATGACTTCATGTGTCTTGTGATGTAAGTATTATTACAATTCATGAAATTCAAACACTTATGGCAGGGCCATTAATTTGAACCATAAGCCGTTGGGGAGAGATTTACAGTGGAGTTAAGGGCGATCACACCATTAAAGGACTTGGGAGGAAAGAGAAAGAGAGCGAGAGGGAGAGAGATAACTGGTTAAAGCTGGAGTTTCGGTGATCGCAGCCGCCGTTTGGATTTCTTCACGCGTAAGTGCGGCAATTAATATTTCTGTTTGGCGCTCTCGGGTCACATTCGCAAGCATTTCCGTCCGAATCAGAGGGGGAATAGTCAGGTTCTGAAGGTTCACCAGTTAAAACATAACCCCTGCCTCCTGCCTCGGCTCCATCTCGGTCTACATACAAAGCGCTGAATTTTGCATGAGCGCCTGAGCGTATGGCAACGGGAACCCTATAGCGTTGTTTACTGATACTTTCCTCGAGGCGTCTCACTCCCATTCTGATAAGAGCGCGAGCAGCTGAGACCTGTCTCCCCGCCAGTGCCGTGTGATGGTCTTGTTATACAGCCGAGCATGAAGAAACAACGGGCAGAGGTCAGGACATGCAGACGCACTTCTCTGCTTCAAAATGACCAATCAGGAAGTCTGCTCCCAGCCAATGTTCATTTCTCAGATGGAGCCAGTACAAATTGACATGTGACTCGCAGCAGAAATAGCCCAGGCAGTCCTTCATGCTGCGACTCTGGCAAAAGTTATTTCCCTATTCCGAGGAAATCGATATCGGGATTTTACTGCGATACACTGTGACAAATAGACTCTTTTAACACCAAGTGAAAAACTGTGCGTCCCGGATGAAGAAAAACAACATTATGACTTGTGTTTTGTGTCAGTTTGTTAAAAATGATGGTACAAGCAGAAGGAAGCATCAAATAAAGAAGCTATAATGTGAATGTTGACGAGATTTCAAGGTATTTGAAGGCGTATTTTTAAGTGGAAAGTCAGGCTAAGCTAATTCGAAGCAACGGTTTCCTGGTTGCAACCCCATATTTAACAAACAACTACAGAAGTGGTGTCAACTTTCTCGTCTTACTGTCCGTAAAAAAAGGAAATATAAGCGTCTCCTTAAGGTGTCAGGCCCAAAGAAGAATTCAAACCACTCTAAAAAAACAAAAGGTATCTTTTTTTTGAGTCTCAGCTCAAACTTGGTTGACTATAATCTCCTCCGAGTGGCTCAGACTCCGTGTTTGCTATCATTTGTCACATGGCCGCAGTGTTATGGGTTCAAACAGAAGTGTGTGACGGCTGAGTGCACTCCAACAGCACAGTTTTCCATCTCTGCTTTCCCCCGGCCCGGTTTCATTATTCTCAAGGTATTCAAGGAGTAATGGCTTCTAGGGCCAGAAACCCTGCGTGGTCATTTCACGTTCTTTGCCCAGACCTTCTTTAAGTCGTTGTTCAGGAAGAGACAAACACACTTCTGCAGCCGCCGTCCCTCTCCCATCCTGTTTTTTGCTCTTCTTTTTTAAAGCTGTATACCTATTCTAAATGTGATGTGCAGGATAAGTATCTTTGCACCGCGTCTTTGATGATTTAAATACACATTTGAGTGTTTTTGCTTTAAAATTGGTTTGACAGTTGAAAAAGTTTTAGACAGGCAAAAAAAAGAGAAAAAAAAGAGGATTTATTTTTTAGTGTAGCCTTGAATCTCACATGCTTGAAATCTTCCACATTCATTGTTGGTATATGAAGTAGAAAACTGGACCGTAATATGTACCCGGATATGAAATAACTTTCAATTCAAGTGATGACAATTAAGCAGCCCTTCTTCATGTCATAAAGTCAAAATGTCTTTGTTTATGTCCCTAAAATTCAGGTTTCTCTGCTGTTTCTACAGGGGAAAGAAGTGTCTCTCCATGTAAACATCGTCTGAGAACCAGGCCGTCTTTTCTCCGAGGAGCTGCTGTAGTGTAACTTCAGCTCCATTGAACATCACCCTTCACTGGGTCTGAGGTATCTGATTGAGTCCATCCATGTGGAGCGCTATTGAATCAAAAGAGTAAACCTCAAGGACATGGTCCACCACACACACATCTATCGCGTGAAAGGGAGAAACACGCACAAACGGCAGTGCACGAAATCTGTGTTTTGTGAGGGTACGCACACACACTTGCAGTTACACTAATAATGATAATAGAAGTGTGTTTGAATAATCCACCAAGTTAAAATATTTTCATTCAGAAATGTAAATCGGCAGAAGTTGAATTCTTATTTTAGTGTCGCCATTTGTTGCATTTGGCTGAGACGCTGTGATAGAAAAAGAGCAGCCAGTGATTTATCATTTAATCCCAGCATGTGTAATCTGTTCCTCCACAACCCCGGTGTGATGTGTTTCTCATAATTATATTGTTCCTGATTGTCAGACGTTGCTTCACATTAGCGGTAGAAAGGCAAATTCTTGCTCGGGGGGTGGAGGACGTGTCTTGTTTCAAAGAGCCGGCAGAGAGAGATGCTGAGAGATGGACTGGTCAGCAACAATAACCCTGCACTCACCACTGCAGGAGACAACGGCAGGCTACTGTAGACTCGGCTACACCTCTCAAGTGGTTAATTAAATGAGTCCAAGCACAGAGCCAGCACACAACGCTTGGTTTACCATAAACAATGTGATTAAAGCGGCCATGGGCCAGCCAGAATGTAGAGTTGAGGGGGGAAAAAAAATCAGATCACCATGGAGATGTGTGAGAAAAAGAGGTCTGAATACAGACAGGGATGTCATTATTACTTTTTTATTCATTATTTTCATAATGACTGTCATTATGCGCAGCCTCTGATTGAATTCCATTTTCGCTAGTCGGGTTTGTGGCGAGCGGAATAATTATCTTAAGTGATAGTAAGATTCATGCTAAACATTTTCATGGTCACAGCCTTTACATGTTTGGCAAAAGAAGTTGCTCAGCTTTGATTAGAAAGGAAAAAGAAATGAGATGAAAAGAGGGGAAGCAATATTGCATTTTTTTAAATATGCTTTAACAGCCATTATTCCCATTTGCATGCTCAGTCTTAGCACTGTGGACTGTGAGTATCACAGGCAAGCGAGCGTTTAACATAAAATGAGACGTGTTGCATTATTGTTTTGGCTCGATTAGCAAATTTTGTTCATTAACGCCACAACAGGCTTCATTTGTTGAACACGAAAAAATCAAATGCAGCCAGCAGCTCACATGTAAGGGTGATGAAAACAGGTGATTACGTCATGGGAAGCGTAATCATCAGTGGACTAATTCATTAACAGCATGTGAAATGTAAGAATTGATTAAATCTGTACAGCCATTACAAAGACACTTTTTATTTCTCATAATGGAGGATGAATTTTTTTCTTTCTTTTTTTTTTTTTTTTCAGCCAAGGCTTTTTCCTCTCTGTGTTTCCCATCCAGGTCCGATCGAAGAGTCCTCCAGGCTCTGACAAAAAGTTTGGAAACACTCATTTGTGATCATACAGAGGTGTTGGCATCGCCGATCATATCAGTCTCACAGATTTCACAGCCTGTTGACACCTCTTAACCCCTTCACACCCGTTCCCTCAAGCAGCTTTACACTCGGCCAGTTGTACATAAATGGTTTTATATTTTACACATACATAACATGAACATTTTTAACATATATTTAACATAAGATTTAACAGTGTTAGGTCAGGTTTAAGAAAATCTAATAAATCAGGAACAATGTAATTATAATAGTAATAATAATCCTATGATATAACATCTAAAATATAACAATAACAGGCGTGGTTCCCTCTATAATTAAGACTTTTGCTCAGTAATATTTTAATGTTGCACTGTTGCATCAAATAGAAATATCCCAGGTGTCTTGTGCAATATGAATTATCATGAAAACTGAATTTTTCACTAAAATTTTAGATGAAGTTCTGCAGTTTAGTTTGTAATACAGGCTGGTCAGTGTTGCATTCGGGTCCTTGAAAATGTATTGTTAATATTGTTTTCATCATCGTGGCACCTCATAAATCTGCTCATTTTATAACAATTACTTTACTAACATTTTGAACAGGCGACACTTGACTTCATTTTTTTAGGGTCCTTGTGTGCATTTTATGCTGCACTCTCTGACCAAAAGTACCACACGCTTTAATCTTAAGGGACTTTATTCAACAGGTTAACCTCAAACATAAGAAGTGTCTCTATGTTAGACATTTCTATGTGTGTTTCTTAGTTTTTTGCAAACTGAATACATATATTTACAGCAGTATTATTTTATACTTTATTCGTGTTCGTTTCTGTATTTATTCTGTGACAAAGAAGTATATCATCAATGAAAGCCTGATCTCCATGATCAGAAAAACAATTAAAGGGGGGAAAAAAAATTTGCAATTTAATGTAAACACAGCAGTGGGGTCTGAGGGAAGAGTTTAAATCATGAGAAATCCCAAAGTGGTTGTGTTTTATTTTGAGATCGATCCCATATGAATTACCTAACGGTGAACTTCGGCGCTGAGTGGACGTCGACACACGCTGCTCCTCGTCTCTCCGTCTTTTCCTGCCTTGCCGTCTCGCCCTCTCTCTCTCTGTCTCTCTCCCTCTCTCTCTCTCTTTCTGCCTCTCGCGGTAGCAGGCGGGCCCGCAGCCTACCAATGCGTTTCAGCGAGGGGATTTGGCCGGCCTCTAATCAATCACTGACAGATTACCTCCAAAGCCACTTCCACAGCCATTAAAGCAGGACAAATGCAGAATTGCAACTGAACAAGTTGGAGTTTTTAAGCCAACACCAGGACTTCCTGGTTATTTGTCAAAGTCACTGCCGCTGAGCCGCATGAGTGGCTGCGCGAGTGTGTGGGGCTCAGAGGCAAAGGCGGCCAGGCGTTCGTGGCGTGTGTGTGTGTGTGTGTGTGTGTCAGGGAGAATGAGGGAGAGAGCGAGAGACAGTAACAGAGTGAGTGAGTTATTGTTGGAGTGTGTTTTTATGCTCTCAGGTGTGTGTGTGTGTGTGTGAGAGTACACCCGCCGTCGGCTGCGTCGCTCTCGGCCCAGTGGAGCTTACAGTAAATCACATTCCCTTTATTGCCAAATTTAGCAGCTTATGCTCAATAGGCTCTGCTCAAATCTACGCCGCGTCCCATCAGGGCGTTAGTCCGGGCTCATAAAAGTGGATTGGCCACACACACACACCCCTGAGAAAAGACGACTCATCCCCTCTTCTTTCTTTCTTTTTTTTTTTTATCTCCCCTACATTATTCCCCGTTTTCTTTATCTGAGCAACTGGAAACACTGTCTGGGCTTTTCTAATCTCCCCTTTTTTCCTCCCTCTGGATTTCCTGCTTTGAGACCCCCTCCTCCTCCCCTTTCCCTCCTAACCATTGCCCACCATTCACTGGGGCTTTGTTTATATCAGGGTACATTTGATAGAAGACACTAAGAAATTGGATATCCTCATTTTCGCGGCCTTGTATTACCCAGGGAACGTGGTCTATTCTAAACGTATTGTACGGTTTTATGGAGGATGGACATTTTATCCTATAAGCTTTCGTCTCTGCCCAAATTGATTTTGACATTTTCGCGTCTTCGCAGACATGCCGGGGTTAAGTGCCGATAATTATTTGGGAGAGATGAATGAAAGTATGAAATGTGTCTAGAGGAGTGTGACATCAAAGCGGTGGGGGTTTGTTGCATGTTTTCCCTCTTATACTGTGAATATGGAGCGCTCGGAGTGGAGGTTTGATTAGCGTGACATTCAATGGGCGCTTTGATTCGGCTCTTATTGTGAAAAGACGCCTTTGTTTTTGCCTTGTACTTCATTTAGAGAAGCGATTTAATAACTATGACACCAAGAGGGATATCAGATCTGGTTTGTTTGTCCTCTTTTTCTTTCTCTCTCTCTTTTGGAGGGGGGAGTGGTGGTTGGGGGGGCACAAAAAGTGCAGTGAAGTGATGAGGCCCGACACTGAAGTCCGCAGGCGCTGGAGTCGAAATTTAGCTGGTCATGTGACTATGACTCCCCCTCACACACACCCTCCCCACTCTCCCTCATGACCCTGGAGAGGGGTGGGGGAGAAAAAAAAAGCACCCCATACCAACACAGGAGGCGGGATTGCATTCGTAGGTGTGTGTACACATCCTTTTGTGCACTCAGGATTGTGTGGGTGTCCATGCAGTGTGTATGTGTGTCTCTGCCCCCCCCCCTTCCCACACACACACACACACACACACACACACACACACACACACTCCTCCTATTCAATTAAGAGCTTAAGCTCATTAGTGGCAGACTTACATCATTACCTCTCCAATGGCTAATGAGTTAAAATCTATTTAGATTTATGTTGCCGTTAAATCTCCTCTGCCGCACAAACACACACACGTGCAGTTTGCGTCGACCACAAATCAAAAAAACGTGTTGTAAAAATTAAACCTGAAAGTGTCCTGCGACTCCACATAAGATTCCCCGCATCAGTGTGGGAGCCTTTTATAGCAACACTGCATATTCAACACACTTGAATTATACCTTTGCCTCCAGTATGTAAATCAGAGAGGAGGAAGAGCGTGCTCGGTAATGTACCTGCGCTATAATATACCACCGAGTCCTGATTTCCTCACTTTAAATGTTAAAAAAAAGAAGCCAATTTAAGCTTAATTTCTCTCATTTAATTACTAACTAATAATTAGCGCAGCATAACAAAAAGAACAACACCTCTTTACGAAGCTATTACGCCGCGATTAGTCGACTTTTCAATCAATTCTAATTACGCTAACAAATCCTTGATTGCATTGTTGTGTTGCAGCCACGACAAATGTAATGAATTGATGGGATTGTAAAGGGGGGGGGGCAATTAATTATAGACAATGGTGGAGAGAGAAGGCCTGCAGGAGTGTGTGATATTGAGTGGGGGGGTGGCACATAAGTTGACAGCAGGTTGCTGCAAGGACGCAGCATGGCTGACCCTCCACCTTACGTTGCATTCATTCAGGAAGCCTGTGTGGGGGGGTTATTAGGAGGAATTGAGAGACAGTTGTTGCACCTTTGATGTCTTGTTTTAATCCCCCCCTCCTCCCCCGACAGAACATCACCACCACCATCACGCTGATGCTTTGATAACCTGCTAACTGGGACATTTTTATTCTAATTAGGGCTTCAATTGCTAACTCCATATTGCTGCTATAATTATCACTGGGAGATGCACTGCAGGCCGTGCACAGATTTTGGAAGGGGGGGGGGGGGAACTGATTTGCCCCAGCAGTGTCCAGGGGTGCATCTCAGAGAAAGGGAGGGACGGGCGCTAAAGTTTGCATACCCTCTGCAATCTGATTGGCCATTTGCCTGCAGCCAAGATGTGCAAACTTTCAAATTCAATATGTATATACATATTTTTTTATTTGATATTTGAATGCTTCCTCAGTGCAGCTCAGGAGATTAAAACACTTCTCTTGCACTAACGCTCTTAAAGTTAAAAGTGCAGCTTTAAAATGTGCTAATTTGTGCAGCGGTGGAGTTTCTCATAAACCACGTCTCTCCTCATCTCTCAAACCTCACCACACAAATTTAAACGCTCATAATAACCTTATGGCTGATAATTGGAAATGAGGATTTTTTCTCCTCTTCCCCCCTCCTCCTCCCTTCTCCTCTTTACCCTCTTGTGGACGCATGCGCAGTGGGGCGGGCACTGGTCAGTCTGAGAAGCAGCTGTTCAAGGGTTGGGGAGGAGGAGTGTGTGGAGTGTGTGTGTGTGTGTTGTGAGGGGTCTGGCTGGTGAGATTCCAACATGGCAGTGGCTCCGGTCAGTGTTTCCCTGCGGTAACTCGGGATGGTCGCAGCAGCAGCAGCAGTCCGGCTCAACCTCGGTTTCTCCCCGCCTGCAAAGAGCAACACCCCCCACCTCTCCTCTCCTCTCCTCTCTCCAACCATCCAACCCCCCCCCCCCCTCCTCCTCCTCCCTCACACACACACACTCACACCAGGATCGACGCGAGCCCAGGCGCCGCCACGTGAGAGAGGTCGACCTAGAGAGAGAGAGAGAGAAAGAAAGAGAGAATAGATAAATAAATAGTAAAAAAAAGGCAGGTAAGGAGGAAGGGGCAGTCTGAGGGATCCGCCGCTGCATTAGACGGAGGCGCGTCTGTGCGCCGAAGCTGCGGCGTGTCCTCGGGGACGACGCGTGTGCGCACTTTGTGATTTGAAGTTTCCCGAAGCTGCGCGCGAATCCCTGCTACCCTCGCTACCACCATCACCTCACCACCAGCACCTTTTTTTCTTATTTTTGAAAAAATATCTTTGTCCTGCTTTCCGCGGTGCGCACCTGCGGCAGAGGCGGCGATGGACGCGCACGCGGCACCGTAGACTCCCTGTTGTTGTCTCGGCTGTGCGGCACTCGCCTTTCCCCCCCTCCTCCTCCTCCACTTCCACCCCCCCCTCCATCATCCTCTTCCAGAAGACGCAGCCTCCCCCCAGTCGTCGGCTCCAACAAGTTGCCCCCCCTCCCTTACCCTCCTCCCACTCCTTCCCCTCCAAACACACCTCCACCTCCACGGATCCGATGTCACCGCGCGTCCTCACCGATCTTCGGGGCTCCGCATCGAGAAGGTCTGGCTCCCGGCATGCGTGCGTTTTCCTCTCTTTCTCGCTCGCTTTTTTTATTTTTTCTTCTCCGCGGCTGCACCAGTTGATCCGTCCACCCTTCCTCCCTTCCTCCCTCCCTCCTCCTCCTCACCACCTCCACCTCCACCACCCTCCTGGCTCCACTTTCTAATGAGATGCATGTAGGTTAGATGCCTCTCCTATTGAGTTGCTCGCTCCGAGACTCCTCCGAGGGCCCGACGCGCACAGAAACCCGAGCAGAGCTGGACCAGACACAGGAAAAAAAGTGTGTAATGTAAAGCTTTTTTTCTATTCTGTATTTTTTTTAGTTAAAAGAAGAAAATCCATCAGTTTCCCCCCCTCCTCCTCCTTCTCCTCTCTCTCTCCCTCCTCCTCTTTCTCCATCTCCATCCTCTCCACAAATTAATTCCAATGCTCTCATCTGCTCTTCTTCCTCTCCCTCTTCCTCCTCTCCCTGCTCCAGCACGAGATGATCAGCAGCAGCAGCGTCTATGGTAGGTCCATTTATTTTTATTTTTATTAGATTCTTTTTACTTGTGCACTCTTGTGTTTTTTTCCTTCTTTAAAACTGAGTGTTGGAGCAGGTGTAAACAGGCGCAGGTGAGCTCCAGTGGCTGCTGAGGCGGATGAGTGTGTTTATCTGTAATGGGAATCATATTATCACGTGTGTTTGAGTGTGTGTGTTTATGCTCACACACTCTTTCAGTCCGATTTGAAAATTGAGCATTAATCTAATTTTAAAATTTTTTTTAAAGGTGATTTATTCCAAAATTTGTAGCTGTCACAGGTTTATTTCTGCTTCTTTTTCTGCTCTGCTCATATCACACACACACACACAGTCCTTTTTATTATTGTTAGAAAACACACACACACACAGCCTGGTGATTAATATAATAAGTGTGCCACATTTAAATCTCCATTTGCAGCCCTAATTACATTTTTTAACATATTACAACCTGCTCTCCAATATTGTCCTTGAACTTTTTTTTACAATCAAACCTGCAGATTAATGAGATAGATAAGAGTTATTTTATTCTACTAGTTACTTTATACACACACACATACACAGTGCCAGAGTTTTATTTTTGATTGGATTATTTAAAAAAAACACACACACACACACACACACACACACACCATTGAATCTACTTTAATGAAACAAGGGGAACATGGACATAATTGCATTTGATTGGAGTCACAGTGAGCGAGGCCTCGACCGCTGCGAGGGGTCCAAATGCATATTTATGATCAGGATGCGTTTACACTTTATTTCCTGTTTCGCACTCCCATTACATTACTGCCGAGTTCATCGATAATTATGGACGCCGATGATGTGAGGGAGTTGTGCTTTTCATGACAGGAGCAAAGTGTGAATGACAGACTTGGGGGTCCACAAGTTAGCAGACATACGTCCTGCCAGAGTCCATTCAAATTTTAGGCATTTTTAGAAAAACAACAAAAAAGGGATTCATGTGAGCTGCAGAGTGTCGTCGCAGGAAGTGTTTTTCACCTTTTTGTGCAGGACACTGGTGGATTGTTTGAATTGAGAATAAGCCACCTGCCCTGTTGCGGGCAGAGGACGGCGACATTTTTATTTTATTTGACAGTCTTTTGTGTGTGTGTTTTTTCCAAATAAGTATTTGTGTTCAAAATCCTCCCACGTGCTTCTCTGTAGGTGAGCGAGCAGTTTTCCACTTCCACGCTCTCGGTTTTCGTGGCGGTTATTAGTGAGGACGCGACCTTTCACCTTTTGATCTCTCTGTCTCTCTCTCTGCTCTCCATCTCACACACACACACAGTTATTTTGCACAGTGATGCACTTGCATGTGTTGGCTTCTCGCGGGCGGCATGTGCATTTACTGCCTCGTAAATGTCTACATTTTCGTGTTTATTGGTGTGTGTGTGAGTGTGTGTCCATATTGTCAAACTTTAACGGTACAGAAAAAGCCAAACATGGAATAACAACACTTATTTTTTTGACCTTTCGAAATAAAACGACATAATACAAATACTCAGGTGTGCACTGATTTAAATGGAGCACACCTGACACGTAAAGTTACACTTTTTTTGCAGCTTTTTTCCATTTTAATCACTCTATAATTGACTAACTTCTGATACTGATTTGTAGACATGATTTTATTAGAGATATTGGTGAAGAAATTTCATTGCTTTATTGCTGTTTTTCCTCAAGTAAGAGAGTGTGTATCTCTCTCTCTAATATATATGTTGATTCATGGGGGTGCACGAGTTTTGAAATGCAACTTTGGTGTGTGTGTGTGTTTGAGAAGAAGGGAACCCATGCGCAGCCATGCATGCATCTGTTCTTGTGTGTAATGTAAATAATGTAGATACTCGGGGGTTTGTTTATTCCCTCTAAGTCTATTTGTTTGCTACAGTCGCCGGCTTAAGATCCGTCCCTCTGCATCCGCCGTCTGCGCGTGTTGCACTGACAGCAGCAATAATCCCCCTCATTATACACATAACATATCGCCTCACATCTCCAGCAGCCCCCCGATACAGCTAATAGGGACAGAGAGAGAAGTGATAATAGGAATAGAAGAAAAGCTGCTTTACAAACAGGCACCTCTTTTACTCTGCCTTTATTTATCTAACCACGGACTTTTTCCCTCAAATGAATAGAGAGAGCCGATGTTGCTCGCGAGGGTGGCTAAGCTACTCCCAGTGGGGCCGTATAAATAAATTATCCTGACACTTTCTATCAGTCTGTAATGTTTACCATTAAAAGCTGTTTTGCCGTCCCGGAGCCACCGCCGCCGCCGTGTGATCCGGCCCACCTCCCCCCGTGGGACTACTGCCAGATGTATAAAAAAAAGGAAGGCAATGTGGGGAAATATTGGTGCTTTTTTTTTCTATTAAGACACACACACACACACACAGACGTTTGTTCGTCTCCCTATCAGTGGATTTCTCCTGTCTGCGCGTCCTGACAAAGGGCCTCTTCAAACGAGATCCAGCCAGGGTTGTCATCTTTTAGCAAATATGTTAAGTGTTATCTTTTGTGCTCTCGGCTCGCCGAGCGGAGCCGGACCCCATGGGAGCCCGGCGCATGCAAATAGAACAAATCCCTCTCGGACCTGTCTGTCTGTTTCACTCTCTCTTTCCTCTCTCTTGTCTTCTCATCTTTCCTCTCCCCCCTCCTCCCCCTCCTCCCCTCATCCTCTTCTTCTTCTCCACGTTTGCTCGACAGTGCGTCAGCCTGTCTTGTCTTCTTGCTCTTTCATCTATTTCACTCTTTGTCCACTTATTTCTTCTTCTCTCTCTCTCTGACTCTCTCTTCCTCTTCCTCTCTCTCTCTCTCTCTTCCTCCCTCCTTCTCCGTCCCAGAAGACAGTGCCGGGCTGTGTGTCAGCTAACTGTAGCGAGGGCTGTGTAGTCTTTGTGTGTTTCCCTGCATGCTCGCTGACAGCCCCTCCTCGCTGATCTAAGTTCCTCTCCCGGAGACGGCAGGCAGCTGTCGGTAGCGCCGCTGCCTGAGACGCGTCTCTCCGTAGATGAGTGGACGCCAATTCCTTAAAATCCTTGACACTGTGATCCACTCAATCCTCCCTCCCCCTTCCTCTCCCCTCCTTCAGTGTTGGTACACTGGCTGCATTTTCTATTTCAAATGGGGGTTTTGGGATTTTGTTTTTTGAAAAAAAAAAAAAGAAAGACAGGGGGTCAGTGTTGCTGTGACTGACAGTTGCCGGGTGATGGATTTTTTTTTCTCCCCCTCCTGTTGCAATTGAAGTGAACCCTTTTCTCAAACACACACACTCCAAATTATATTCACCCTGCCCTCACGTCTCTCTCCCAGTGCTGACTGGTTATTATCCAGTCAGAATCTGATGGGTGTACTTAAGGCGAAGGGTATCCACACAAGACTGACTCAGGGGTGGAATAATACTTGGAGCTCACTGCTGCAGACCCCCCCTCCCCCCTTCTGCTCTAACCTGTGATGCTTAATACCGAGATGACTCTTTTATGTATCACAGTATGGCGCGTGAAAGATCAGGGGTTAGATCTTAGATTTTTGTGCATACATATTCAAAACAAAGCTCACGATGCTTTCAGGTGCTGTAAAAAGTTCAACTCTAGATCAGAAATTTTTAATGCATTGTGTTAAAACGTATGAAAACAGACATTAAAATTAAGTTTTCCTCCGAACAGCAGCAGCTCCACACTCAGCTCAGTTCCTTAAAACCTTCCGAGCCTAAACTGATCTAAGATCAGTGTCGCCCGATTTCCAGGCTTTTCCACCTTGCATTTTCCATCGTGGAATAGACACCCGGCTAAATTCATTTCCATGTTAATTCCAGCATTAAAAGCATTATCTCACTTTCTTTGAACTCTGAATCCCCCAAAATGTTTGAAGTTTCTGTGGTTTATGTAATGTGTCATTTTCATAGGTTTTAATCAAATCAAAGCTGTAGGCTTTTTTTTTTTTTTTTTTTTTAAATTCCTCCCCCCCTCCTACCTTCTTTGCAATCCGCTGCCCCTTTTTTTCTGAATTTTAAGCAGACCCCCGCTCACCTCCCTTACTCTTTACCAGCAATCTCCACCACCCATGGCCCGGATTCTCTGGCAGATATTAAAGCATTCAGCATGTGGAAGCGTTAAATATGCTAAGGACTTATTAAACGAGAGGGAAAAAAAAGAAATAAAAAATCCAACTTCCACTTTGGAATATTCTGCACCATTAGACCTCAATAGACATGGCGGTGTGCAGCTTATCCTTTACATTGTGCCGTCAAATGAGAAGGCGCCGTTTCTAATTAGGTTATTGCCATGGAAGTCTTAAGTTAAATTGTGCATTGATATGCGGAGAAGCTCGCCACTCATTTGCCCAACGTTGGAGGACGCTGACGAGAGCCTTTTTTTTTTCTCCCCCCCTCCCCACAAGGGCCAAAGAAAATGACAGCTAGGAGAGAGGAAGGATCTGACTGTAATCTCTCACCGCCACCGCTACTCTTCTCTTTCTGGCTCTGGCTGGATGATCTGATTTTGTTAACAGCAAGCATTGACTAGATAGTGGCCGTCTGCTGCCCCCCCTCACCACCCTAACCCACCCCCTCTTCACCCCTCCCCTCTCCCCCCACCACCACCTCCCGTCTGCAGCTCAGTTTGAACGTCTTGATTAGCGAGGCATCTTGCGCGAGCGGCAAGTAAGTCGGACACTTTTGTCTGCGAGGCGGCAAAGGTGTGCGTGCGCGTTAATGAACAATGGCTCATCGGGCGTGAGGGGGAGAGAGAGAGAGAGAGAGAGAG
>JBAJHX010000011.1:7121885-7138401 GCA_037176925.1 Amniataba percoides | reverse complement strand
TGTGTGTGTGTGTGTGTGTGTGTGTGTGTGTGTGTGTGTGTGTGTGTGTGTGTGTGTGTGTGTGTGTGTGTTTTGAGCTTGGCAGGCTGCCAGGGGATGGACACAAAGGATGTTGAGTGGCTGGGCGTGTGGCACAGCATCGCCGAGCTGCCTGTGGCCTCTGGGAGATGGACACAAACTGGGAGCGAGAGCAAAAACAAGTGCTGTTGCTGCGTCGCCTCAATTTTTTTGCGCCATCTATTGTAGGAGCTGCAGCTATCAATTATCGTCATAATCGATGAGCCCAAAACTCCAAAACACACATATATTGTGTTTGCAATCATAAATGGCAAAGCAAGGCTGCAGATCCCTGAAGCAGGAATGTGAGAAATTTAAGCTTTTTTTTCAGCTGAAACGGCTGTGATCGACTAACGATTTCCGCTCCAGACTTTCATGTGCGCACAGGCAGGTGCTGCACCCTGCGTGCATGTGGCCTCACCTTGGATTGGGGTCGCAACTAAAGATCTTTTATTATCCGTGAATCTGCAGACATCTGCTTGTTGTCCACCTCAAGTTTCCCTGAATCCAAAGCAATGTCTTTAAATATCCTGCTTAGACCGACCAGTAGTCTAAAACCCAAATATATTCAATCAATTAACATAGAAAGCAGAGGAAATCCACTCACTAGGGGAACTTTAAAAAAAAAAAAAAAGACTTAAAATTAGTGTATGCTCATGCACCGGGGCCTGCTGTGGAAGGAAGGTGTTTGTATGCTTACCTGTGATTATGTGCGCTTGTAATGTGTGTGTGTTTGTGTTTGTGTGTGCGCGCGGGCCAAGGCGCCCCGCGCACACAAACACACTGGAAGCAGGCGCGAGCATTAGGATGTTGCTTGTACGACTCTGTTGGCAGGATGGACACATGTGGTAGATAGCTAATGATAGCATGCAGCGTATAATGAGATCCTACTCTCCGTCTGTCTCCCCTACCTGGCATCATGCATTAACCATACAAGAGGAAAAGGAGGCACGCATGGTATTGACTTTTGAGTGGGTGTCTGCTTGTCCGTTGTTGGTTTTGTTTAGCACTCAGAGGTCAGCATGGCTGCAAGCGCCGCACATTTATAACAAGTTTTGTTTTTTTGTTTTTTTTTTGGGTTTGTTTGTTTTATTTCTATGGCAGGAGTCTTTTTTTTTTTTGGTGAGGCGAGAATCTCTCCTCATCTGCACCTCTTGAGCCCTGTTAAATGGTTGTAAATTGATTTTGGATGCGCCGCGATGTATGCGCTTAACAAGCCAAATGGGTTCAGTTTGCGGGTTAGTTTGTGTGTTCAGAAGATTATTCTATTAATGTATTCCACACACTCGTAATCCACAGTATGTTGTGTGAGGGAGGTAAGCATTGGCAGCGGTCCATCTTCTTGCCCAGTAACATATATTTATCCTCTCCACTACACAATATTCTAGGCTGCTCAAATCCCCCCGGGGGGTCCCAATGACATGCTTACTAATGTGTGCTTTGGAAACGGAGTGCTATTGTATCCCCTAAATCTCACAAAGCACTGTATGATTTGCCCATTGTCGTTAAATCGCTTTGCTTGTGCCAAGTACTTGCATCTCACAGAGGCTTAATGCTTTGAGGGTTTCAGGGACAGCTTCGAGTTCCTCTTTTGTTGATTTCGGGGAAAAGTGCCAAGACTGCTGCGCTGAATATTGTTTTGAGTATGGAGGAGGGAGGGGAAGAAGGGCCATTGCCAAGCGACTCCATTGAGCCCCGTGAATGGGCCATTCATATTTAGGAGAATCACCCAGATGCCATATTGTTGGCTCAACAACGCTAAATATTCTCCAACAAGGATGGGATTGTAACAGGTTTTTGAATTGTGCGAGTGCAGAAAAGGACGTTGGGAAATTGGGGGTGGAAAAAAAAAAGAAAGGAAAAAAAATAGCAGAGCCTTCAGTCACTCTGAAAAGGGTGAATAGTGAAGCACGGACCAACACCGACGTGGCATGATCGTGGCTTACAACTTTGAAAACCTTTTATTTGTAGTCATAATCCTCATAGTGGATCTGAACCTCTGCGCTGTTCAATACAGGATGTCAGTCAAATACTACATTATAGTCATGATATAAATAACAAAAAGGTTTTCAATATATGACAACAGGATACTTTAACACACTTATATGAGCTTACATTGTAGTGTGTTTAAACACTGCTTAGAAATATAACATATCAGGGTTAGAGTGTATTTTGATATATAATGTCTTTCTTTATGCAAAAATAGACTCAACAGTTAATAATATGTATCTTAAGCCTTTAACAGTCACTTATTTGCAATATGAATGAGTGGATAAGATGAAAATAAATACATTTAGGTTCCATATTAAGTAATGACACAACTGTCTCAGTCTTGAAGCTGACAGAGCTGCAGATATCAAAATGTTTACAACTTGAGGAGTTTTGTCTGAATACTTTCTGGAGCTCAGTGCTGCTCATGGCGGCGGCCTCGGGACGGCAGGTGCTGGTGGGATCCGGTCCTGGTCCAACGGGGGGTGATGGACGGGATGCGGTTGAAGAAAATCCCTCTCTTAATGTCCAGCTACGCCGATAAACCTTGAAACCACTGGTGTAAGCATCCGATCTCCTGTCCCCTCACCGTCGAAAGGGTCTAAGACGCGACTAAACAAAATGTCATTGTGGTCTTTTATGTCATGCATGCACTGAGTATTAATCACGGCTGGATCTGCGCCTGAGAGGCTGATCAAATTTATTGTTTGGCTGCACGGGACAGTAATGGGTGTTTAATTACTCAATAAAAGCCCTTTTATAGATTCCCAGGCCTCCTGTGTGTTGAGCAAATGGTATTGATCCGTCTCCGGGCTGCAACATGATAGCCTGTGAAGGAGAATTAGAGCCGTTAGCCTGCTAGCACTTTCTCATTCATTAGTTGCATTAGCCAGAGGGTGGTTAAGACGTAGCATCATTGTTAATACCGGAGTCTCAGAGTTTTTTTTTTTTTTTTGTGTGTCTGCCTTGTGTTGTAAGGCTCCGCGCGCCTCATTTACACAAATATGGATTAGATGAGCAATGAATAACATCGACCACCACGGAAAGTGGTTTCAATAAAAATCTCAGGGGGAGTCGTTTTTCTTTTAAACGCGTCCCCTTGGTGTGTTTCGTCAGTGGACAACGGCGGTATAATCCACGGGACTAAATCTGACAACGCCCCAAGCAGAGCCGTGAGCTGCAAGACTAACTAGACCGCGTGTTTAATCCGAGCACTTCCCCACCTTCTAATCTGTAATCTGACGGCTCCTCCTCCTCCTCAGAGGCCTAATTCTGGATCTCCGTCCTCCTGCTCGCTCTGCAGGCTGGAGAACAACTCAAAAGGAGAAGAAGGCTGAATGATAATGACAGCGAGTCGCACCGTCACCCCGCACGGTTCTCCGTCCATGCATTCATGCAGGCCTACGTGTTCGGTGTTCATGTCCAAGCTTGCTTGCACTGTGTCCACTGTTTTTCTCTTTCTTTTTCCCTTTTTTTTGGCTTAACTGCATCTGCCTGCCGTCCATTGTTCTTTTATGTTCAGAGCATATTGCTGCCTCTGTGAAGCAGCTCCACTCCTCTTGATGCACGGCGAAACCACTGCAATATCTCCCTTGATGTGTCTATATCAAATGAATGTGGCCTATTACAGACGTGGTGGAGTCAGTTGGGTGGCTTTGTGGACGAAAAAGGGCCTGCAAGGGACCATGAAAGAGACATTGTCCAATATGGACCGTACAGTTCCTTTGTAGATAAATGGATTTTCATGCTTATCAACGCGGACACTGACATGAGTGAAAACTGTGGAGAATGTGGAATTATTCTCACTCCTCGGTCGTACACACGGACAACTGTAGTTTCAAGTGTGTGTGGTCTTTTATTGTCCTGCTGCAAGGTTTCCTTTTTTTATTATTTGGGTGTAACATACAATTTTGGAACAATATGCGCTGTTAATGCCACAAATGTGCAGCGTGCATGCAGCCAACTGTGAAAATATTACTCACTCAGGTCTGCACATCCACATTTAACATCAGATATATACTGTTTGTACACATTGCTGGTGTTGGCTGACTTTATATCTCAAATCTGGATTAGGGATAAATGCTAAAGATTTAATTGATAAAAGCATAATACTTTAAATGTTTTTCCTGCGTAGCAAATCTAGTGATAATCACATGCAAAATGATAAAATGTATGTAAATAAGTGTCGAGCATGACAATAGAAAAATAAATTTTAAGGTTTAAACCAAAATTTTAAATGAATTAAATTAAAACTGAGACCTAGATGTTTGAGAGCTGTGAAGAAGTTTGTCAGCATTAATTAACTATAGTGTTAAATTAAGAGCTTAGTGTCTTAGCTCTTAGTGTTAGCAGCTTTCGCTAATGTTAGCGGCTGAATGTTTGCTTGAGTGACTAAAGTTGAGAACTGTAAACAACATTGTTACTGTTTGTCTGACATCAAAACATTTTGATATTGATGATGGATTGAATGATAGTGATATAAAACGTCTCTTGTCATGTCATGTCATCACAAGTATTTTAAGTACATATTAACAAAAATTGACTAAATTATTATTTTTATTCTCTGAAACTAATGATCACATCACGAGTCGGATAATTTACTGTAACACATTTAACTGTTTTTCACATTTCAAATGAATAACACAGCATGATCCTTTTCTAGTGTTATGACTACATAAGAAGCAAGTTCTCCATCATATAAAATCACCGCTCAGCCATAGAAAACATTATCTTTTCCAAACTTTCCAGCTGCCAACGTGGACAATGAGAGTTAACCTTCCCTGACACAAACCGGCCCCCTTGTTTCATGCACTAATCCTAAAGACACGTGTACATGTATGCAAGCATGCCCACACACACGCACTGTTCACATTCCACTGCCTGTGGGGTGCGAATGAGAAGCGATGTCTGCTCGATGCGGAGCCAGTGATCTAGGTAATCTGCCTGTGCTGTGGGACAGGTCTATTGGTCCACAAATCAATTGGCTTCATGTCCGTGCCATTAGGCTAACATGGCGCTGCCGAGGCGCTGAGAGCGGTAAACAGACTGTTTAATTCCCCTGGACACTGGCCAGGTGGACACTCCTCCTCCTCCTCCTGCTTCCTCCTGATCCCCTCCGTTTTATTTATTTATTTATTTTTTTTCACTCCTTTCCTCCCCTCATTCTATCGTCCTCTTACATTGACTCCACTTCAGTCAATGCGGTTATTCTCAGCGGACGAGTGCTTACAGGAATATCGCTTGGAGGGATTGTGTGTGTTTGTGTGTGTGTGTAAAGAGGAGAGATTTTGGCCAATGAACCCTTGCTGTGCTCTGTCCTCCAGTACTGTGTCTATACTGAGTAAGTGATCCCTTGGGATGCAGTACACACATCCAGCATCCCTCCCTGTCTCTCTCTCTGTTTGTGTCTCTCTCCCTCTTTCTCCCTCTGTATGTGTTTGTCTCAGTCTTTGTTTCTCTCTCAGTATATCTGTTTCCCATTCTGCTTCTGCCTCTGTCTGTCTTTCTCTTTATACGTTTCCATCCCCCTCCCTCCCTTTTTCCCTTTCTGTCTCCAGACAGAGGCAGCAAACAAGTACAGTAATATGAGGGGGCCGCATCAGAAACAAACACATGATTAGAAAAATGCAGATTTGTGTCCGAGAAGTTTACCACTTCCTCTCTTGCGTGGATACACCAAATAAAACTACACCCCCGTTCCTCTAGGTGCGCTTGCTTTCCCTGTACGGACGCTACTAATGACTTCGCTTGTTTAACGTCAGCAATTCAATTTATCCACTTCACCGCCACGCCGCGCGTCCCGTTTGGTGCTTTTGTGCTACACTATGGTAATTGAGCCGGCGTGTCTTGACAGATGAGTGTTGTTGGCAGTATCGCTGTTGTGCGTCTCATTTCCTGCACGCTGCCGCCGATCAACTGATAAGATAAGAGGCCCGCGGACGCGCCTGAGAGCCTTGGCGAAACTTGCAACCTGATGAGCGGCAGCGCTTAAAGCCGTGATCCGTGATTAAGCTGGGGGAGGGGATGGGAGGGCGGTTTTGACTGAGAGGGGAAAACTGGGCCTGACGCAGGATGCAGAATTAGGCCTGCTCATGCACGTTAAAATGTACGGTGGCGGCAAAAACCACACAGTATGGAGAGCCGTGTTTCAGCTTTGCCCGTAGCGCCAGAACGTTTTACTGTTGCTAGGAGACGCTGAAACCCTCCGACACATCTGGTCAGCTGTTAGTACAAGTTGTTGACAAGGGCTGGGGCATCCGCAACAGTGTTTATTGTGTTCATTATGTATTGTTTACAAAATGAAAGCATCTATAGACTTAATGTCAAGGAGATTTTTGCAGCAGTGGAGTTTGCAGTGTAAAAAGTCCTAATAAATAATTGTGATGTGGTTTGAGGCAGCTGTGTTGAATCAAAAAAAAAAAAAAAAGAAAGAAAAAAGGCATCCCCAAAAGGTTTCATTTTGCAGGAAGTGACTGTATCATGACAACTTTCCCAAAACGAAAATATCAGGGCCTGAAAATGTTGGCCCTTCGTTCCTCGGCCTTGACTCGTCTCCCTCCAGGGAGCTCGGCGGTGGAATGACATTCCCCGTCCAGCAGCAGGACAGCAGAGTCTCTCCTTATCTTATGCCACAGCTTCAATAAATACCTCACGCCCCTTTTTTCTCCCTTCCTGAATCATATCCTATTCGCCGCCTTCCAGCCTCTCTACCTGATCACTTTCCCATCACAAGAAGGTGTTCGTCTCCCTGCCTCTGATCTGTTTGTGTATCGCTGTGCTAGACATGCTAATCTTGAGTTATGTAATGAAAATCCAAGGTTGATGCAAGGAAAACATGAAGTCACAAAAATATCAGTGCTGCAGAAACACATAGGGTGCTGTCTGTTTCTCAAAACGGGATCGTCTTTTGTCTTTCGGAGATACAGTTCTTTGGTGTTTGTCCAGATGACAAACACATCCTGTGTTTGCCTCGGGGTTGGAGCTGCGCCCCACAGTAATAAAGCTGTAATTATTTATTTAGTGAGAGCGAAAACAAGACTTTCTAACCGCCGCCGCTGTGAGAAATATTGCACCGAAAATATGTGAAAGTACATTAAGTCGCTGAGACACACAAACACATAAGCACGCGGCTATCGAGGTCCTGGTGGTTCTCACTCCAGATCAGGCAGAACTGGAGGCAAAATGCAGAAGAGTGAACAGAGAGGTTTTAAATATCTAATTTTCTGTCTGCTTCACAGCATCGGTGGCTTTAAGTAGCAACTAGATACTCTCCTGAAGGATGCGATGGACACTTGATAACATCTGTAATGTAGTAGTACTACACGTTAACCAAACAACATGCTAACATCCTGTCAGTCTGTCTGCTTAGTGAGGGACACGTGATGGCAGAGGTTGTCAGGTAAATTTCAGGTTTAACATTTTGACATCCAAAGTGAAATACAAATTTATTAATGCGTTTGTCCAATGTTGATGTTATAGTTTGATCCCTTAGATATTTGATATTTTTGCTGTGTAAGCAGCTGAGTGAGCTGAATTGTAAGATTTAAGAAAGTGTTAAACCAATCAAAAGACACCATTTAAAAAGGTAAATGACTAGTTGATCAGTAAATAGATATAAAATGAATTAATTAATGCCAAGATTTGGATACTTTCAGCTTTCCTAGTGTGAATATTAGCTGGTTTCTTTGTCTTGTATTAAACTGAATTTGTTAACATTAAGTTTTGGACTGTTGTTCAGACAAAACAAAATGTTAGAAAGGCATTTTTTTTATTCTCTAACCTGTTAAGTAATAGGAAATTGACATTTTGAGCTACTTTCTAAGCACAGGTTGCTTGTTTTCACTGTCTTAAGTCAGCAGAGAGAACAAAGGGTGTGGATGGGAAACAGGTTGTGCAGTCAGTCAGAGGGCCTGTGAATTACAGCACAAGGCCTGTTGTGATAAGACACATTGCCTTTTAAATAAATCATTACATATGCAATATTACATTTTTCATCATATGCATATGATAGTTTGAACTTCAAATAAAGAATTTAATAACAGTGACAGTATTTTATTACTCAATCTGCTGTGGAAAATAGGCACAGAGCGTGAGCACAACTTGGTTTTTAGACAGCATTTAACAGCACAGCTCATCTTTCTTTTTACCAAAAATCAAAATGAGATAAGTTGGTATTTTCAGGCCACACTGAGACAGTGAGTCTACACTTTAGCTGAGCTTAAGTGACCTCGACAGCAGCAGGCAGAGAACAGAGCTTTATTTGCTTCATAAGTAAATACTGTATGTTTCTTTTCTTATTTATTAATTTTTTTATTACCGTGCAAGTGCGGCTGATAGAATCTGCCGGCGGTGGTTGTCATTTTAGCCCGTGAAATCAGCAGTCGCCGGATAAAAAAGAAAAGCCCGCGTTCGCAGCGCAGAGCTCTCTGCCGTGTTCATCGCCTGTGAATGTGATTACAGCTATTGATCGATAGACAATGACACGATGCTGGTGGATGTCACCTGAGGAGAGAGTGTGAGAGATGTGTGTGTGCGTGGGTAGGTGAGGAAAAGAGGCATATAGAAAAGAAAGGGTGTGTGTGTGTCCATATGTTGGTGCACGTCGGTCCATATGCTTGCGTTTGTACGTACTGTACAGCTGCCTGCGAGCGTACGTGTGTGTGTGTGTGCGTTTGTGTGTGTGTTAAAACTCAGATCCAGTGTGGTAATGTGAGATCAGACGTAGCCTGTTAGCCGGAGCCTTACATCTGCTGTCAGCCACTCGCTCTAACTCTGTTAAGGACGTTATTGATTGCTCATTATTACCCCGTTCCCTGAAAGATGAGCGTCCCCTATGATCACATTAAATCTCTCCTCTGTCCAATTCTCCTGAGATGCCTTCTGCTCATCGGTGCCCATCAAATTTCTCCTCCGAGATCTGATATCAAGCAGCCTGACGTGTTTTATTGCCTCTGGTTCTCTTTGCGTCTTGTTTGATTCACTCCAAATAACCCTTTTTTTCCTTTCTTGTTTTTATTTTTCTTCCTCGGACGGCACTTTGGCTAATTGATGTCTTTAGTCTGTGTAATGGAAATCAGCAAACACGGATGAGCAACATTTGAAATTATGATGTGTTTTCTTTTTATTAGTGCAAAGAGACGCTTCAGGTTTTTTCGTGTTAACTTTGTGATCCGTGTTTATTGACTTGATAGCAAACAAGAGGAGCTGACAAGGGAGTCATATTATGTACTTTATTTTTCAGACTGGGGCTATTTTAGCTCTGTTACATTTTATTTAAAAGGCGTCGACGCTTGTTTGTGAAAGGGGGGTCTTCAAACCATCATGTCAAACCCACAGCCTCATTCAAAACCTTCACAAAAAAAATTGCCTTTGAATTTGCTTACAAATTCAAATTCCTCCCCAAGCCTCCCCTTTAAAGTTCCCTGCCCTTTCTGGTGTCTCACGTTGTCATTTTCGCTGACGATAAGCAGTTGTTGAAGGTGTCACGCGTCCGCCAGCCCCTGTAAAGTTTGGGACTGTTGAAATCCAGCCCTCAGTGAGAGGCCATCTCATCGGCCCCCGCCGTCCCCATGAATAATGCAGAGCTATCGACTGTGTCAGTTGAGCGCGAGGAGACGCGGCGGCAGCCAGCTTGATATTCAGCTGCTGAAGCTGACTGGATGCCCTCACTTTGAGACAAACTGCTGGCAGACTGCGCCGACTCGAGCAGACAGGGCCCGAATCTGCTCGGATGAGATGAGCGTCGTTGTGTCGGCGTGGAGGTAGCTCGCGTCCCCAGGAAGCCCGGGTTTCTGTCGGAGCGGGTAGCGAGGCAGACACGAGTGGAGACAGAGGCGAGCACAGCTGTATGTGTGTTCACAAATCTGTATTTACGCGTCCACAAATATTTGACGTATGTGTGCTGTGTGTGCGTGTACTCATAACACACTGCTTAAATGTGTGTGTGTACGCGCGTCCTCCAGCCGGCAGCCTGCAGAGAGCTGTAGTGAGAATCTCCTGCCCCCTCGACACGACCAGTTCAGTCTCAATGCCACCGATCGATGCTTGTATTGATCTGCTGTTTGACTGTTTAGACAACCTGTGTGAATTCCAGCATAATGCGAGCCACAGTGGATTTAAAGACGTGCGCGCAGGTTGAGCCATCCGTGTGTATACCTGCTGAAACGTGCACGCGCTCTGTTCGCTCCCTGACACCCGAAGCTCCGGACGCACTGCACGCGCGTGCTCAGATGGAGAATAAGCAGCTGTAGGCCGAGCCCGACAGCCCCGTTGTGGCGTCCTGATGACTCAGTGTGGAGTCTGGAGCTCGTAGCAGCGGACGCCAGAGTTCGACTCCAACTCTGTGACCTTAAGCAACACGTCCTTGCGTCCCCCTCCTCCTCTCACCTATCCTGTCAGTCGCCACTGCATCCTGTATATTCTGCTGTCACACAAAGGCAAAGGTGTGACATTAAGATAAATGACTGCAAAATTTATTCTCAAACTCATTGTGTGCAGAGAAGAGAAGAGACAAATTATTGTGTAATGAAATTTCTTACACACACACACAACCATGAACTTTTAACCTGGTTTTATTCTGCGTGGGACTTTAAAGCTATAAATGATATAAAACGCGGTCTTGGAAAAGCAGCGTACTCCAACGAGGGAAGGCGTGAGTTGGCAGATCTTGCCAGAATCTATATGAAGTGTGCGGGATTTGACACCTGAAGCATGCACGGTGAAAGGATCCTGCGAGTTCACAGGCTGGAGGTAGAGGTTATCCCAGCCAGGGCCTCTTCAGTAATCCACACACACCCCACGGCCCGCACGCGCACACACACAACACACACCCTCGCACGTGCGGCACTCATGGCGGGCTTTAATCTCCACCAACTGCTGCTGAACTGTAAGCTCGCTCGCTTGCCAAGTGTTTCGTGCACTGCAAAAACTCAGCTTAACGAGTCATTTAACGTAGCGAATGCTCTGAAATCTTTCGTTTTTTTAATGAGCCCTGGTGATGAAATGACAGTTTGAAATAGCTGCTGTTATTTTGTCAGTAGAAGTGGGAAGATTTGTGTTGTTTCTAGATAGACTTTTAAAATAAATTATGCGTGTTGCTCAGCTCTGTGGTACAATGCTTTGTCATTTTGTAGAAACAAAGAGATTTTAAGGATATGACTTGGACTTTGGGAAGTTGTCACGTTGCTAAAATTGCCAGTTTTTGCAGTGCAGTAAGTATTTGGCACAGAGTTGGCCTGCTGTTGTCAGAAGTAGCAAACTATGGAGCAGTGGTCCAGTCTACTGTCTGACTGACTACACCATCCTCCCAACCCCAAACCCCCCCTTCCCCTTCCAAACCACCCACACACACATACTACATACACATACATAAACACACACACTGAGACACACACACAGCCCAGTGCAGACAGACATAATGCATCCACAGATGGTGACACTCCGGCAGTCACTCCTGGGCTGTCTGTCTACGTGCCAGCGATGATAACGCACACACACACACACACACACACACACACACACACACACACACACAGACATATGCACACACACGCAGCCTGGCGGCAACAAACACGGTGATGCATCATTGAGCATCGGCTGGTTTTTCTCTAACTGCTGGGGAAATCAGTGTGGTGTTAAGTAACCATTCATGTGGAGCTGAGACCACACACAAACAAACAGCGCACCTACACTTCTAAAAATACATTTACCTCTGCAGAATAATATAATATATGATTGAATAATATGAAAGTTCTTTGGCTGACACGACTTGTTTCTGGATATTATTGACGAGCAAGCTTTTTTCCACAAGTGGGATCATTGATATGTTAATACGCTCCGGTATCACTGTTTAATTCCCATGACAAATATCTCTTGTGCGCTTTCAAACTCTTACTTGGATTGTGATATATTCATTTGTTGATGTATTGTTAATGTTTCCACTCTGGTCGGAGTGTGCTGTGTAGGTAATCGCCCACTCCGGGGCTGCGGCGCCGCTGTTTGTGATGTGGATCTTCCTGAGGATTGTATTTGAATAATGAGGGAGGCTGGAGCATTCTCTTGTGCAGAGTGTCTCCGCGCTGCCGCAGTAAATGACCTCTGAATAGTTGTTTTGGATTAGCCATCAAAGTCTTCTCTCGAAGTGGCCAATAGATAGGTACTTCCAGAAATGAGTCACTTGAAAATGATCATCGCCGCCGTTGCCGTATAAGATAATGGATAACCATTACACTCCATTTTCCCCAGCTCCTCACCCACACAACGCCTGCTCTTGAAATATGATGCATCCACTGTGCTTAGTGAGCACTTAATGTCCAAAAGCACCGTGTTTGTTGAGATTTACAACTGCGCCGGCAGGAGGGGGGTAGAAGAAAGAGTGCGTCGTCGGCGTATAATGTTGTTCACTCAATAATTATCTCATTTTATTTACGAAGACAGACAGCTTTAGACAAGGTTAGAGGCTTCCTCTCTATTATCTCCACCTGCCACCCCACCCCACTACTGCATCACACCCCCCCCACACCCCACCCCACCCTTCCCCCGCGTTCCCCTCCCTGCCTGGCCCTAAATGACCTCCTTCATGTCGAGTACTTTCCAAAGTTTCCATTGAGGAGGAAAGGGGGAGAGCGCTCTCATTCCCGCTTGTATGGGAAGAGTGTAGGGGAAAGAGAAAAAAAAACATCACAAGTTACACCACAGCTCTGCGGATCGATGTCATTTCTAAAAGGATTAGGCCTCCTCTCAGAAATCTATTTTAATTACTGAACACACAGGTAAACAAAGTGGTGGTGGTTCACAGGTATGGATCCGGGCGTCAGAGGAGTATTGATAGCATGTGGCCCCATGTTAACCTCGGGGCCACTCTGAAAGATCCCGTTGACTGCGGCTCAGGTAGAAACGCAGCAGCAGCTGTTTGTTGGGAATGCCGATGTGCTGCTGTTCCTGCTGTCGCCTGACAAAGGCCGCACCGGCGTAGGAGGATGTCAGTCTCACGAGTTATTTACTTTCTTACTTCTCTTCAAAAGTTACAGAGTTGGGCTGTCGAGCATCACTTTGGAATCGGCAACTTCAGTTTATGAGCTGTGGAAGATTCACCGCCCTGTAGTGAGCCGTACTGTAAAAGTATCAAGAATTAACATTCGCAGCAACTTCTAAAATCCTTATAGTTTGTCTGATCAAGAGCTGTTACTAACAGCTTCATTGAGTTAATCAGTGCTTTGTAGATCAGCTATATGAATGAATTATTAATATATTATCAAAGCCATTAGTAAAAATCTATAAACCTTTAAGAAAGAATAATTCATTTATCGAGGTTCATAGGCTGTTGCTGATTTAGTTAAGTTGTCAGTAAGAGGAATTAATAGTGTTTAATAAGAATTTGTTTATTTACAAGTATATAAACTTCTATAAAGTTAACAGTTTGTTAGTTTATTGATCAATAATACGAATTCATCAATTATTTTAAAACTTAATCTATTGGCAACAACTTATTATCCTTTAATAAAGCCAGCAGTAGCAACTTACATTGTAGCAATTGTTTATTTATTAATATTTATTATGACAAGAGTCACAATTTATTAGCTCATAATAAATTATACAATATTTAGGGTTTAAATAATAATAGTTATAAATTGTTGTTAATGTAATAATTTGTTGTTAATGTTTACTGTGCAGAAATAAGAATTATAAACTTAAGAAAGCCATTACAAAAACTTAATGAGCCCTTGATTAAAAACATTACTGAAGCATGATAAACCCTGAATGAAGTGTGTTATGGGATTATAAACTCTTACAAATAGCTTTATTTAGTTGATAGTTTATAGTTTATGCACATTTAAGAAAATATCCATTTGGCTTCAGTTTGTTGCTGCTTTGAACATTATTTAAACACAAGCCAAATACATTTACATAAAGCACATCTGTAATAGATATCACTCTTTTTTTCCCCTTTCTCAGTGTGAAAGAAACAGAAGCAAAAATGTTTTATTAAGTTAGTTTTCACACTTCACTTACCAAGAGACAGATGGGTCGTACGGCAGAAGTCACGTATGTCTTTTTTAATTTTTTTTTTTCCTTTTCCCTCCCCCCCTACTGGTGGTGTGCGTTTCTCCCGGCACAGTGGTGGGGTGACTCTTTACAGATGTTTTGTTCAGCAGATAAGAATAATCTGTTTGCCTCAGCGGGCCTGATGTTCCTATGCATGTTGGTGTGTCCTGCATGTGTCTGTCTTCATTTTTTCCTTGTGTGACCGTCGCTGTGTGTGTGTGTGTGTTAGAGTGTGTGTGTGTGTGTGTGTTAGAGTGTGTGTGTGTGTTAGAGTGTGTGCGCGGGGCTGTCTTTGAGGAAGGAACCCCGCGTCGAGCCAGGTGATTAGGCACGCTGCGCTAGTCACAGGAAATGGAGTAGCTGACGGACAGGCCGAGTGCATTATAGATGAATGCCATGCGTTAGCGGCTCCGAGCCCCCACCGAATATCTCTCAATTTCCTCTCTGAATGACAAAAGAAGCCACGCACAATTTCCTTGATCCGGAGCATTTGTTTAACTGCGCCCTACCCATTTAACCCACCCATTCAATAGTCTGTCGAGTAAAAGGAAATTTAGACAGTGTCAATTTATACAGCTCTAAGGAAGATCTGATACTGGCTGGCAGGGGCGGCGATGATATGCCTCTGGAATTTAGTAAGAGATTTACAGCAGTTAAGTCAGATTTCTTCTGCGAGCTAAATTTAGAGTCGTCATTAAATGTTCCCTAATATTTTTTTAAAGCCATATCCAAATGAAGCCTGTTTCTAAAGGCTGAATTTCTGTGTTTTTTTTTCAAACTGCACCACAAAGACGCAGTGATTTCAAAGTTTGGTGGTCGAAGCATCCCGAGGTTAAAGATCACAGATTACAATGAATATTTGATTTTTTCTTTTTTTTTTTCTTTTAAAACATGCTGTCATTTGTCAGATATCCTTATATCGCAGCTCCGAGCTGTCATCTTTACAGCGATCTCTTTTCCCTCCCCTTACTGTCTTTGAGTTAGTGACAGCTCATCTCTCTCGGTCACTGCTTGCCGTCTAGACTTTGAACTCGTTCTGTTTTCTCCCTTATCTGTTGTTGTTGTTGTTGTCGTTGCTCTGCGACAGACTAGTCGTCGTAATGGTAAGCCGTGGCTTGAGCCACTTCAAAGACGTGGATTTGGGCTTGTTGGAAGAGGGAAAGTCTGACTCATGGGGACCGTTTTTTTGTGTGTGTGTATGTGTGTGGCGAACAGAGAAGTTTAACACACCTTTAAGACAGTCTTGTCTCTTTTTATTCTTTTTGTGCAGTTTTGACTCACTCCTAAACAAACAAAGGTTTAAAACTTGATCTTTGTCTCCTTGTGGCCTGCAATTGTTGCTCCAAAGAAGACGCATTACACATGAATTAAGCAACACAGAGAGAGAGTTTTGATTGCTGTGTGTGTGTGTGTGTGTGTGTGTGTGTGTGTGCATGTGTGTGTGTGTATGAGACACCAGCTCATGACTAATTTCATAATTAATTGCCTTTTGGAGGACCTAATCACATTATTTGACTCTCTACTGTAGGTTGTGTGCCAATACAGCGTAGCCTGTGGCTTAGTCACAGTGTGCTGGACTCATTAACAAGGTGGTCCGGAGGTTGTCAAACACAGACAGGGCCCCGCGCGCATGAGGATACACACACTCATAAAACAATAGCTACATATTCAGATTTTTTTTCTTCCTTTTTCATGTGCACACGTGCAGTGTTTTAGAGGTTAAAAGATGCCCTCTGGTGTATTTGATAAGGATTTGAATAACTGGCTGGTTAGATTTCCCCCGTGGTGTGTGAAAGCAGGTCTCTCTTGATGAAGTTATCGCTTGTCACGCAGCTCCCTCTCCTCCTCCCTCAGTCAAACCGGAGACACTGAAACAGATTTTCCTCTCTTTATATATATATATAAGAATATGACAGTGATAGTTTGTTTTTGAAGGTCTTCGGCGTCTCTTTACGTTTAAAAAAAAAAGACGAAGGAGGGCGCACATTTGTACGTCTCGGATCACGGCTGTGTGTGTGCAAGCTAGAGCACATCGGCGTCGACATGTGTGCCGGCATTTCTTTTTCCACACGCACACATACGCGGCTTAATTATGACGTTACCAAAATGGGCAGTTTGCTCTGACACCCCGCTTGCAGAATCACACAGCGGACAGACTTAAAAGAGCTCATTAGCTCTCTCTAAAGAGCTGTTTACTGCACATACACACACGCACAGTAATAGGCAGCTCTGTTGATGCAGATGGACGCCGAGTGTAATGAGAATGATTAGGCTTCTCTATGTGGAGGCTGGAGGAGAGGAGGGGAAGGGAGGAAGGGGGGGGGGGGGGGGGGGGTTCTTGCCAACCTTACCCCTCCAAAAGTTGAAAAAATTTTTTTTTGATTTTTTTTCCGTCCAGTTCCCACCCCCCCCCCCCCCCTCCCCACCC